>PUQB01000444.1:0-130829 GCA_003024785.1 Selaginella tamariscina
ATGTTAGTATATAATGGTCAGATAGACATTATACTAAAGGGATTTATATGCACATCTAGACACATTGATGCGACACACACACACAATTATATGAATGATCTGGAATGTAGTATATCACACACAACTCAGTAAATCCCACTAACCAAAGTATACATGACTAATAGCTTACTGGTCAAGCCTGGAAGAGATGTAGTAAGCATAGTACATACACAGACTCTATGACATCACAACAATGTAAGCAGTATAAGATTATATATATGCATGCACGCACGTGCGAGCACACACACACACGCACACAGTAACTGGTGTGACTTGAGTTCGATACAGAGAATTTCATAGTTTACTCTTTGAAAAGGAGCATGGGCATTTGATTATCCTGTTCCGCTCAAGAAATATCATCTCAAAACAAAACATTAGAACAAAGCTTTTATATACAGAAACATAGCTTATATCGTATGCACATTGTTGTCTGTGTGTATATGTACATAAACCTAGCACATGTATATGTTCGGCAGTTTTGCACTTCATCACTATGCGCAGTGAACACACACACATATGATGCATATCTATCGTGGGTTGAAGCTTTTCAAGGACATATTACAAAATTTAACTGTAGCACATTTACTGTAGCAAAGTATATTATAAATGTGCCGTTTAAAAATGTAATTAACATATTATGTCAAATCCAACTTTGACTAAAAAAAATTAAAAATTTATGCAGCCCCCGTATAATGCATCTGCATGCACATATATATAATAAACATAACATGGTATATATAACAATTTAAGTTTAAACACTGAGTAACTTTGCTTAAACTGAGCATTCTGATTACGATTATTAAACTCAATATGAACATAATATGACATCTGAAAAGTATGTCATCTTATATCAGCCTTTTTACCTCACTGTTTAAAGTTGACATACACAATATGCCCCATAATCTGACATCAGAAAAGTATGTTTACCTCACTGTTTAAAGTTGACATAAGAATTAAGTGCGGAGATACTTAGTATATAAACAGGACTTGATTGTGCGGGTAAGCATAGTGTATAAGATGGGGAAAACAGCATTAGCTATCATCTTATATTTTCTTATATTGATAACATTATCACAGGCGCAGCAACAATGCTTCAACGACGATAATACATGTCTACCTTTTAGCCGTATTACTTGTGACGAGTTGTGTAAATCATGCCATGTTGGAAGAGAGGGAGAACGTTGTGCAAAGTGCCGAGGAGGAAGCTGCAGTTTTCTTAGATGCATATGTGATGCACCATGTAGTTTCTCCAACTGTCCCTTTCCTCCTTCACTTGAAGATGATGATATTGAGTAAATTGGATTGGACTTAAATTTTAATGTCATAAACTCTCCAAATATTCCATGAATGGGGAGATATTTAGTAAAACATTATTTTTAGATTGAGTAATTATAGGCCATGTGTATCCATCTACATATACAGAGATTGATGTTGTTATATGCACATGCACATGAATCCATATAAATATAATCATAGTTACCAATTAAAGCATTGGGGTAAAAATTTGCTGTTAGTAATGCGTTTGTAACGTCACGTTCTTAACACATGTTTGAGTTTGAGTCAGGTCTCTTTTATATTCTGAATTTAAATTAATCTTTTCATTAGGTTCATCCATTTTCATTATTTAACATTCAATTGATTTGAAAACAAATGTTGCATTCGAATCAAAATTTACCATTTGTAACGCCATCTGTAACATGTACGTATGCAACAACGTTCGGAAGTTCGGCAGTAAACTATAGATATAATTACATTGCTGGTCTAGTGCAACGAACTATATCTATGCAATTAGTATTCAATGTTCGATCCACTTAAATAGGATCCACTTAAATCCAAGTTCTTTATTTACCTACAAAAGTGCAAAACCTATAACACACAAAGTTACAGTTTCATTTTTTGAGTTAAAAACTTCTTCACTGCCTGGGAATTGAACCGGGGTTTGTTTCGTGGTAGGGAACTATTCTACCAGTAGACCAGCAGTGCTTTAAATAACAGTTTATCTTCAAGTGGGTGGAGGCGAATACTAATTGCATAGATATAGTTCGTTGCACTAGACCAGCAGTGTAATTATATCTATATGGATTCATGTGCATGTGCATATAACAACATCAATCTCTGTATATGTAGATGGATACACATGGCCTATAATTACTCAATCTAAAAATAATGTTTTACTAAATATCTCCCCATTCATGGAATATTTGGAGAGTTTATGACATTAAAATTTAAGTCCAATCCAATTTATTCAATATCATCATCTTCAAGTGAAGGAAAGGGGACAGTTGGAGAAACTACATGGTGCATCACATATGCATCTGAGAAAACTGCAGCTTCCTCCTCGGCACTTTGCACAACGTTCTCCCTCTCTTCCAACATGGCATGATTTACACAACTCGTCACAAGTAATACGGCTAAAGGTAGACATGTATTATCGTCGTTGAAGCATTGTTGCTGCGCCTGTGATAATGTTATCAATATAAGAAAATATAAGATGATAGCTAATGCTGTTTTCCCCATCTTATACACCATGCTTACCCGCACATACAAGTCCTGTTTATATACTAAGTATCTCCTCACTTAATTCTTATGTCAACTTTAAACAGTAAGGTAAACATACTTTTCTGATGTCAGATTATGGGCATATTGTGTATGTCAACTTTAAACAGTGAGGTAAAAAAGGCTGATATAAGATGACATACTTTTCAGATGTCATATTATGTTCATATTGAGTTCAATAATCGTAATCAGAATGCTCAGTTTAAGCAAAGTTACTCAGTGTTTAAACTTAAATTGTTAAAATACATCAATGACTTATTAATCCATATAATACAATATTTTATTTAAAACTAAAACTCATTTGAAAATGGTTTTGAGAATTTATAATAAAGAGATATATACCACGTTATTTTATTATATATATATATGCTATAATATGTGCATTATACGGCGGCTGCATAAATTTTAATTTTTTTGTTAGTCAAAGCTGGATTTGACATAATATGTTAATTACATTTTTAAACGGCACATTTATAATATACTTTGCTACAGTAAATGTGCTACAGTTAAATTTTGTAATATGGTCCTTGAAAAAGTTTCAACCCACGGTAGATATGCATCATGTGTGTGTGTGTTCACTGCGCATAGTGATGAAGTGCAAAACTGCCCAACATATACATGTGCTAGGTTTATGTACATATACACACAGTTAACAATATGCATACGATATAAGCTATGTTTCTGTATATAAAAGCTTTGTTCTAATGTTTTGTTTTGAGATGATATTTCTTGAGCGGAACAGGGATAATCAAATGCCCATGCTCCTTTTCAAAGAGTAAACTATGAAATTCTCTGTATCGAACTCAAGTCACACCAGTTACTGTGTGTGTGTGTGTGCTCGCACGTGCGTGCATGCATATATATAATCTTATACTGCTTACATTGTTGTGATGCATAGAGTCTGTGTATGTACTATGCTTACTACATCTCTTCCAGGCTTGACTAGTAAGCTATTAGTCATGTATACTTTGGTTAGTGGGATTTACTGAGTTGTGTGATAATATACTACATTCCAGCTCATTCATATAACTCTGTTGTGTGTGTGTGTGTGGCATCAATGTGTCTAGATGTGTATAAATCCCTTTAGTATAATGGATCATAATACCTCTATCTGACCATTATATATTAATATCTCTTTAAATCAATATATAGTTACATGTTTTATACTAGAGCTACCAGTCTACATATACTAGTCTCTATTTATGTATATTTGCATCATCCGCTGTTTGTCCTCCTCTCCTTGCACATCGCCACCTGATTCCTTCCCTTTTGACTTCGGTCCTTTGCGCTTTGCCTGTTTCCTTTGGAACAACTCTATTTTCTTCCTAACCTATTTCATCCAAGCCACAATCTCCGGTCCTGCTGGCTCTCCATGTTGGCGTACATAGTCTGTAATTACTTGCACCCAGGTAAACGTCATCGTTGATGAAGGTTCTCCTCTTTTCTCCAATTCCTGCATAGCGCAAGGTGCTCCCGCAGCCTTTTCAACAGGTACCGAACTACTCTCATCGGCTTCTTCGCCTTCAATCCATCATACAATGACATGACTGGATAACATTTATATATACTACGTAGTTAATGCACGCGCATATATGTATACATATAGTTACATATGTATATACATATGACTATAGCACAAAAACGTAAAATCGTTATAAATTCCATGTGTACAACATACACAAACATATCTAAATCTATGATTTAGCTTATGGACAAATATGCACATCTTTATATGTACGTATCTATGTGTATCTTGGATGTGTGTTAACATGAAAACACACACACACACACACTATATATATATGTGTGTGTGTATGTATGTATAATAATTTATCTATAAACAGGTATATGTGTGTCCCTCTCTATAAATGTAAGTGCATAGATACTTGTGCATATGCATATACACATGTATATGTGTGTATATGTATATACAACCATCAATATATGTCACACAGTGCATACATGCAACTACATACTTATGTGTATGTGTGTGGTTATGACCACAATGAACACAAAGGGACCAGAAGAGAGATCATCTTAAATATATGTACATATAAATGGACATATATCTGCGTGCCCATATGTGCGCTATATTATATTATATATATATATATATATATGACGACACGAACATTTATCACCTGTATTTACATACACTCTCATGTGCAACATATATATATATATATATATATATATATATATATATATAATGCATATTTACATGATATGTTGGCCATATCTTTTCTGGTTCTATAGTTGAAATCGAAATATCTTTAATCATATTCTTTGATATCAATTTTTAACGTCCGTTTGTAAATCTCTCTCTCTCTCACTCACACACGCACACACACACACAACACATGCATCCTTTGGAAATGGTTACTTGTAGATACAGGGTGCAATGGCTAGACTTTCATGGAGTCCATATATAAAAATTTACTCATATAACCTAGCAACGGGAGTGCAAGTCGATACAAACGTATGTGTATGTATATATGTGCGTATGGAAGGTATAGATGTATATTGCATATAACCCAAAACATCCCTCGAAGTTCGTTTAGGGCATGTGTGTACATGTATCCTTGTATATACACAAACATGTACATATACACATGTCTATAGTTGCTATACACATTATGATTTCATCTTACAGAGACATTTATAATTACATATACGTGTGCATGTATGTATTTAGTTATGGCTTATAATGTCAATTCGTGGTATGCTTGGATGTACACGTATACTTACTTATATACATATGACTAGACTTATGACAAATATACACATATGTACATGTATGGATGTACACGTGTATCTAGGTATGTATATGTATGCTTGGATGCATGTATATACACATAATAATTCATCTTTCTACTTATTATAACTTAATCTTACAAATTAACATGATGTAAGCATATTGGAATGTTATTTAATGTAACGAGTATAACATGTGTATGTGTATATGTACATAGGTACACGCATAAAGAAATAGATGCATAGAATATGAAGTGCACATATATATACATACGCATACGTTTGTATATACTTACACACGTACACTCCTATTGATAGATATATACGCTTCCATTTGCGTGAGTAAACTGTACATATATGAACATATAGCTATTGCATCTTATATACATCTTATATTATTCTAGCTTTACTTTTAAATAATACAAAGCTTTAGAGCCTACAGCCTTGAAATTAGATTAAAAAATGACACACACACACACAAAATGAATTACGTAGTTGCGTGTATGCACTGTTTGTATCCAGAAACATACATTGACGGCCGTATGTAAATGCGTATATATACATATACGTGGTATGTATATATATATACATAAAACATACATATATGTACATACATACATACATCCATATATATTATAGATAGATAGATAGATAGATAGTGTGTGTGCGTGCACGTGCACGTGTGCGTGAGAGAGAGAGAGATGTTTTGGGTTTGTTTGTGTTTTATGATTTATAATTATACATATATATACACATATACTTCATGTATTTGTGTATGTTCACACCTACATTACTTGACTTCGCTTTGTCTTTGTTTCTGATACTTCTCTTCCATTTATATTTCTATATACATATACACGTGTGTATGTGAATAATGCCTAGCTTATATATATGAGTATCTGAATGATCTACAGGTATGCATATACATCATCACGCTTCATGCTGTTAACTTTGTTTGTTTTTGTAATATATATATTGAAGATACGTGTCTGTGTAACTATACATTCACACTAACAAAGAAGATTAATAATACGCCTTTGTTCAGGTATCATTTGCCTTCATTGGGTCTGTGTGTGTGTGTGTATGAGAATGGTGTGTATATACCACTCGTGTTTGTCTTATGAATGTATGCATATATGCATGTCTATATATAGACACACACACACACACACATATACATATATATATAAATTATCCATGTATATACACACGTGTGCGTACACATACTTTCATGTTGTTGACGTTGTCTGCTTCTTGCAGGTGATCCCCTTTCGAGTTCCGCTTGTGTTCATTGTTGGCTACTACATATACAAAAGTGATAGGCATGAGTTACATCATGCAATCATTGGTAAACTCCCTTTACACACACACGCACGCGCGCGCGCGCACGCACACACACACACACACACATATATAGAGAGAGAGACGCGTTTATAACGGTTTATATGTGTTTGCTCAGGGCTGTTTTTTGCTGTACTGGTTACAACAGTTGTCACAGACTCCCTGAAGAACCGGCCACGCCCTGATTTTTTCTGGCGTTGTTTTCCGGATGGAATCGCGGTATGTATGTGTTTAACATGAAGTATATGTATACGTCTGTGCATATTATATAAATTATCCATGTATATACACGTGTGCGTATACACACACACACACACACATACACATACATAAACACATGTTCGATTCTACAGAGATATAAACCAAATGGCGATGTAAACTGCACAGGAACTGGAGAGCAAGCAAACCAAGCATATAAAAGCTTCCCAAGCAATCATGCTTCATGTGAGTGATGCTGTGTATTATAATATAATATATACAGTGTGTGTGTGATACATACATACAAATGGGATTTTTTTATTGTAGGGTCATTTGCGGGAATGTCGCGGATAGAATCACGTTTACTGGCCATAGAGAGCATGTAGTCAAGCAGGTTATTGTTGCAATTCCACTTATTGCGGCCACTCTTGTGGGGATTTCTATTATGAATGATTACTGGCATCACTGGAACGATGTAGTTGCAGGACTTATAGGTAAGTGTGTGTGTATGTATGTATGTGTATGTGTATATATAACGTATGTATATACACTACGTGTGTGTGTAGATTCTTATATATAGACTGATGTATGGTTTTCTATGAAGGGCTTGCTATTGCATCTTATATCTACAGGCAGCGTTTTCCAAAGGAAGGATGTGAGTGTACACACACAAAAACACGTTTACAAATATATACACGCAATGTATATTATATATATATATATATATTTATTTATTTATTTTGCAGCATGGTTTCAAATATTCCTCACGATACTGATCATGATATGGAGAATTGAAACCGACGTGAAATCTTACTTGATAATCTCCCGCCATCGAAGTAATTATTTTATTATTTTGTGAGGTTCCATTTTCATTAGTACATATCTAGTGAACATTAAAACTGTAAAATAAGATTAGAGTTGTAAAAATTAAAATTGTGTTTATTTTAATTTTACTTTTAAATAATATAAAGCATTGAAAGTGTGTGTGTGTGTGTGTGTGTGTGTGTACACATGGAAACTGTAATGATTTTATTATTTTGTATGTACAGTTATATGTAAGTATACATATATATACAGAGAGATTCTCTCACACATCCACACGCATATACACTTATAATATATTCAAAGTAATAAAATTTATTTTACTTTATTTTTTAAAATTCATATAAAGCTTACAGTACCTTATTTAATGTTTTTAAATTAAGTTTGCAATAACTTCAGTAAATCAATTTAAATGAATTTACATCGAACTCCATTCCATTCACATTCATAATGCAAGCTTTAAGACATTATAAAAAAGTTAAATTTTAAATATTAAAAACAGAAGTTAAAAACCGATTCTAAATACACGTCGTATACTCTGACAAGGCGCCTTTGTAAAATTGAAAATTTAAATTCAAATTTTAACAATAATAAATAGAAAAACAATACACTTAAGGATACATATACAATAATACATGATATGTGATGACACATCCATCATTTTTGCAGGTCAATAAGTTGCATCTATATATACATGATATGTTTATATATCTACATATATACATATACACATGACGTGTGTGTACCCACTTAGGATCACACTGGTGACCTCCACTTGTGTTTACGCACAGATATGAGTATGTTGTTGCTTGTATTTACTGTGTATATCCAGAAACATATATTGGTGGGTGTGTGTGTATGTATATAAACGTGTACATACATACATCTATCTATCTATCTATCTATCTATATATATGTGTGTGTGTGTGTGTGTGTGTGTGTGTTTACATACTAATATGTATCTATACATATGCACATACGAATGTATACATGATATGCATGACAAGTTTAATCTTTTGGTTACTATTAATAAATAAGAATTAATTACATCATATAAAGATACAGATATAACATGAGACCTTTATCGATCTTTTTCTTTTGGTGTATATAGACGTGCACATGTATATGTGTATACATGTTTGTGTACATACACAGATATCCAAGCATATATGTACACACATAGACAGATAGATGCATAGCCATGTATTATATATGTAATATATATTACATATAAGTGTGTGTGTGAGAGAGAGAGAGACATACGTCTATATCTATACTAAGGACATATAGACACACAAATGTATAGATACGCAGTACATCCTTGAATATATTTGTGTGTACATGTAAACTTCTTAACGTAGCTATTGCATCTTATAGCTCAAAGGATGGACATGAGTGTACACACACGTGCACACATTTACAAATACACACACATATGTGTGTTAATGTGTACCGTGAATCGACTATTCCTCACAATAACGATTTGGAGAAATGAAACAATCCCCACCATCGAAGTGCTTTTTTGGTTTTGATTAGAATATCTATACAGAACATTAAAAATGTAAAATCAGATTAATGCTGTAAGAATTAAATCTGTTTTTATTATTTTAAATAACATAAATATTTTGTCAAAACCCAGTTGGCCATTACGTTCTTTAAAGGTTTAACACTTTGTATGATGCATGAACTTTTAAGTTAAAAGTATATGCATCATACAAATTTGTTTAATTCAAAAATTCTATATACCTCCATAACACAAGCTTCTTCCAAAAAAGATTAATGTGCAAAATCAAAATAGTTAAATTACTGATTCCAAAAAAATGTATGTATGTGTCAGGTGAGGTATTTGTGGTTACTGGGAGAGAGTATCTAAAAGTTATATCTATCTATTTATAGATAGTATGTGTGTGTACATATATATGTATATAATATAAAATGTGTTTGTATATCTAAAGATATATACATTCATCAAAGTTTCATGTTGTATATGTGTAGTTATATGTACATGATATGTGTTTGAACACACACGTTCTTTGCACTTTCATGCTGTTGACTTGGTCTTTGTATGTATGTGTCCATGTATATTTACATATATACATATTATTTATATATAAAAACTGATTCTAAGAGAATATGCTTAAGGACATGATGAGTATGTTTTTGTTCAGGTTTCCTCTGGTTGGTGTGTGTAAGATGCACACATACATATACACATAACCAACTAGATGCATAAACATGTGTTTTATATGCAATATATATCTATATATTTGGCATATTGCAACCTATAGCAATTTTCCAAAGGACTCATTTGTGTGTATATGAGAGAGAGATTTCACACACACATATACACACACATATACGTATGCACAATAAGATCTAGGTTTAGGGTATTCGATGGCGGAGCCGAAGGTGATTTATGCGGGCTCAATCGCGGCCAGTCAGATGGGGGAGAATGAGTTTGTGATGAGGCAACCATTGATAGACGTGGTCGCAGCGAATTCAGTGGGCAAGTTCGATGGTAAGAGGATCGACGAAGATGTGGGTTGGTTTCTAATGGAGCAGGCGTTTATGGAGGCTCAGAAGATGGCCAATTCCTTCTCCACAGGTGACCCAATCAAAGGCGATCTGCAATACCAACCAGCCATGTATAGCTTGCTTTCGGCACTCGGCAGTCTGGCACCAGAGCCGGGGAGGTGCTTCAGTGCGAAAAGCTGGAGGAGGTTGCTGGCAAGCCTACTTTTGTTGGCTTCCAACCGGTCACAGAAGGCATGGAGGTGGAAGTAGAGATTGATGAGACGATCGTCACATCGGATTTGGCAGCTTCTTACACAGCTTCAATTTACAGTGATATGACTGGCTGGTCGGCCACGAATACCTGTTTCCGCCATGAAGATGGTGCCAGCCTCAAGGTTCACGAGGCCATGGACGTAAGATGCTACAAGAAGGTGGCCGGCAGGGTCGTACCGAGTGCCATTTTCGAGATCAAGTTCACCTCCACTGGCTCTACAAGACGTGTTTCAGACGGGCTACTACGGGTCTTGTGCGGCGATTGAGAACGCGAGAGCAGGCAGGTTTAAGCCGATCCCTATCTCTGTCCTGGGCTACGGTTGGTTAGGTTGCGCAGAAATCGATCCGGTCGGCTGCTTGAAGGTTGGCGCCAACAACAAGCTCACCCTCAGAGGCATTGCCTCTTTCAAAGAACAAGTGCGACGCAAGTGTGAGTATCTCGGGGCCACGAAGAAGCCTACTCATCTGCAGCAGATAGCTGAGCTGGAGAAGGCATACTTGGCTGTGGGTGACCAGGAGCTGCTCACCATGTTTCAAACACGATGGAGGTGAGACTGAGGGAGGCAGCTAGGAAGCTCAACGTGCAGTTTGCATCCGATTTGTACCAGCCTGTCTTCAACAAGAAGACTTTGGTCCTTGTTGGAAAGCTCAGATACATGCGATATACCATAAAGATGTTTGAGTACCCTGTGCCAGGAGATGTCCTGAGCGACAGTTACACGCTCAAGTATCTCCATGACATGGATGTCATCTCTGGAATTGCAAGGATCCTCTACGGTGACAGAGTCCTCAAGTGGACGCTCCCGGCTGTTCAGGCTCACCTGGAATCTCGACACAAGGAGTGGAAGGCTGAATTTGAAGCTTTCCGAAATTCTGCGTGCAAGAAGAAATAATGAAAGGAGATCAGAATGATGTTGTTTTGTGTTTTATCTGTCAATGCAATGGAAGTTGAGTTACAATATGTGACATTGAAAAACTTAACAGCTCTCTCTCTCTCTCTCTCTCTCTCACACACACACACACACACACACACAATTTATGAGGTTTACATATTCTTTTGATAATATGTTTCTTAAAAATTATTTTAACATTTTATATAATGAAGATAAATAATGAAATAAGTATTATTATATTATTATTTCTAGTTTTATAGATACTACATTTCACACGTAAATTAGATTTTTAAATTACACCAAGAGCATATATAAGGAAGTGGTTAGTGAGAATGTAATGTTAAAAAAAAAGGTGACACACTTTAACGGTTTTCTTAAAGGTGGATGCGAAACACATTTACATAAATTTTTTAAATATGCTTTTAAATTTTAAGTTATATTAAAGGTGGGTGCGATTTTAAAGAATATGCTTAAGGCCAAGTATCAGTCGTCAGGTCGAAATGTTTTAAATTCCAAATGTTAATCTTTTTATAACATAACAGAAACGTAAAATGTTTAAATGAAATGCATCAAATTAAAAATTAGATATATTTTGATTGATGCGATCAATTTTTTTAAAAAAACTAATGAGTATGTTGAAGCAAGATGTTTATATATGTATATATTCACTGGATAACCCCCAAGTATTTATCAGGTAACATCTCAATTGTAATTAAGATTAGATTTATAAAATTAAAATTATTTTTAATATAACTTTACTTTTAAATAAGATAAAACTTTTGTCCCGCAACATAATATTTTAAAGATAAAGCTTTTGTAACGAAACGGTTTAAAATTCTATAATCTATTTCGATTAATATCTATGTCGGTCCAAAATTTGAAATTTGAGACGTTAAAAACTCATTCTAAAGAATATGCTTAATGAACGTTTGTTTAACTAAAAAGAAATCGGCCAACATATCATGTAAATATGCAAATACACACACACACATACTACATATATACATCTGTGTGTGTATATTATATATGTGTGTGTGTGTGTGTGTGTGTGTGTTGTACACATGGAAACAAATCATTTATTTTTTGTTGTATGCTCGGACGTATAGTCATATGTATATTAGTAAATCACATCCATCTAGGCACCTAGATACCTTGATCGATTCATCTTTCCACTTATTATAACTTAATCTTATAAATTAACATTATTTAAGTATATTGGAATGTTATTTAATGTAACAAATAAAACATGTGTATGTGTATGTGTATGTGTATGTACACACATAGGTACACACATAAAGAAATGGATGCATAGAATATGAAGTGCATATATATATACATACTCGTATGTTTGTATTTACTTACACAATATGGAGTACGTAGTTGCGTGTATGCACTGTGTGTATCCAAGAAACATACATTGACGGTCGTATATAAATGCATATACACATATACGTGGTATGTGTGTGTACACACACACACATACAAACATACATTGCTGTTGACTTTGTTTGTTTTTGTAATATATATATTGACGATACGTGTCTGTGTAACTATACATTCAGGTTATTGACTTTGTTCAGGTATCCTTTGCCTTCATTGGGTTGTGTGTGTGTGTGTGTATGAGATGTATGTATTTGCATGTATGCATATAGATATGGTGTGTATATACCACTCGTGTTTGTCTTATGAATGTATGCATATGTTTATGTGTGTGTCTATATATAGACACACACACACACATACATATACTACATATAAAAATTATCCGTGTATATGCACACGTGTGCGTACACATACTTTCATGTTGTTGACGCTGTTTGTTTCTTGCAGGTGATCTCTTTTCTAGTTCCGCTTGTGTTCATTGTTGGATACTACATATATAAAGACATAGGCATGAGTTACATCATGCAATCATTGGTAAACACCCTTTACACACACACACACACACACATATATATATAGAGAGAGAGACGCGTTTATAACGGTTTATATGTGTTTGGGCTGTTTGGGCTGTTTTTGCTGTACTGGTTACAACAGTTGTCACAGACTCCCTGAAGAATCCCACGGGCCGGCCACGCCCTGATTTTTTTCTGGCGTTGTTTTCGGATAATTATATATATATGCACACACGTATACATCTACTTCATGTTAAACACATACACACCGCAATTCCGTCCCATGTATATACACACGGGTGCGTGTACACACACACACACATATACATACAGATAAACATATGTTCGATTCTACAGAGCGAAGGAACTGGACAGCAAGCAAACCAAGCATATAAAAGCTTCCCCAGCAATAATGCTTCATGTGAGTGATGCACACACATACACACGTATGTGTGTATATATATTTATATATATATACAGTATGTGTGTGTACACATACATAGGATTTTTGTATTGTAGGGTAGATTCATGAGGGCATGTTGTTACACTTCTACTACCTGGTGTTAGGAATCTAGTACTCTGAGATTTGATATAATCCCAGGTGTCAAACCGTTGGATCACATGAGATTCACTTGAAGGTGTATATAAGAGGCGGTTCACATGTGCCCTCACATGAGCTCACCCTCAGAAATCTTTTTATCCTCGTTAGTCACATGTGATGTTTTGCCCTCGTCCTCGTGATGGTCTCGAAGGGCAAGATTATAAATAAGCCTAAATTTAATTAAATTTCCTCACTTTCATGAAGGTAAGAATATGAGTTTTCTTGGTACGTGTCTCATTATGATAGTTTTAAATAAAGATTTTTAAAATATATTAATATAAATAATAATGATTTTTAATTTAATTTATTTATATTAAATATATATATAAATGAGAAGCTTACAATTTTAATTTATATTTATTTTATTTTAAAAAATAAAATTTATTAAATTTAAATGAATAACATGAGGGTAAACATGTCACATGTGACCTCACCCTCACCTTCACCCTCACGTGAGGGTGAGGGCACACGTGAACCGCCTCTAAGGAGTTGATAGAAGATGTATAATTAATTTAAAAAGGAATACATAATGTTAAAACTTCTCATTATCTCACTTGGTATTTGAGCCACTTGACTCACTCCATTTCTTTTCTAATCATTTTCTTGTTTCTCTTCTCTAACGGCAAGCTTGGCTTGGTCGTGCTCAAGGCATCTCTGTCTTGGAAGGAGCAGACAGATATGTTCCTTGGGTCAAGAAGATGACCTAGATTTTGACCATGGAAGGAGTCTGGTTTGTGGTTTCCCTTGGAGGAGCTGCTTTAAACAGTGGAGTGAGATTGGGATCCACTCTCTTGCAGATGATGACGCCGACGTTAAGAGAAACCACAGCCTCACGATTCTTTGGTTCAAATTGGGGACACACTACTCTTGCGAGTTGATGGCATGAGTGCCCACAAGATCTGGAAGTTCTTGCACTGTTGCTTCAGGAATCCATCTGTTGTTTGACTCAAGGCTTTGGAGGCTCGCATCCAGGCCATGCACTTTACCAGTGACTTCACTGCTCTCGTCAAGAATTTACAAACCTCTCAAAGCTACAATGAAAGTCACAAGATCCTTGCTCTTTGTGATTGCTTTGATTCTATGTATGACCCCATGTCTTCAACACAGCTTGCACGTTCATTCAAGCCGAGGAAATGTTGGAAGCGCATCTCACCAAGCTGGACCTGATCAAGAACCATCGCAACGACACCTCCTCGCAGTTGTTGTTGAAGTGAATTTTGCAGCGGGCTTGTCAATTGGCTTCAAGAACTCCAACAATACTAGAGCGAGTTCATCCAAGAACTCATGGGCCTCTTTACAAGAATCAGCCAAGACAACATTGTTGGAGTTTATGTGGAAACGAATATAGATAGAATGGATATATAATGGATTTATATTGAATTATTTCTCTAGATCATCATAGAGATTATATACAGATGAAAGGTCATGACCCTATGCTATGAATCAATGACATGGCAAATAGATCAAAGAATGACAGATCATTAATCCTCAACACACACCCCTCAAGACTATGAGATGGCTGAGTCATGATCTCATAAATTAGAAACTAAGGCACTAGTTAATCCCACAGACTAGCTCTAATGGTTGATCGCCTCCTTAGCAAGTCCACATAATGGACTACCTCATAGCCCTGTTACTAGGGCTAAACACCACCCCCTCAAAGTGGTACTGCCACTGCCTCCAGGTGCACCTGACACACCCGTCTGTGTGCCATAAAGGTCAATTGCCAAATCTGGTGCCTACAACATAAGAGATCAAGAAGAAACCTGGTCCAAGTCTTTGTGGATCTTCCTCTATGCCCTAATTGTGGATTGCTTCATGCATCTGTGACCTCTGGAGTCCTCTGCTCCTCAGCACTGCACAGCCATGTATCCTCGTCCTCATCATCCTCCCCATCGCTCTCATCGCTGGCATCTTGGTTAGAGATCTCCATCCTCTTGTCCCAGGATTCAGAGCCTATGCTTTGATACCATGTTGGAGTTATGCGGAAGTGAATATAGATAGAATGGAATATAATGGATTTATATTGGATTATTTCTCTCAGATCATCATAGAAATATTATACAGATGAAAGGTCATGACCCTACGCTATGGATCAATGACATGGCAAACAGATCAGAGGATTGACAGATCATCAATCCTCAACAGACATCCCCTAAAACGTCGCCAACAAATTCTCGCTGCCATGCTTGTAGCCAGGAGGGCCACTTCAAGCAAGATTGTCCTCTCCTTAAACACCTCAGCAAATTCCTCATCTTGGATGGAATGATTGTAGATGCCCTGGAGGGGGATTCCCAAGGATCACAGTCGGATGAAGTAAATCTTGGTCTTGCTTCGTTCACCACTAACTCTTGATTCAGGATGTGAGGAACACTTGATTCAAGATCGAGAGCATTCCAAGAGCTTAACTAGGAGGAGGGAGAGTTGAGAGTAGGAGATGGCAACTTGCTACAAGTGGCCAGAAAAGCAATGTATCTATTTCAAGATGGGAATGGAAAGTCTCTTAAGCTTTTAAATGCCTAGCATGTTCCACGACTTGTCAAAAATCTTGTCTTGGTTGCAAGATTGGCAAACGACGGCTTCAACATTCTCTTCTCTCGAAGGCAATGTGACTTGCTCAATGGAACCAGAGTGTTCTGCAAATCCCCAGAAGCGGGAACTTGTATGAGATCCCTAAGCAACACGCTAATTGCATGGCGGCTGGCGTTTCGTCCACACTTTGGCATGAGCACTTGGGCCACACTCATTTTCCTCTTCTACAAAAGGTATAAAAGCTACAACTGCTCAATGGCTTTTCTTCAAACCCTCATGACTTTGAACTTTGCCATGTTGCCTTCTTGGCAAACAAACCCGTTCTCAATACCCGGCTTCCACATCATGCTCCTTTGATCTGCTACAGCTACTCCACTCTAATCTTTGTGGCCCCATGAGAGTTGAGAGCCAATTTGGCAAAAGATATTTCATGACATTCTGAATGATTATAGCCGGTGATGCCAGGTCTATTTTCTTCACTCCAAAGATCAAAACCCTAGATGCTTTAGGATTATCTATGCATGGCTCAAAATCAAACTGAGAGAAGGCTCAAGGTTTTGTGCAGCGATTCAGGAGGGAGTACACCTCGCTAACCTTTGAAAGCTTATGCTGTCAAGAGGGGATCATCCACCAACGCACATGCCTGGCATGTTGCAGCAAAACAGAGTAGCAAAGTGCAAGCATCGGAGCATCATGAACACAGTCCACTGCTTCTTGCACTCATCAGGTCTTCCTCTGCATCTTTGGTCCACAGTAGTTCGGACCACAGTCCAAGTTCAAAACCTTCTCCCTCATTCTGCTTGACCTAATCATATTCCATAGAAGGCTTGGATTGGTAAAAGGCAGAAGGTGACTAGGCTAAGGTGCTTCGGATGCCTCGCCTTCATACGTCAAAATCCCAATGTTAGAGAAAAGTTGGCACCTCGCAGTAAGCCAACATTCTTGGTCGAATATGAGGAGGGTACTGCCTCTACGATCCCTCTACTGATAGAATACATGTCAGTAATGACATGGTCTTCGACGAGTGTATGGTCTATCGTGACTACTGTCAAGCCACGATCCAGGAAACAGGAAGTGAGCAGGATTCCAAGAGTAGGAAGGCTTGACTCAGAAGCAGGATAGAAACAAGACAGGAACTAGGAACTCAGGAGCAAGAAAGACGCAGGACAGGATCCAGGAGAGAGGAAGGAAGGACGAGATAGGAACAGGACAGGATCCAAGGATAGGAACAGACAGGATCCAAGCAGACAAGAGCAGGAGGCAAGGAGCAAGACAAGACAAGACAAGAACAAGAATGATCGTAGAAAGACTGGTGTTGATAGTAACTGATTGTACAACAATTAGGTCGGAGCTTTTATGCTCACAACTCCAAGCTAATCTAGTCATGAGTCTAATCTAGTCATGAGCTAAGAATAGTGTCCCTTATCCTCTAGGCATATCCTGTAGCATATCCTATAGGCATATCCTATAGGAATATCCTATAGGTATATCCTGTAGGAATATCCTGCAGGCATATCCTGTAACCCGTATCCTGTATCCGAAATCCTGCATCCTGTATCCTGTATCCGGAATCCTGTATCCTGTATCGGGTTGTGACAGCACCTCCTCCCTAAGGACGAGTTCCACGAGTCTTAGGACCTGGTTTAGCAGGATAATGCCGATGGAAGGCAGCAACTTTGGAAGAAGCATGGAGTAAGTTGGATGCAGGTTCCCAAGTGCGATCGGTAGGCAAATAACCTTTCCAATCCACCAAGTATTGAAGTTGGCGGCGATGAAGACGAGAATCAAGGATGGCTGCAACTTCGTACTCAGGTTCACCAGCAATGACCACAGGAGGGGGAGGAGAAGAAGCACGACCAGGAAGAGAAGAAGGATGATACGGCTCCAACAAGGAGGTGTGAAACACAGGATGAAGTTTCACCGTGGATGGTAACTCGAGTCGGAAAGCTACAGGATTTACCTCCGCCACGATCCTGTAAGGGCCCAATCGTTGAAAATCCAACTTAGAAGAAGGCCTGTTGGTGCGAATGTGTCGACGAAGAAGCCACACGAGATCACCAATCTTGTATGCAGGTGCCGGCTGACGGTGAGCATCAGCATGATGCTTGTACGTTCCTGTGCCTGCTGAAGATGAACCTGGAGATCATCCTGTACGAAGATGCTGGAGACGATCCTGTACTGCAGGAGCGGAAGAAGGAGAAGCAGGAGCAAAGTCAAAACGTGGATGGTGGCCTGTAAGAGCAAAGAAAGGTGTCTGGCCTGTAGATGCGTGAATGGAGTTGTTGTAGGCAAACTCCGCCATAAAGAAGGTCCAACCAATTATCCTGTTGGTAACTGATGAAGCAACGAAGATATTGCTCCAAGGTCTGATTGTGCGTTCTGACTGCCATCAGTTTGCGGGTGATATCCTGAAGAAAGATCCGCTTTAACCTGTAGACTCCGAAAAGCTCTCGCCAAAACTTGGACATGAATTGTGGACCTCGATCGGAAACAATGCTCTCAGGAAGACCATGATGTCGGAACACTCACGGATCACCAACTCGGCAGTTGTCTGACCTGTAGCTCTTGTTGCAGGGTAGGAAATGAGCCTGCTTGGTGAAACGGTCAACCACCACAAGAACTGCATCGAATCCACGAGAAGGAGGAAGATCTGTGAGGAAATCCATAGAAATGGATCTCCAAGGAGCAGAAGGAACAGGAAGAGGACGAAGAAGACCAGAAGGTGCATGAGGCATCTTCGACCTGTTGCAGTGTCACAACTCCGTACAAACCTTTCCACAAAACCTCGCAACCCAGGCCACCAATAGTTGCGAGTCACCAACTCAACTGTCTTGGCCACACCAAAATGTCCTGTAGCCGGGGTATCATGACAATCCTGTACCACACGAGTCCTGCAAACACCAACAGGAACGTACAGGAGACCTTCCCGGTACAGGAGTCCATCCTGTATGGTGAACAGGTTGTAGTCTGGACGGGAACTGGAGGAAGAGGAACTTGCAACGTCAGGATGAATGTGTGAGAACACATTCTTTGCCAAGTCGTCTGTAGCCAACTGCGAACGGATGTCCTGTAGGAGTGTTGAATTGCTGGAGCCTGATGAACCTGCAGTGCCGCAAGCCGGAATCGATCAGGACCCAACAACACTTGCTTTGACAGTCATGCAGGATCGCCCGGGCGGTGCAAGGTAAGAGCGCCTAGACAATGCGTCCGCCTTGCCATTCCGAAAACCGGGCCTGTAGACGATGACGAAGTCAAAACGTGATAGGAACTCCGCCCACCTAGCCTGTCGCCGACTGAGAACTCGAGCCGTTTGAAAGTACTCCAGGTTCTTGTGATCCGTAAGAACTTGTACAGGATGTGCAGCACCTTCCAGGAAATGCCGCCACTCCTCAACGAATCCACAATGGCCTTGAGTTCCTTGTCATGAATCTCGTAATTGATCTCCGCCGAAGGAACTTACGAGAGTGAAAAGCTACAGGATGAAGCAACTTGTCTTCCAACTTGTGATAGGACGGATCCTACTGCAAAATCCGAGGCATCTGCTTCAACGAAGAAAGGACGAGAAGGATCAGGATGTGCTAAAATCGGAGCTGTCGTGAAGGTGTCCTTGAGTGTTGTGAATGCATGTTCCGCCTTGTCGGACCAAGAGAAAACCTCTGTGCGCTTGGTGAGTTCCGTGAGTGGAAGTACACGCTTGGAGAAGTCCTGTATGAACGCCTGTAGAAGTTTGCAAAGCCAAGGAAACATTGTACATCTCGTACAGACTTGGGCCTCTCCCACTCCACGATGGTCTTCACCTTGTGCATGTCCATGGAAACGCCAGCAGGAGAGACGATGTAGCCCAAGAACTCCACAGAATCCCTATCGAAAAAAACTTCTCCAACTTCGCATACAGGCCATGCTCGCAAGCCGCTGTAGAACCAATCGTACATGCTTGTCATGTGCCGCCTGGTCCTTGGAGAAAATCAAAATGTCGTCGAGGTAGATCACCACAAACTGGTCCAAGAAGTCACGAAAGATGTCGTTCACCATGTGTTGGAACACGGCTGGGGCATTGGTAAGGCCGAAAGGCATCACCGTGTACTCGAAGTGTCCATACCTTGTACGAAAGGCAGTCTTCCACTCATCGCCGGACGAATCCGTACAAGGTTGTAGGCCCCTCGTAAGTCGATCTTCGTGAACACCTTTGCTCCTCGCAGCCGATCGAGAAGTTCCGGGATCAATGGCAACGGGTACCGATTCCGAATGGTACTTGATTCAAACCCCTGTAGTCCACAACCAAACGTAAGCTCCCATCCTTCTTCTTGACAAAGAAGATAGGCGCTCCTGCAGGGGACTTTGAGTGACGAATGAAGCCGGATGCCAAGTTGTCCTCGATGTACTGGCGAAGAACCTCCAACTCTGTGGGTGACAATGCGTAAATCGGTCCGAACGGTGGAGTCTTTCCTTCTGCAAGATCAATAGGACAGTCGTAGGACCTGTGAACAGGAAGAACTGTAGCCTTGTGCTTGTCAAAAACGTCCTTAAAGTCGTGGTACTTGGATGGTAGGAAGAAGGAAGAAGGAGAAGGAGTAGGCGAAGGAGATTGAAAAACAGGAGAGTCAGACACAGGAAAGGTAGAAGAGGACGTAGGAGTTACTTGAAAGGCAAAAAGGTGGAAAGGAGCAGGATCAGTGGTAAGTTCATGCATGGTAGTGGTAAGAACTCGGAGAGGAGAGGAGGGAGCTGTGACTGAAAAAGAGGAAGGATCTTGGGGGTGGAAGAGAAGAGTAACAAAAGGAGGCAGGATTGGGAAAACCTGTGTGGATGTTGACGAGTGTACAGGATTGGAAGAATCCTGTACAGAAGTCCGTGGTTGCACAGGAGTGAGGAAGCCTGTGAGTGTGCTGACGAACCAACAGGAGGTGGATCCTGTTGAGGAGGAACCTTCGACACTGATACAGGATTGGAAGAACCCTGTACAGGAATCCGCAAACTTACAGGAGTGGAGAGAACCTGCGGATGTGCTGAGGAACTGACATGAGGTGAATCCTGTCGAGGAGGAGTCTTCAACACTGGTACAGGAGGCACGGTCAATCCTGTAGCTTGTACTGCCTCAGACACCAAGGATGTATCCTGCACGCAGGAAGGTACAGGATTGATCCTGGCTGCTGGAGAGGAAAACGTGAGCGTCCTAGACCTCCAGTCGATCTGCGGATTTGCAACAACGAACCATGGCATGCCAAAAATGATGGGAGTCGACCGAGTCTTGATCAAGTTGAAGGAAATCGAACAGTTGAATGCACCATGACTGCAAGAGAGAGGTGTGGTAGCGTGGGTAACTGCGCCAGAAGCAATCAAACGACCATCGGCCACCTCTACAGGAATGCACGCTTCAACTTCACCACCGGAATGCCATGCTGAGCTGCAAAAGTGTCATCCATGAAACATGCATTTGCACCAGTGTCTAACAGGGCAAACTCCTTGAGCTCTCGATTATTGAGGCGAATGTGTACAGGAAACTTGAGTGATGGAATGGTATGAGCAGCACCAATGGAGCCTGCACCTACGTCCAACTTCGCGGCTCCTAGACGAAGTGGACATTGAAGTTTTCCGACTGAACTTCAGCTTCGGCTTCACGCGTCTTGAACTTCTGGCTTTATTAGGACATTCCGCCACCTTGTGTCCTGCTGCACCACAATACAAGCATAGGTTCTCACCCCGACGACGTTGCTTCTCAGCAGTTGAAAGTGGGCCACGCTTGGATTTGTTAACCTCCATAGGAACTGCTCCAGAAGGTGTCGTAGGAACATGTGCTACGGCTACAGGATTGGTTGGCAGGAACTGCTGACGGAATTTTTCCTGACGGCGCTCGAACAAACGGTTGTCAGCGAACGGCCTGTTGCATGATCTCCGCTAACGTTTAGCATCCGGTAATAAGGAGAAGGTCCTTCACATCATCCCTCAGCCCAAAACGGAAGTGTTCGATCAATGCAGTCTCGTCCCATGGAATGTTCGTGCACAATTGCTGAATTCGGATGCATAAACGGAAGCTGGTCTGGATCCTTGTGTGAGCTTCCGTAACTTGTGCATGCAGAACGGTACTTATCAGGATCTCCAAAACAGGCTTCAAAGGCAGCCACGAAACCTTCAAAGTCTTCCATCAATGGGTCGTCACGCTCCAGCAAGGGAGCAACCCAAGCTCGTGGAGATCCACTTAGTAAGGATGCCAAAAGGCCAACCTTTTGTGCATCCGTCGAGTAGCGGCGTGGTTGCATGCGGATCAAGAGCCGGATCTGATTCAGGAAACCTTGGAAATCGGCACGGTTGCCACTGAACTTCTCTGGCATGCTGATCTTCGGCTCCGAGAAAAGTTCGATGAAGAAGGAACCACCGATGCCTGAGAGAGAGCCTGCGCAGCAGCCTTGGAGGATGCATCAGCAGCTGCATGTGCCGCATGGGTGGAGCCTTGCAGATCGGTGACCACTTGGCGCAAAGTGGCCAGCTCATGAAGCAACATTTGGTGCTCGCGTTGAAAGTGCTCAAAATCAGCCATGATCTATGAAAGAAAGAAAGGAGAAAAACGAAGGAAAAGAATCAAGGAAAAAAAAGTAGCTGGAAACGAGAGCTATGAAAGTTACTATCAAACTGTCAAGCCACGATCCAGGAACCAGGAAGGAGCAGGATTCCAGAGAGGAAGGCTTGACTCAGGAGCAGAAGGACAAGACAGGAACTAGGAATCAGGAGCAAGACAGAACAGGACAGGATCCAGGAGAGGACAGGAAGGATAGGATCCAGGAGCAAATAGGAACAGGACAGGATCCAGGAGCAAGAACAGAAGGATCAGAGCGAACAAGAGCAGGAGGCAAGGAGAAGACAAGAACAAGACAAGAACAAGAATGATCGTAGAAGACTGGTGTTGATAGTAACTGATTGTACAACAATTAGGTCGGAGCTTTTATGCTCACAACTCCAAAGCTAATCTAGTCATGAGTCTAATCTAGTCATGAGCTAAGAATAGTGTCCCTTATCCTCTAGGCATATCCTGTAGCATATCCTATAGGCATATCCTATAGGAATATCCTATAGGTATATCCTGTAGGAATATCCTGCAGGCATATCCTGTAACCCGTATCCTGTATCCGAAATCCTGCATCTGTATCAGTATCCGGAATCCTGTATCCTGCATCGGGTTGTGACAACTGCCAAACCAACTCCCTAGCACAATCGACTAAAGTTTCACATGCATCGGAGCCAAACGCTTGGCTTTGGAAGGATGAGTCTATTGAGGAGGGAAGGCTTGCCGCCGAGGAGGGAAGGCCTACCGTTGACTCTGAGTACACATCAGAGGAACCAGCAGTTGAGCTTGAGTTCACAAGGGAAGAACATGCTCAGCTTGATACGCCTGCACTAGAACAACTAACTCACCCTGCACCATTGGAGTTGAACACACAACTAGTGATACGACAAGCTCCGCAAGTTGATCGCCTGGCACGAAGACTTCCTTTTGATCCTTAGTTTCTTGGACATGATTAGTCAGGTAAATCAACTTGGGTTCCCAAACCCAAGGCACTGCTAGTCACCCAGCCAAAGGTTTCCACTCCCAACAACTTCTAGAGGCGCAGAGCTCACCTGAAGTTGAGGAGTGGATGAAAGCCATGTAGAACGAGCTTGACTCTCATTGAGTCAACCAGACCTTCACACTCGTGCCAAAGGAGCCACACCAGCAAGTCGCTTATGTTTCTTCTTATCTATTATTGAAAATGTATATATTCTACCCCTTTAGTAGCTGAAAAAATCTCATTTATTGAACTCGGTTTATACAGTAGAAAAAGCAACTACCATCTAGTTCTTATACTTATAGGACATAATCATTCTTTATAAAGAAAAATACCACCCACTCTTTGCTTCTGATTCAATATATGTCCATGGGTTTTCAAAAAGGTGTTGAACCCATTAAGGACTTCAAGGCTCACTTCGTTACCAAAGGATTCTCTCAAGTGCTGAGACTACACTTTGATGAACCTTTTCTCCGATTGTCAAAGTTACCATTGTTCGAGTTCTCATGGCTTTTGCTGCATAGTTCAAACTCACGACACACCACCTCAATGTGAAAACGGCCTTTTGAACGCTCCCTTGAAAGAGACAACCAAAAAGATTTGAGTACACATGAACTAACGGGGAGAAACTGGTATGTGAGCTGCAACGGCCTCAAGCAGGCGTTGAGAGAATGGTACAGGTGTCTCAACAACTTTCTCTACAAGCATGGCTTCACCAAGCTCAACTCTGACAGTAACCTCTATCAGAAGGTGACCTCTGAGGGCTTCTTAGTCATTGCAGTATATGTAGACGATTGTTTACTCGTCGATAGCAATCAAAACCTTCTCCAAAGTTTCAAGGTCAGCTATATCAACTCTTGGACCTGGGACTAGTGGAAAAGATCGTCGGTATCAAGGTAGAACAAGATGAAGCTGCTAGAAGGGTCAAGCTTAGCCAACCACAATACATCAAGGAGCTACTCAAACATTTCAACATGACCAACTATTAGCATGCTTCGACGCCAATGATCACAGGTAGGAAACTAGTATGTGAAGGTATGCTTGCATTTGAAAATCAAAGTATATATTGGTCCCTCGTTGGTAGGCTTCTCCACCTAGCAAATACCACCCAGCCTAACATCGCATTTGCCATTGGAGTCCTCAATCGCTTCAACTCATGTCCTCTCCAAGACTATTGGCATGCCGCCAAGAGAGTGCTCAAGTATTTGTAGGGAACTCTTCACTTCGATTTGCTTTACACTAGGAACAATGGAGGTTCCATGGTACTTCAAGCATTTACCATGTTGATTGGGCCAGAGATCCGGATTCAAGAGTCTCTACCACTGGAGTATGTTGCTTATTGAGTGAAGCCCCTATCTCATGGGTAAGCCAGAAAAAACCTCAGTGGCACTCTTTAGTGCTAAAGTAGAGTATGTAGCCGCATCGACAGCCGCAAAAAAAATAGTCTGGCTAAGGCGTATGTTAGCTGAACTCCAACATCACCAACATGATTTCACCACCCTAAGCTGCGACAACAAAAGCACAATTGCCATGACAAAGAAGGTTCTTCACTCACGTAGCAAGCATATAGAGAGATCCGCCACCAAAAGGTGGCGAACAGAGAGATAGTTCTAACCTGGTGAGTTGACTACATGGGTAAAATTATGGGATATGTGGGATATGTGGGCAAAAAGACCCAAGCGGACCTGGGTCATCATGACCAGGGCCCTCTCATAAACACCAATTGGCCCTTTGCCTAGTTGGCATAAGGGGAGAGGGAAAGGTTTGACAATTGGTATCGGAGCCAGTTCTCTGCGGTCAGTAGGACTGCCTTAAGTCGTAGGGTGTTTCAATGTTTAGATAACTCTAAATTCTTGATATACTCTATTGCTTTCGGTTGACATGTCTGTATTCTGCGCAGAGAGTTTGATCCTGTGAGTTGTCAAACTTCGGAGAACACTTGCTTAGTGAGTCGGCGTGAGATTCTAGGTATGTTCAAAAGTCTTATGCTAGTTTAAGCTGATGTGTGTGGGTGTACAACCTGTGCAGGGTGTTTCCAGTTTCACATTGGGAATATTCCAAGCATATTCTTCAAGTGTTGACACTAGGGTTCAATACGATGAGCAAGAGAAAGCAACCAGAGCCTGAGGCAGAGAGGGCTGTCGCAGAGGCTCAAAATGAGGAGATGGATGAGGCTGATCCAGGTCGACCACTAGAGTTAGACAACGACCTAGTTGGCGAGAAATAATGATGAATGCTTTAAACGAACTTCGAGGGGATGTGTTGGGGTTGAACGACCGAATCAATAATGTTGCTGTTCGGATTCCGACGAATACTACAGTCCCAGATGTTCCGCAACCAGACACACGAAAAAAGAAGAAGAAGCATGACTCAGAGTCAGGTTCCTATGAATCAGATTCTTCGACGAAAGAAGGTGGTAGAGGTCCTAGTAAATTCAAACCGGTAAAGCCTTTGAATTTCATGGGTTCAAAGGATTACAAGGTTTTGGATGACTGGTTGTATGATATGGAAAGCTATTTCGAGGCTGCTTCCGTGAGAAAGACAGAAAAGGTTGCATGTGCCAAGCAGTTTCTTAAAGAAGAAGCTAAGACTTGGTGGCGAATTGTTGAAGGTGAACATGGATACCGAAACAACTGGAAGCACATGAAAAGGAGATCAAAAAGCAGTATATGCCAGATGATCTCGGTTTGTGATTGCATGCTGACCTGGCACTTTGTCAACAGGGAGTTCGGGGAAGTCCAATGGACCACGTTTATCGATTCGAAAGTGTACGGCGATTGGTGCCAAATGAGTGATGATGAAGCTCGAAGTTGCTTCATGGCTAGCTTGAATGAGAAGACGCGAAGAGAAATCTTAAGGTACAAGCCAATGAGCTATCGGGAATGTCAAGAGGCAGCTCAAAAGGTTGCTTATGGCATGTTGTTAGAAGACTTGTACAAAGGGGAGGAAGCAAAACCTAAACCAAGGAAGTTTCCTCCAAAGTCTGGGTTTAGAAAGTTTGATAAGCGACCAAATCAATCGCCATCAATTCGAAGTGCAAGTCCCTTTGTCGGCAATTCCAAGTTCTCGGACACATCAAGACCCATCGGATTTTGAAAACCATTGGCGTTACCACCTCCTCAGCAGGCCAAAGGATCGGCTCCAAAGTCTGCTCCCCGCGTCCCAGGCGGGGTTGTGAAATGTTATAATTGTAACAAGCCTGGTCATTTTGTTAAAGAGTGTCAAGCACCCTCACAACAATCAGGACATTTCAAGGTGATGGTAGAGAGGAAGTTGCTGAACCAGAAACGCTTGAAGATCCGGAAGATGAGTCAGAAGAGGTAATGTTGTACCAGACACAACCTGCCTTATTCGCTATTCAAGACAAAACTGACCCTTTGCTATATTTGACAGGAAGGATATGAGGGGACCGAGTCCGAATGATGATCGATACTGAAGCAACATACAACTTCATATCGACTAGTCTAGCTCGTCGATTGAATTTGAATGTAATAAAGATGTGTGAAATAAAGATCAATTTTGGCAAAGGTTCTCAAAATACTAATAATATAGCAAGGGCAGTTCCTGTCCAGAAGGCTAAGCTAGACTTAGTTGTCTTGAATATGACGGGGTTTGACTTTATGGAATGGTTCCATAAACATGTAATCAAAATGAGGGTTCTGGAGATAATCGGATCACGCTTGCAGCAGATAAAGAGGACATTAGAAAGACCACACTTAAAATGGAAATGCTAACTGATAAGGATTGGAATCCTATGTTCCTTACCTTAACTCAGTTGCGTAAGGCAGTTAGACATCAAGAACGTGTGTTTCTTGCAATGGTTTTGGATACTGGTGAAGTCAAAATAGGAGATGGTCAATAATCTGTTCCTAAACCTATTTTGGAAGTCTTGAACATGTTTAAAGATGTGTTGCCAGAAGACTTGCCGCCCGAGTTACCTCCACGTCGAGTTGTGGACCACAGGATAGAGATTTTGCCAGGTTCGTCTCCATCGGCAAGAGCCCCATATCGGTTGAATCCTCAAGAGTTAGTAGAATTGAAGAGACAGCTGACAGAATTGATAGGTCGAGGACACATTCAACCTAGTCGATCGCCATATGGTGCACCTATCTTGTTCGTAATGAAAAAGAATGGTACGATGCGAATGTGTGTGGACTATCGAGCACTGAATGCGATAACTATCAAAAATAAGTATCCTCTTCCACGAGTGGACGACTTATTTGATAGGCTATCGAAAGCAAAGTATTTTTCAAGAATAGACTTAAGATCGGGGTACCATCAGATTCGGTAACAGAGAATGACATTGAGAAGACCGCTTTTCGAACGCGTTATGGATCGTTTGAGTTTCTAGTCTTACCATTCGGGTTGTGCAATGCTCCAGCAACTTTTTGCACAATGATGGATGATGTGTTTAGAGACTATCTTGACGAGTTCGTAGTGGTGTATATTGATAACATTCTGATTTTCAGTTCGACAATTGAGGAACATGTGAACACTTAGAAAAAGTGTTTCAGAGATTGAGAGAGAACCAATTGTATGCTAAAGAAAGCAAGTGCGCATTTGGTCAAACCAAGATAGATTTCTTGGGACACTTGATCTCAGGTGGGGAGGTTGCCATGGACCCAAAGAAAATTCAAGCTATTACTGAGTGGATGACTTTAAAAGATGTGCATGAAGTTAGATCATTTCTTGGTCTAACAGGGTATTACGAAGATTCATAAAGGGTTACTCGGAAATAACGGCCCATTGACAGATCTTATGAAAAACATTCCATGGCATTGGACTCCAGAGTGCCAACGTGCGTTCGTCAAACTCAAAGAGGCTATCTCTTTTGAGCCAGTTTTGCAGTTGCCCATATTTGAAGATCCCTTTGAAGTAGAATGTGACACTTCCGACTTTGCAATTGGTGGTGTATTGCAACAGAAAGGACATCTAGTGTCCTTTTTCTCAAAGAAGTTAGATGCCGTGCAAACTCGATGGCCTACTCACAAAAAGGAGATGTATGCTATTGTTGCTTCCTTGGAGTATTGGCGTCATTATCTTCCAAGTCATGGCACTGTGGTTTGGACAGATAGTGTAACTCTAAGGTATTTTGAAACGCAGCCGAAGCTATCGCCAAGTATGCTAGATGGCAGCAGAAGTTGGCACGATTTCAGCCTGAAATCAAATAAGCGGGAAAGGACAATGTGGTAGCTGATGCACTCAGTAGAAAGGGTCATCTTCGATTATGTCAGCACCCGTGTCAACTTTGGATGAATTTGTGACGGCGTATCCTCAGGACAAGTTTGCTAAGGAGCTTTGAGCCTGGTGGCAAAGAGGAAACAAGTTCATCAGTTACGAAGAGATGGTAATATTCCAGCAGGAATAGAAAGTCGAATGGATGCACTCAAACAGGCATTTTGCGTACGAGATGGAGTTCTTTATTATAAAGAAAAGAGACTCTATGTTCCAGAAGGGACATGGAGGGAGAGGCTGTTAAGAGAGCATCACGACGTTCCTTTGGCAGGACATGGTGGAAGGCATAAGACGTTGGCTTTGTTGAAACAGGGATTCTATTGGCCGGGTATGATAGATGATGTTGCCAAGTATGTCAAGACATGCCCCACATGTCAACAAGTAAAGAGCGATCGCAAAAACGAGCTGGGAAGTTGCAGTGTATACCGATTCCAGAGCGGCCATTTCAAAGTGTTACTTTGGACTTTATCATGGGATTGCCAAAATCTTGTGGTTTTAATGCGCTCATGGTGGTAGTCGATCGATTTTCAAAGGTTGCTCATTTCATTCCAACTGTAGAGACAGTGAATGCAATTCAAGCAGCAAAGTTGTTCTTCCACGAAGTCATAAGAGTGCGCGGACTACCGGAAACCATGATCTCAGATCGGGATCCTCGATTTACTGGGAAGTTTTGGGGAACGTTGTTTAAGCAATTTGGGATGCTGAAGTTCAGTACGCTTACCATCCGCAAACTGATGGTCAACGGAGAGGGTGAACCGACAAGTCGAGGACTATCTCAGATGCTATGTTCAAGGTGATCAACTTGATTGGGCTGAACACTTAGATATGGCTGAGATATGTTACAATAACTCGATGCACACTGCAATCGGATGTAGCCCGATGGAAGTGTTAACTGGGAATAAGGGTGGTATTCCTCAGAGTATGGTGTTACCGAAAGACGATAGCAATCGAGTTCCATCTGTAGCAGAGTTCACGGGACAATTGTATCGAACATGGGAAGCTGCTCGTCAAGCGATGGCTGCAGCAGGAAAGGTATCGTCAGCAGTACGATAAACATCGGCGGGATGTAGAGTATCAGGTTGGGGATATGGTATTGTTGAGTACCAAAAACCTGAAGGTTCCAACGACTCTTTCGAGGAAGTTTCTATCGCACTACATAGGTCCATACAAGGTGGTGAAGCAAGTAGGGAAAGTGGCTTATGAGTTAGATCTTCCTCCGGAGTTGGGAACAATACACAATGTGTTTCATGTCAATTTACTCGAGCCATTCCACAAGGATGAGAAACATCGCAGAGATATGAAACTTACGTCCGCTTCCTGAGCTGGTCGGCGATAGAAGGAGTTCGAAGTTGAGTCGATATTGGATGCAAAGGATATTAAACGCAGGGACGCGAAAACGTAAACGAGAATATCTTGTTAAGTGGAAGGGTTACCCGGCATGCGAGTCGACATGGGAACCATTGGATAATCTACAGAACGCGATGGAGATAGTGAAGAGTTTGAGGCAAGGTCTCAAACTGTTAGTAATGATGATAGAAATAAAGTGAACTTTATTTCTTATTAACCAAGGGGCCGGCAACAACCTAACTAGAGGCCTCCAATATAAATTCTAGTTAACTAAAGAAATTAACCAACTTGTTGTCTGTCGGGTGACAGACTTTGCAGACGTGCAAAAGGTCTCCAAGTGACTTCTGTCGCAGGTGGTGCCTCCGGCAGCTGGGTTCGACTCAGTGAACGACGGTTCTGAAGTACTTGGCTTCGCGTAATGCAAGGGGGGTAATAAAACTTGTGAACTTTTGGCTGACTCCGCATAGAGTGATATGTTAGTTTTGTTAATTTTTCTAACCTATCTAGTCTTGGAGTTAGACGTCAACGAGGACGTTGACATTTTCAAAGGCGGGGAGTGTGTCATAGTTTTTACTATGACTCGACCCTTTACTTTGGGGTTTGACTGTTGTTACCTACCGAGTTGTGTGGCGAACCCTAGCAGCCCGCTTAGTGCACTTAGGTGTTTAGGGGTAGTCCGGCCGGCTGTCACTAGGTACCTCGAGAAACTCTAGGCGAAGGTAGTACTTACCCTCTAGAAAACTCTCCCCCAGTTTGACGTTATAGGTTTTCCGTTAAATATAGCTTGTCAAAAAGGGTTAGGGACACCCCTAGGGTTGACCTAACCCTAGGGTTGCCCTAACCCCACGCCCTAATACCCCCCCCTAGGGGTTAGGTTTAGGGTTAGGTTTTTCTCTAAGGGCTGGCATTTCCGTGCCAGCCCACTTACTCATTTAGGTAAACAGGGGGGGGGGGTCCGTCACATAAATAAGGTAGAGTATATGTAGTGAGGCTTCCTGGGTTCAAAAGAGAGCTCGTTAACCTCCTACCGGTGCAAGCTAAGCTTGTGTCGTCAAGGTGCAACCCTCCGTTGTGCCGCCCAAACTTCCACACGACAGGGGTACAACCCACCCTAGGGTTAGACTATCCTTATCGTTGGCAGGATCTTGCCTTTGAGATAGGGGCACGTCACTTCCAAGGAGTTAGTCAGATTCCTTGGTCCGAAAACCTGCCGCAAGCTCAAAGACATTGCCCGAGTTCACGTTCCGCAAACTAGTGGTTGAGGCCTTGCTCCGGCCGCCTCAACCACGCCAAGCTAGGAACGACACCTAAAGCTCGGCTAGTCCGTGTATCCTGATTCACAAGGTGAGTCTCGTTCGTGGACTTAGTCAGTTAGGGGTTTGTTCCTAAGGCTTGGGTTCCTAATACGGGTTACTTTACCAGATTCCGTGGGGTTTCCAGAGAGGGGATTCCAGGGTTGGCACCTGGCAAGCCGCCTTTGTGGCACCAGGTAAAAACTCTGACAATTGGTATCGGAGGTTCTCTATTGACCGCAGAGAACTGGCTCCGGTACCAATTGTCAGAGTTTTTACCTGGTGCCACAAAGGCGGCTTGCCAGGTGCCAACCCTGGAATCCCTTCTCTTGGAAACCCACGGAACCTGGTAAAGTAACCCGTATTAGGAACCCAAGCCTTAGGAAGTCAAACCCCTAGCTGACTAAGTCCACAAACGAGACTCACCTTGTGAATCAAGATACACGGACTAGTCGAGCTTTAGTGTCGTTCTAGCTTGGCGTGGTTGAGGCAGCCGGAGCAAGGCCTCAACCCTAGTTTGCGGAACGTGAACGCGGGCAATGTCTTTGAGCTTGCGGGTAGGTTTTCGGACCAAGGAATCTAACTAACTCCTTGGAAGTGACGTGCCCCTATCTCAAAGGCAAGATCCTACCAACGATAAGGATAGTCTACCCTAGGGTGGGTTGTACCCCTGTCGTGTGGAAGTTTGGGCGGCACAACGGAGGGTTGCACCTTGACGACACAAGCTTAGCTTGCACCAGTAGGAGGTTAACGAGCTTCTCTTGAACCCAAGAAGCCTCACTACATAAACTCCTACCTTATTTATGTGACGGATCCCCCCCCTGTTTACCTAAATGAGTAAGTGGGCTGGCACGGAAATGCCAACCCTTAGAGAAAATGGTTGTCCTAACCTCCCTAAACCTAACCCCTAGGAGGGGGGTATTAGGGCATAGGGTTAGGGCAACCCTAGGGTTAGGTCAACCCTAGGGGTGTCCCTAACCCTTTTTTGACAAGCTATATTTAACGGAAACCTATCTTTTGTAACGTCAAACTGGGGGAGAGTTTTCTAGAGGGTAATTACTGCCTTCGCCTAGAGGTACCTAGTGACAGCCGGCTGGACTACCCTAAACACCTAAGTGCACTAAGTGGGGCTGTTTCTCACTACAACTAGGGTTTGCCACACAACTCGGTAGGTAACAACAGTCAAAAAAATAGTCTAGTAAGGCGTATGTTAGCTGAACTCCAACATCACCAACATGATTTCACCACCCTAAGCTGCGACAACAAAGCACAATTGCCATGACAAAGAAGGTTCTTCACTCACGTAGCAAGCATATAGAGAGATCCGCCACCAAAAGGTGGCGGACATAGAGATAGTACTCGAATACGTCCCTTCCTCTAGACAATTGGTGATATTTTCATAAACCACTATCGGAGGGTGTTTTCTTCAAGCTGAGATCCTCATTAGGAATTTCAGCTTGAGGGGGTGTAAGGAATCAAGTACTCTGAATTCAATATGATCCTCGTGTGTGAGACCGTTGGGATCACAAGAGATTCACCTGAAGGTGTATATAAGGAGTTGATAGAAGATGTACAATATTGATTTAAAAAGAATACATAACGTTAAAACTTCTCATTATCTCACTCTTGGATGCTGCTTAACTCACCATCCAACCTTAGAGCACACTAGCTTACCCCCGAGCTACAGCAAGTTGAACTCCACTCCCAAAGCTGTTGCTCCTAAACGTGATTAGCTTAAGCATAAGATCAATTATGGTCACCTTTGACCAAGACCAACATTTCTTTCCCCTTGGAAGAAGTCCTTGCCCTCAAGGACAAATTGTGTACATTCTGCAAAGATTTACATTGACAATTTTTTTTTTAAAAAGTTGCTTTAAAACATCCTCTTGGTTAGACTTTTCTGACTTTTTCAAATGAGTGTACTAGTACTTCTGCACGTACAAGGCCCTCTCACATGAAACACAGGATGTAGTTGCACTCCCTCAGGCAACCTCAACTTATAAGCCACAACATTGATCTTCTCAATAATCTCATATGGACTAGCAATACCAAAGACTTAACTTCTCAACTTCCCAATCCGTAATGGTCATAGAGAACTACACTTAATGAGGAAGCAAGATGAGTGACATAAACACTTTGTCTCCTACATTGAATTGCTTGTAAGTGCACTTCTCATCAGTTTAGTCTTTTTACTCGATCCCTTGCTTAAAAAAATTCTTTAACACATCAAAAGTATCTCATCCATCTCCATAGCCGAGCTATGAGCTTCGACATCCTCTCTCACCATTCCCAGTGTATTTCCAACATCTTATTGGAGATTGAGGATGTTTGTCTTTGTAAGCATAGAATGGACTACATTTTAAAGAGCTATGCTTATTGTTATTGTAGGCAAACTCAGCCAAAGGCAAGAACTTGTCCTTATGTCCTTGCTTCTTAGCCACACAGGTTCTTAACATATCCTTTAGAACCTAGTTCACATGCTCAGTCTAGCCATTTGACTACGGGTGATTAAAGTTCACCTTAGTGCCGAATCCTTTACAGAACTTCACCCAAAATGCTGAAGTGAACTTGCTGTCTCGATCACTAACGTTCTTTGGCATCCCATGCTTAGGATACACCTACATTAGATACACCAATGCGAGCTCCTTCGCTGTTACATTCTTCTTCAAAGAATGAACTTAGCATACTTGTTCAAGTGATTCACAATGACCCACACTTGTTCATTGGAACATAGTGTCCTTGAAAAGTATAATAAAATCCATAGAGATACTCTCCCATCTTCCTTGAGGCACTTCCAAAGGCATTAGTAGTCCAGGCTAAGCCACTCTCTTGGCCTTAACTGACTAGCACTTAGCACAAGTGCGAACATACTCCACAATGTCCTCCTTCATGTTAGGCCAAAAGAATCAATGTTTCACCAAATCATACGTCTTGTCCTCTCCTCCATGTCCAACAAATGGACTATCATGCATCTCTTGCATGACTGCTACTACAAGCTCTATCGTCTTAGGCACTACCAAACATTGCTTGTACAATAATAAACCATTTGCTCAGCATAAGGCTCCACCAAATTGCTGAGATGTTGCTAACAATCTATGTCCTTAGCTTATGCTTTGCAAATCAAAAAAACCAAACCTCCTTCAATCCTTTCAATAACATTCAATCATTTAATACGAGAAAGAGCATATGCAACCACATTCTCCTTCTCCTTCTTATAATGGACAATTAAAGTCCTAAAATTCATGTAGAAACACTGACCAACGAGCTTGCCTAGCATTTAAATCCTTTTGATTTAAGAAATGCCTCAAAGGTTATGATTAATAAACACTTTGAAGGGACGTCCATTATGTAGATAGTGCTCCAAGTGCGCACGGCATGCACTATAGCCATTAGTTCATGATCATAAAGTCGAGTACTAACACTCTGTATCTTTGGTTTTTGACTCTCAAAAGTAAGACATGACCAGCTTGCATAAGAACTCCTCCAATGGCATAGCCACATGCATATGTGTACACCTCATAAGACTTGTTCTCATTAGTGATAGGTAGTGTTGTTGTCAACACAGTCTTCAAAGCTTCAAATGCTGCACTTTGCCTTGCAACCACTCAAACACAGCATTCTTCCTCATTAACGATGTCAAAGGAAGAGCTAAACAGCTGAAGCCTTGAATAACCAACGATAATAATTAGCCAAGCCATAAAACTCCTGAGCTCTTGCACATCCTTAGGCACATGCCAATGCTCATTGCATCTACCTTCTAAGATCATGAGCAACACCATCCTTAGAACAATATGCCCAAGGTACTCCACCTCCTCCTTAACAAACTCACACTTCGAGAGCTTAGCATATAGTTTTTTCTCCCTAAGAGTCTGTAGCACTAGACGTAGATGCTCCACATGCTCCTCTAAGTTCTATTATAGATGAGAATATCATCTAAAAAACTTCAACAAAACAATCGATATACTTGGCAAAAATGGAATTCATTAACTGCATGAATGTTGTAGGGGTGTTTGCCATGCCAAATAGCATAACAAGAAACTCAAAATGACCATGCCAACTTCTGAATGCTGTATTAGAAACATCATGCTCTCTCACAACAATTTGATGGTACCTACTTTATAAGTCAATTTTGGTAAACCACCTTGCCCCTACAAGCCGATCAAATAGATTCTCAATTCTTAGCATAGGAAACTTATTCTTCACAATCACCTTGTTCAAGGCACGGTAATCGATACACATCCACCGGAGCTCCATAAGGTGACTTGTTATGCTGAATAAACCCTTGTGCCAATAGCTCTTTCATTTGCTTCTTCATCTCTAGCTCCTCAAACTATATGAACTCCTTGAAATTTGTTTAGCACCATGCTTAAGCTTAATCTCATGGTCCACTTTGTGAAATGGTGGCACTCTTGCAAGCAGATGAGAGGGAAAGACATCTTCAAATTCCCCAACACCTCTTGAACAAGAGTTGATTGGACGTCCACCTTGGTCAAACTGTTGACCATTGATTGTTGAATAGTAACCCGGTGGTCACACTCATCCTTCAATTAACTTCCTTGAAGTGGACATAGTAAATTCATCACTCGATAATCTTGAAACGCGTATTGATTCTTTAAAGTAGTAGCTGATAGAAGTTTAGAAGCAGGCATGTAACCAACTCCTTTAAAGACGTGATTCTTTCCCGGAGTCACCTCTAGTCCAATTAGGTCGTGGATTGTACTTCTCTATTCAAGTCATCCCAAAGATGAGATCATAACGTCTTAGCTCTGTTAAAAAGAATTGCTCCTTGAAGGACACATCTTTAACTTCCAGTGTAAGCTTTACACAAGCACTTTGCTCTTCTGATGAGGTAGCAACTCTGTTGAACATAGAAATTCCTAATACCTAAAACATAGTAGTGGTCGCCATTGTCAACCCGTAATAAGGGTTAAACAGAATAAGGAGACTGTGAAAAAAAATACAAAAAGGGTAAGGATGAAAGGTATATAGCAAGTAAAACTGCGAATCCCATCGTAGTAAAAATAAAAGGAAAGAGTAAGATAACACGTAATATGGGTATAGTAGTAACACATACCCATAAAAGGGTATAGCATAAAAACAGACCCGTAATAACAGTGACAGACAGCAGACCCGTTATAAAGGTGACAGATAGACAAACCTGTAATGAGGTGATAGATAGACAGACCCATAATAAGGGTGACAGATAGACAGACCCATAATAAGGGTGACAGATAGACAGACCCATAATAGGGTAACAGTAGACAAACAAACTGTAATAAGGGTAACAAATAGACAGACAAACAACCCGTAATAAGGGTAACAAATAGACAAATAGACAAACCCGTAATAAGGGTAACATAACATACAAACAAACCCGTAATAAGGGTAACAGACGGACAAAAAAAACAAACCCGTAATAAGGGTAATAGATAGACAAACAAACAAACCCGTAATAATGGTAACAGACAGACAGACCGTAATAAAGGTAACAGACAAATAGACCCATAATAATGATAACAACAAACAGACCCATAATAAAGGTAACAAACATACAAACACATAATAAGGGTAACAGACAAACAAACTCGTAATAAGGGTGATAGACAAACAGACCCATAATAAGGGTGATGGACGAACAAACTTGCAATAGGAACAGACAACCATAATAAGGGTATAGCAGAAATATGAAAGACCAACACAGACTAGATATCAGACCTGTTAGAGGCCAAAAAATAGCATGTAGGAACTGCATACATAGGACTTTCCTACGGTGGAGGAATAACTTGTAGGAAAGTAGTAGTAGGAAATATCCTGTGTACAGGAAAATCCTACAGCAGTAGGAAAAATCTTACAGGGTAGGAAGGATTCTACGGTTGCAGGAAGCAGACAATTATGACGGTTGGAGGAGGACAGGATTCGGTTAGGGCAAGCTAGGGAAAGAAGGAGGAGAGAGACTATGAAGGCTATGAAGGCTATGGAGAGCAATGCATGAGAGAGAGAGTATCTTAGGGAGAGAAGTAAGTCTCCACACTTGTTATCTCTTTGTATTCATATAGTAATGCAAGTGCATATTTATGGTGTATTGTGAATGCTTATACATGGCACTGGCCAAAGCAAAATCCTATCCTTGACCTTAGAGACAGATAAGTGTATATATAGAGCTCTCTATTGAACGAAATCCCTACACTTTAACATGCAAAGCTTTTCCTACGCTGTGAACAGTGTTTTCTGCACACAGGAAAGTTTTGTATGTTAACACATGGCGACCACGGAGGGATTTCGCCATTGTTGTGGAGGAATTTGTTGAATTCCTAAGTGAGAAGTGAAATAGCTCTGAGAGAAGTAGAGCTTAAGTGAAAAAGAAGTGTGTATATATATGATGATGGATGGAGCCTTGGAGGCAACATAATCCTAACTCGTCTCTAGCAAGAGAGAGAGATAATAGGCAGGCCGAGAGAGAGGCTGCCCGAGCTGAGCAAATAGAGCTTGCTAATAGGCAAGAAGCTCTTATAAAACTCATTGATCAGATAGGAGAAAGTGCTGCTAAAGGTGTGGAGGATATACAATACGGTGACTATCAAACTGCAGGAGAAGAGGAGTTGGAAGGAACTCCTCGGAGAACAGGATTTCCTATTAGACCAGGAGGAGTATCTCCTGGAAATTCCCCTCTTGGTGAGGAGGAAGGTGGTAGAGAAAACCCACCGAGTATGTCTAATATGACACTTTTCCCCGGAATGTTGGGAGGCACATTGATGTTCCCAATATTTTCCGCAGGAAAGAAGGAAAATCCTAAAAGACATTTATTGCAGTTTGAGGAAGTTGTAAAGTTGTATAAAGTAAGCAATGCAGATAAGTTGCTTATATTTCCTCACACATTAAAAGGAAATGCATCTGATTGGTATTATGAGTTGGAGAAAGATGTGAGAGAAGATTATGAGAAAGTTACAGAAGCTTTTAAAGAATACTTTAAAAAGGAAGAGTTGCCTGAAGAGCACTTAGAGAAGCTCAGAAATATCCTACAAGGAAAAACTGAAACTCTAGAGGAATATACACACCGTTTTAAAAAGCATGAAAAGAAATGCTCACTATATGTTAAGGAAGAAGCTTTGCTTCAATGGTATAAGCAAGGATTGCAGAAGCCATATAGGCATTATGCAATGACAATTGAGGAAGTAGACAGGAAAGATCTTGTAAAGCATCTTAAAGATTATGAGAAGAAGAGGAGACAAATAGAAAATATAGCAGAAGGAAAGATAAAATCCTCAAGGAGAAAGGAGGATAGTTCAGATGATGAGGATGAACCTATCAAAGTTCGGGATTATAAGGCTGATGAGAGAATGTTATTACAGCTAGTTAAGTCCTTGAAAGGTAATCCTGTGTATAAGGAATTAGATGCCAAAGTATGGTGTGCCAAGTGTAAAAATCCTGGACATACTAAGGATGAGTGTAGACTACAGTTGCCAAAATGTCAAATATGTGATAAAGAAGGACATTCGGCAAAAGACTGTAAGTATTTTATTAATCAAAATGTGGCACGTGTGGAAAAAGAAAGGAGAAAGGAAGGAAGAAAGAAGGCTGGTATAACAGGCCGTTTCCTGTGAGACAACCACCTGTTACCACATTCCCATCTCGGAATAGGAAGCTCTATTATGAGGAACAGCCTGGGAGTTGGGAAGAAGGAAGAAACAGGAATCCTTTTGATAACAGAAGGAATGTTCCTTATACAGGAGGAGATGATAGGCTGTATGAGGGGAATCAAACTAGATATGCTCCACCATATAAGCCTAATATGGGAAGGAAGGAGACGTCCTACAGAGGACCAGAAAGATATCCAAGAAAAGAAAGTTATGGAGATCAAAATAACTATAGACAAAGACAAGTACAAGGAAGGAATTCTATTAATCTTACTTGTTATACATGTGGAGAGAAAGGACATATTCTCCAAATTGTCCTAAGAATCAGCCTTCCACCTCAAACAATGCTCCTAAGAGAGAGCTTGGAGCTCGGTTCATTGATGTGGAGAAGAGAGCTAGAAAACCATCCTGCCGTGAGAGCAGTAATCTGTACAAAAAGAAATATATGTCAGAAACAGGAATACCTTCCAGCAGAAGAAGGAAATTCTGTGTATCCATTGCGGGATAGTACGCAAACAATGGGAGAGATGACACTCATCTCCAAGAACGAGATCTCCCTGAGTATATCTCGGATGATGATATACAACCGACGGATATACCTAAAGATCTAAAAATAACTGATTCTATTTTAGGGAAATATTCAAGAGAAAAAGAATATTCCTGTAAAACAGAGTAACCCTAGAAAACAGAGCATTCCTGTGAAACGGATTCAGGATGACGTGGCAGAATCAATGGCTCAAAGTGCATTGAGCCAAGAAATTACAATCACGTTGGGACAATTAATACATATTGCCCCATATATTAAAAATCAAATCTTGGAAATGTTGAACATTGTTCCAAAATCCTTACCTGCATATACAGGAAATGAAATTCACCGAGTAGAAAAACATTATGAAAAAGAAGGTGATTATGATGGGTACTGTATATATTGGTAAAAAAAGATAAAAGAAGTCCTTATAGATGGAGGCTCAGGAGTTAATTTTATTGAGGAACATGCTTGTAAGAAAATGGGTTTAGGACCCATTGAGCCTGCTCCTTTTAATTTAAAAATGGCAGACCAGAGAAGTGTCAAGCCTACAGGTATAGTGAGAGGAGTGACTATATCTATAAAGGGTCTTAAATATAAAGTGTCCCTTATTGTCCTCCAAATGGAAGGAAAAGATACTGTATATACTATGTTATTAGGTAGGTTGGCTGAAAACTGCTAAAGTTATACAGGATTGGGGGAAAGATGACGCTGGGAGAAGGAGAAGGAAAACCGGTGATATACAATCATACAAAAGGTATGTTAAAAAGGAAAACAGACCCTTATTTTAGAAGGATATGACTGGTTTAATGGCTTAGACGATCAGGAAGAAGTAGAAATCCTGAAAGCATATCCTGACTTAAAAGTCCTGACGATATAGACTTAAACGTAGTGCTGAAAGGAAAGAAAACTGTTCAGCAGAAGGAAGAAGATAGGCCCGGATTGCAGGAAAAGTTCTATAAGGCAATCCCATATGAGATTGATTTACAGGAACAGCCTGCGGAGTATACATATGTGTATACTACAGATCCTTTGCAGCAAGTGAATATAGGTACAGAAAATGAACCTAAAAACCTATTCATTGCTCAGGAATTAGATAAAGAATTCCGGGAAAAAGGATTGAACTTGCTTCAAAAATATCAGGATGTTTTTGCCTGGTCCTATAAAGATCTTAAAGGCATACCTCCTGAATTGTGTACACACACTATACAATTATTACCAGGAAGTGAGCCTGTGAAACAGAGAGCATATAGGATGAATCCTAATTATGCACAGCTTGTGAAGGAGGAGATAGATAAGCTGTTAAGTGTAGGTTTTATTTATCCTATACAGGGTGCACAATGGTTATCACCACTTGTGATTGTTCCTAAAAAGAATGGAAAGTTGAGAGTATGTGTAAACTATAAGAAGTTAAATGATGCCACAAAGAAGGATGTTTTTCCTATTCCGTTTATAGAGGAACAAACTATTCAAGAACAGGAAGGAAAATATTCAGGAACAGGAAGAGAAAGCAAATAGTGAACCTAAGGAACACCATGAAGAAAATCAAGTGCTACAACTCAAGGTATCAACTTCCAACCAAGAACTAAAGGAAGAGAGGAACAACTTTCAAAAGCATAAAGAGGAGAATCTAGAGTACTATGAAAATCAACAACATAAGGAAGGCATAGGATAGGTGCAATGAGGACATTGCAAGGATTCAAGGTGGGGAATAGTGTTAGAGGCCAAAAATATAGCATGTAGGAACTGCATACATAGGACTTTCCTACGGTGGAGGAATAACTTGTAGGAAAGTAGTAGTAGGAAATATCCTGTGTATAGGAAAAATCCTACAGCAGTAGGAAAAATCCTACATGGTAGGAAGGATTCTACGGTTGCAGGAAGCAGACAATTATGATGGTTGGAGGAGGACAGGATTCGGTTAGGGCAAGCTAGGGAAAGAAGGAGGAGGAGACTATGAAGGCTATGAAGGCTATGGAGAGCAATGCATGAGAGAGAGAGTATCTTAGGGAGAAAAGTAAGTCTCCACACTTGCTATCTCTTTGTATTCATATAGTAATGCAAGTGCATATTTATGATGTATTGTGAATGCTTATACATGGCAATGGCCAAAGCAAAATCCTATCCTTGACCTTAGAGACGAGATAAGTGTATATATAGAGCTCTCTATTGGACGAAATCCCTACACTTTAACTTGCAAAGCTTTTCCTGCGCTGTGAACAGTGTTTTCTGCACACAGGAAAGTTTTGTATGTTAACAAGACCTCAGATGGTCAAATGGGAGTGAAAAGAGAAAAGATATAACAAGTAGTACTGCAGATCTCGACGCAGTAGAAATGAGAAGTAAAAATCAAAGGATCAAGTAAGATACCGTAGAGAGAGTAGAAAGATATAGATATAACAAGTAATATTGCGGATCCCAAATGCAGTAGAAATGAGAAGTAAAAATCAAAAAGTCAAGTAAGATATTGTAGAGCGAGAGTAAGAGGAGAGTATATATTGACAATACATAGTACAATATTTAGTACACCCTGGGATGCTTTCCTACTCCTAACTTCATTTATTTATACCCATATTTCCAATCCAGTACATTCAATTCTCATAACTTCCCTTAAATCTTATCCAATTGGTTGCGTAACTTCCTTAATGTTGTCATGATAATTACTGATATTTGGAATTGCTGTATTCCAGTTCCCTCTAAAACTGTCATATTATGGTTCCCTCTAGAACTACCATATTATGGTTCCTCTGGAACTGCTGTATTACGTTAATATCTAGATCATTCCCATATTATGGCTAACTCATATTTTTATGTTCTTCTCTAACTCTTATATTTTCACCATATATATTGTTTTTGGTATTTTTCCCGTTATACTTTCCACGTGTAAACTTAGAAATTCTATGATGCCTAAGTACTACTCTAATAAGCTCCTTCTACTGTGTATGGATTTAATCCTCTTAGTTAGCAAGTTCAATCTCTTCACTAGCGCCAAAGAAATGAACTCATCACTGCTACCATGATTAAATAGAACTAACACCGAAACTTCGTTGACTGTTTCTTCAAAGTGAATCAGATTGCCAGGATTAGCCTTAGAGACAACTACAGTAGTGTTCCCAAGCTCTCTATCTACCGTATACAACATCTTGGAGCTTGGGGTTTTATGATCCTTCGAAGTCGCTTCCTCTCGCCCCATTTCCTTTACATGCTTCTCATTCTTGGCTTTCCTAACCTTAAAAATAGAACAATCTTTAATATAATGATTCGGTTTATTACACTCAAAGAATCCATAATTGCCAAGACTCCGACCAGCTCCCTTGCAGTTTTTGTCCTTCTGCTACTTCTTGTTACCTCCACAATGCTTGGAACTCTTAGCATCATTGTTATACTTCTTCTGAAACTTGGTTCAAGACTCCTTAATGAGTCCTCCCAAACCTTTCGCTTTCTAGTTGCCAATGCACTCCTTTCCATTCGTGTAGTAGCCACACGTGCCTCCTCCACTACCTCATCAAGAGTTTTAAACTATTTATTCTGACCCTCCAATGCATTCACCAACTAGGCACTCCTAAGTCCGTTAATAAAGTAGTCATCCTGAAAAGTGAATGACATCTTATGGTCACAAGCAATCAATGCTCTCATTCTACTAATATAATCTCCAAGTGAAAGATTTCCTTGAAATCTCTAACCTTGAGATGAGCATCATGTGCGTCATATGTAGGTGCATACTCCTTAAAAGCATCCATGAAGTGAGTCCAAGTAGTCAAAGACTCCTTCACACAATTCCATCAACGAGTCCATCTCTCCTTTCAATGCCAAGGATGTAGTTAGGAGTTTGCTCTCATCACTCTTATAAGTAGTCCTTAGCAGTTTGTTCACTTTGCTCAACCACGAGATGTGTTAATCTGTTGTGCCATGGCCATCAAACTCAGGAAGAGGCTTCTACTCACATAATGATGATCACTACTTCTAAAGCATTGTGTTCCATCCGAACTTCACTCCCAACTCTTCCCACGCTTGAGAAGCTTCTTAATTTTTCCTAACTCATCTCTTATAGCATAGAAATTATTTCCAATCCTCTCGAACTCCTCTTGGTACTTAACATCATAGTCCAATTGCCTATAGAAGAGGGTTCGTAGTTCCTTCGTGAGAGCTACCTGATCCCACATGTGCGCATTTCACGAATCTCTTACCAATGCTTTGGATTAAATACATAATCCGACATGATATTCGCTCAACATAATAAAGCAAGGTTATCTCAAATCTTGGCTACGATACCAAGTTGTCACACTTTTACGACACTGTACCTGGATAACTTATAACACACTAGCTCACTCCAAAGTTGCAACAAGTTGAACTTCACTCCCAAAAGCTACTATCACTCTCCCTAAAATGTGATTAGCTTAAGCATAAGATCAATTACGATTAACCTTTGACCAAGACCATGGACCAATATCCGGCTGTAACTCATGTAGTCAAGCAGATTATTGCTGCAATTCCACTTATTGCAGCCACTCTTGTGGGGATTTCTATTATGAATGATTATTGGCATCACTGGAACGATGTAGTTGCAGGAAGACTTATAGGTAAGTGTGTATATATATGTATGTATGTGTGCCTATATATGTTTATGTATGTGTATATATATGTATATACAAGTATATGTCCAAACACACATAGATAAGATACACACATAGATGTACGTATGTATATTACATACACTACGTGTGTGTAGATTCTTTTATATAGACTGATGTATGGTTTTCTATGAAGGGCTAGCTATTGCATCTTATATCTACAGGCAGCGTTTTCCAAACGAAGGATGTAAGTGTACACACATAGGCACACACACAAACACATTTACAAATATATACACACACTTAACATGTATATATCCACAGTGTGTGGTGTATATGCACACACATATTTATTTATTTATTTTTATATATTTATATATTTTTTTCAGCATGGTTTACACACCATGAATCGAATATTCCTCACGATATTGGAGAATGGAAACCGACGTCAAACCATCGAAAGTAATTATATTTAATTATTTTATCAGGTGTTTTTTTTTTTTTTGCATTTTGATTTAGTGTATATACGTCTATATCTATATTAAAGTACATATATAGACAACACAATGTATAGATATGGAGTACCTCCTTGAATATGTGTATATATATGTTGTGTACATTATATGTAGACTGACGTATCTTATATCTACAGGCAACGTTTACCAAAGGATGGACGTGAGGGTACACACATACGCACACACGTATATTATGTATATCTCACTGTGTGTGTGTGTGTGTGTGTGTTGCAAAATGGTTTACCATCCAGGACTCCAGGAGCACCATGAATTGAATATTCTTAGAGAATGTAAACAGGCGCAATATTACTTGATAGCCCCCACCATAGATTTTATTAAAACAGTTTTTTAAATTCTTTTAAATAATATAAATCGTTCATCAGAGACCAAAGCCCATTTTTTAATAAATACAAAGGTTTAAAAAGTACATGCATCATATAAATTTTTAAATCAAAATATTATATACTTCCATAACACAAGCTTCTTCAAACAATATCAATGTGGGGATCAAAATTTTAAATTTGGGAATACAGTTAAAAACCGATTCCAAAGAATATGTGTGTGTGTCAGGTGATATCTCTCTCTATCTATCTATCTATATGTACACACAACACACACACCACATATATATTATATATATATATATATATGTGTGTGTGTGTGTGTGTGTGTGTGTGTGTGTGTGTGTGTGTGTGTATGTATAATGTGTCTGTATATCTATAGATACATACATTCATCAAAGTTTCATGTTGTATATATGTATTTATATAGTTATATGTGTACATGATACGTGTTTGAACATACACATTCTTTGCACTTTCATGCTGTTGACTTCGTCTTTGTATGTATGTGTCCATGTATATGTACATATATACATATTGTTTATATATGAAAATTGATTCTAAAGAATATGTTTAAAGACGTGTCAGTCGTCATAGGTCGATGAGTATGTTGGTTCCTCTGGTGTGTGTGTGTGTGTGCGCGCGCGCGCGCGCGTAAGATGCACACACACAGATATACACATAAACAACTAGATGCATAGACATGTGTTTTATGTGCAATATATTTCTATATAATTGTTTCTATATGCACATATAAACATAGGCATACGTACACATACACTCCCATTGATAGGTGGTATGTGAGAGAGAGAGAGAGAGAGAGAGTTTCACACACACGTGTACACACACATATACGTATGCACAATAATATAATATAAGTAAGAATTTAACACACACGTGCACACCTACATATACATAACACATCCAAGAACTGTGAATTGAGTAATCCTTATTAAGCTATTGATATGGAGAATGGCCAATGTACTTTATTTGTTATCAGTATTTCTTAAATTCGTTCTAATTAGAATATGTTTAATAAATGTTCTAAATTCTAAATGTTAATCTTATATATTTACATATCATGCATGTATATGTGTGTGTGTGTGTGTGTGTATATATATATATATATATATATATATATAGAGAGAGAGAGAGAGAGAGAGAGAGAGAGAGAGAGAGAGAGAGAGAGAGAGAGAGAGAGAGAGAGAGAGAGAGAGAGACATACAAGATGTGTATGTGTTTATACACTTCATGTTGCTGACGTTTAGTTTTCTTCAGGTGTTGTTGGTAAATCTTGCTTTATAGAGATGGACACACATATACCTGTTTATAAGCACACATACAAATACATGTATATGTGTATATGTTTGTGTATACACATACATACATGTACACACAGATACAGATAGATGCATAGACGTGTTTTATATGCACAGTGTAAATCCATATTTATGCGTTCTTATATACATAAAATATATATATATATATAAGCAATTTTCCAAAGGACGGAAGTGAGCGAGTGCAGAGACACATGCATGCCATTATATTGCCGCTCCCATAGTAAGAAATTTAAAATGAATTCAAATTCAAATTCTATTGATTCAAATTGGATTTTAAATTTGATAAAGAAAACACACCGCTTCCTCATATTTTCATGTTTTTTGCCACTTTCAAATATAAAGTAATTCATAATTAATTAATTCTTAAAAAATTATTAATTAAACATATTAATGAGAGCTAAACAGATTCGAAAAGAGAATAAAAACTAATTAATTATTTTTAAATACTAATTAAATAGTTACGAGTTGAGACTATCATTTTAGTTTAAAAGTGCATTTTTCTTTCATTTTTTCTCATTAATCCTTCATTTTTAAAATCATTTTTCTGGTCTATGTTCATATTATATGTATTGTTTTTTATTTATGTGATATTAAATCCAATTTATATGCAAATATCACACATATGTAACCTAACACAGTTATATACAGTTTGTTAAATTTATAATATATATATATTATATATATATATATATATATATATATATAAATTTTACTTGATAGATTTATTTTACAATGTCACATATATGTTTCATTTTGGAAAAGTATAATATTATCAGCAATGCATATGTGTGTGTGCACGTGTGTGTGAAATTCTTACTTATATTACACACGCTCGTACGCATCCTTCGGAAAACTGCTACATGTCGATATAGGATGCAATAGCTAGACCTTCATAGCATATAGATAGAGTTTAGTCATTGGAGTGTATGTGTGTACGTATGCCTATGTGCATATTGAAACAGAGATATAGATATATATTGCATATAAAACACATGTCTATTCATCTATTTGTTTATGTGTGCACATGTCACACACACACACACACTCACACACACACACACACAAGAAGAACCAGAAAATACATCACCTGAACTCATCGACTTATGACGAGTGATGCATGTCGTTAAGCATATTCTTTAGAATCAGTTTTTAAATAAATCGGTTATATAAGCAATATATAACACACATGTATATATGTATATACATTGACACATACATACAAAGACGAAGTCATCAGCATGAAAGTGCAAAGAATGTGTGTGTTCGAACACGTATAGACATATATATAAATACGCATATACAACGTGAACTTTGATGAATGTATGTATCACTAGATATACAAACACATTATATATATATTATATATATATATCATGTAACTACATTTAGATACTCTCTCACACACACATCAGAGGAACCAGAAAATACATCACCTAACAAATACACATAATCAGTTTTTAAATGTTTTCCATATTTAAAATTTCATCCGCAATACTTTAAAGCTTGCATTATGGAAGTATATAGAATTTTAAATTAAAATTTTATATGACTTTAACCTTTTTATAAGCATGACCTTGTTTGTTGCAAAGAGTTTATATTATTTAAAATTAAAGATAAGAATAAAATAATTTTAATTTCTATCTTATTTTACAATTTTAATGTTCACTAGAGATATTCTAACAAAACCAATAAAACTAAATATGTAATAATATACGAAGTAATATATACGATTGACACGTGTCTTTAAGCATAATATTGTTTTGACTTTTACCGAGAGAACCGTTAGTGTCAGCATTATATGAATATAAAAACCTGCTTTATATGAATTTAAAAAAATAAATGTACGCATACATTCATGTCTTAATGTGTGTGTGTGTCCATAGATACTCATACATATGTATATACACATATGCGTGTATGTATGTATAAAGATATTTATATACAACCATCAACTGGATATACACAGTGCATACACGCAACTATATACCCCATATTTGTGTGTGTGCAATGAACACAAGGGGATCGGAGATAATCTTAAAAAACAAAGTCAACGACATGAGATTGTTTCTAAATATAACACACTTCATGTATATATGTACAAATAAATGGATACATATGTGTGTGCGTGCGGGTGTATGTGTGCTATTTATGTATATTCAGACACTCTCATATGTAATATATGCTATGCATACAAATAGATATGTATAATGCATATTTACATCATATGTTGGCTGATTTCTTTTCTGGTTCTATAGTTGAAATCACTAATGTATGAAATCACTTTTAAATATTTGCGTTATGTATATTAATCAATGTTATTGTAAAAATATATAAACTTTTTAAACATTTTTTAATTGAATTTCAAGGTTGTAGGCTTTAAAATCTTTGTGTTATTTGAATGTCATTTTAATTTTTTTACAGTTCTAATCTTATTTTACAGTTATAAATAGGAATTTCATTACGAGGAATATTCGATTGATGGTGTGAATGGGAAAACTAATATATATACATGCGTCTTGTGATTTATTTATTTTCAAATTTAAGAGTTCGATTAATGTTTTGAACTGGTATTATAGAATTTCAATTGATATATTTCGTTCAAATTTTTGATTAAACATTTTGAAATGCTACATATCGTTTATTGCGGTTAAGATTTATGTATATGTATCTCTCTTTATTTATATATATATTAACTCTCTCTCTCTTATTTGTGGGTGCATCTGTGTTACTCAATAATTTTTCTTGTTCATCAAGTGGAGGGGGTTAAAATTTAAATATTTATTAAAGATATATCCTAAATATTTATTAAAGATATACCATTATTATTACTTAAGTTGAATGTGTAAACCATGTTATTTATATTATTGTGCATATGTATATGTGGAAATTTCAGAATTCAGCCGAACATTCATTATTTTTTTAGATATACCAAAACGCACAAACAACATCATTCATACTTCTTGCACACAGAATTTCGGAAAGCTTCAAATTCAGCCTTCCACTCCTTGTGTCGAGATTCCAGGTGAGCCTGAACAGCCGGGAGCGTCCACTTGAGGACTCTGTCACCGTAGAGGATCCTTTGCAATTCCAGAGATGACTTCCATGTCATAGAGATGCTTGTGCCTGTCACTGTCGCTCAGGACAATTCCTGACAGGGTAATCAAGCATCTCCATGGTGTATGGCTTGTATGTGAGTTTCCAACAAGGACCAAAGTTTCCTTTGTTGAAGACTGGCTGGTACAAATTGGATGGAACTGCCGTTGAGATTCCTAGCTGCCTCCCCCAGTCTCACATCGTGTTCTGAAACATGGTGAGCAGTCCTGGTCCCACAGCCAAGTAGGCCTTCTCCAGTTCAGCTATCTGCTGCAGATGAGTAGGCTCTTCGTGGCCCGAGATACTCACACTTGCATCGCACTTGTTCTTTGAAAGAGGCAATGGCTCCCAGGGTGAGCTTGTTCTTGGCGCCAACCTTCAAGCAGCCGACGGGATCGATTTCTGCGCAACATAACCAACCGTAGCCAGGGAAGAGATAGGGATCGGCTTAAACCTGCCTGCTCTCGCGTTCTCAATCGCCGCACAAGACCGTAGTAGCCCGTCTGAACACGTTCTTGTAGAGCCAGTCGGAGGTGAACTTGATCTCGAAAATGGCACTCGGTACGACCCTGCCAGCCACTTTTGTAGCATCTCACGTCCCGGCTCGTGAACCTTGAGGCTGGCCATCTTCATGGCGGAAACAGGTATCGTGGCCGACCAGCCAGTCATATCACTGTAAATTGAAGCTGTGTAGTAAACTGAAGCTGCCAAATCCGATGTGACGATCGGATCATCAATCTGTACTTCCACATCCATGCCTTCTGTGACCGGTTGGAAGCCGACAAAAGTAGGCTTGCCAGCAACCTCCTCCAGCTTTTCGCACTGAAGCACCTCCCCGGCTCTGGGTGCCAGACTGCCCAGTGCCGAAAGCAAGCTATACATGACTGGCCGGTATTGCAGCTCGCCTTTGATTGAGCCACCTGTGGAGAAGGAATTGGCCATCTTCTGAGCCTCATGAACGCCTGCTCCATTAGCAACCAGCCACATCTTCGTCGATCCTCTTACCATCGAACTTGCTCACTGATTTCGCTTGAACCACATCTATCAATGGTTGCCTCATCACAAACTCATTCTCCCCATCTGACTGGCCGCGATTGAACCCGCATAAATCACCTTCGGCTTTGCCATAGAATACCCTAACCTAACGGTAACGCAGGATGTATCCATTTGTTGTACATGTGTTTTTGTATGTGTCTGTATTTAGAGAAGCTAGTCAGACTTTCATGTCGTTGTTTGTTTTTTTAGGATGCTGTGTATATATTGATGGTTGTATATAAATGTCTTTATACATATATGTGTGTATGAGTATCTATGTACTTCTATATAATATATATAAACATATGAATGTATGTGTACATTTCATGTTGTTAGTTTTGTTCAGGTAATTTTCTGGCTCAAACTTGTGATTGTTGGTAATCCGAGTTCTTTTATGTATGTGTATATGTGTATTTATGTATACACACATATATACATGTACACACAGATACACACATAAACAGATGGCATAGACCATGTGTTTTGTATGCAATATATATCTATATCTTTGTTTTCGTATATAGTAATCCATATTTATGATATATTACCTATAATATGCAAATACGTTACACACACACTCTTACATTTAATTAAACTTATTATATGGACCGACCGCTGCTTTTCTATGAAGGTATCCTAAAAGCACGGTTTTGATTAGAATATCTCTAGTGAACATTAAAATTGTAAAATAGGATAAAAATTAAATAATTTAGTTTAATTTTTAATTTTATTAAATAATATAAAGTCGGCTGCCAATCTCTGCCAGGCTCTTTATAAAAGTTTGAAAAGTCGTATAAAATTTTAAACAAGGAAAACAGTTAAAACTGATTATATGGAATATGTGTATTTGTCAGGTGATGTATTTTCTGGTTCCTCTGATGTGTGTGTGTGAGAGAGTATCTGAATGTAATTACATAATATACATACATACATACATTATATATGTAATGTGTTTATATTTCTATTAATACATACATTCATCAAAGTTTCATGTTGTATATATGTATTTTATATAGTTATATGTGTACATGTTTGAACACACACGCTGTTGACTTCATCTTTGTGTGTATGTGTCCTATATATATGTACATATGTGTGTTATATAGTACTTAGGGCCGGTTTAGCAACCCACATTTAACGTAAAGTTAAGGGTGGATTTTATGTGTTTTTATTTTTGCATTAATATGCATACTTAAATATTATTATATAACTTTATTTTATATTATATGCATATCACTTTTGCACTTAAATTACAAAAAAAACCCTATATATATAGATTTATATATTTATTAATAAAATAAATAAAAATTATATTCTTATTATGTCCCTTATGTTGCATATAATTTTATAAGATAAATATTAAATAGACCATTAAATTATTTGTTAATGACTCATAGTGTATACTATATAGAAAATTATATTTATATCCTGAAATTTATTATTTACATATATACCTTTAAAAGTGTTATATTTACATATATATTCTTTAAAAGTTATAATTTACATATATACTTTTTTAAAACTTCAATTGTAATATTTTAACTTTTAAAATAACAATATTAATTAAAAGTATATTTTCAATTCAGAATATATTACAAATGAAATAATTACATGTTAAATGTTAAAAGATTGTCATAGTAAAAAATAAAGTATTTTTATAATTAAATTTATTGTGATATATATGTTTAATAGGTTGTAATTTGGACCTAAATTATGTTAAATATAATAAAATACAAATTAATTATAAATTTTTATTAATTTTTTAAAAATATTTTTTAATTTTAAATTTATGAAGTTTTAAATTAAAGTTTTTGTAAATATAAAACTTTTAGGTGTATATATGTAAATATGATAAATTTAAGGGGTATAAATGTAATTTTCCCATATATATATATATTATATGTGTATATATATTATAATATGTATGAACGCATTAATGAATAAAATACATGTGTTTAATTTAAATTTAAATATAAATTTTAATTTTAAATATATATGCAAATGTATTATTTATGCTAAATACATAAGTGTTAGTGTGAATTAAACACCCTTTAACATCAAAATTTATGTTAAGGAAGAAAAAAAAAAGTAACAATTTTCTTAAAGGTGAGTAAATCTTTTAAATATGCTTTTAAATTTAAGTTATGTTAACCCGAATTTATTTAAAAACTGATTCTAAAGAATATGCGCAAGGACGTCAGGTTGACGAGTATTTTTAGTTCAGGTGATGTACTCTCTGGTTCCTATGGTGTATGTTTGTGTGTGACATGTAAACACATAGAGACACACATAAACAAATGCATAGACATGTGTTTTATAATCTATATCTTTGTTTCCATATGATAGGCATACTACACACATACACTCCCAATTACTAAACTCTATATATATGCATTCTATGAAAGTCTAGCTATTGCAGCCTATATCTAAATGTAGCAGTTTTCCAAAGGATGTGTGTGTGTGTGTGTGTGTGTGTGAGTGAGAGAGAGAGAGAGAGAGAGAGATTTTTTCCACACACCGTGCACACACACACACGTATGCACAATAATATAAGAATAGTTTATTATATATATACACGTGAACACACACATACGTATGCACAATAATATAAGTAAGATATTCACACACATATATGTAACACATCCAAGAACTGGACAAGACCAGGCTAAGGATGCATGTGTATGTGAAAGAGAGAGATCACCCATATACTTATTACAATAATATAAATAGTTTGTAGCATGGCTTACATGTCTTATCTATATCTAAAACTGATTCCAAAGAATATGCTTAAAGTCACCAACTATAGAACAAGAAATCGACCAACATATCATGTAAATATGCACTATATATATCTATTTATATACATAACATATGTGTATAGAACAAAACTAAACATATATTCATGTATGTGTGTATGTATAAGTACATACATATGCATATACACATATATGCTTATGTACGTACATAAGGTGATTTTCTGGCTCCACTTGTGATTGTTGGTAAATCCAGAGATGGACACATATACCGGAGATATACGCACACATACAAATATATGTATGTTCTTTTATGTATGTGTTATATACATATTCGTGTCTAGGTACACATATATACATAAACAGATAGATGCATAGACATGTATTTTGTATGCAATGTATATCTATAGATTTGTTTCCATATGCGTAAATACATATTTAAGCGTTTATATATTCCTTATGATAATAAATACGTTACACACACCTTATTATATGGACTGACCGCTGCTTTTCTACGAAGGTATCCCAAAGGAACGGATTTAAGCAGAGTATAAAAATTTAATTTATATTTTTAAAATTCATATAAACCTTATCCTACAATACCTTTGAATTCTTTTTTTTTTATAAATGTTTTTATATTCATGTAATGTATGCGACCACCCGTTACGTTTCAAAGCTCCAGAAATTATCTAAAAAATATTTGAATGATCTTACATCAAACTCAATATTGTATATATTTATTCACATCCACAGGACCTTATCAAATTTTTAAATTTGAAAAAGAAGAAAGACACAGTTCCAAGAAATATGGGGAGGTACTTTCAAGCGTGTATATTCATACATATCTACATGATTTGTGATCCTGTATCTAGAGACACCTTCGTTTATTTATATAGAGAGATGTGCAGTACATCCTTGAATATATATTTTAAATATATTTTGATTATTTGATCAGGTGACGCTGTGATTGAAATATAGATTGAAATTGTAAAATACAATTGTTTATATTTCAAGTTTTTTATACAAAGGGTGCATGTGTGTGTGTGTGTGTGTGTGAGAGAGAGAGAGAGAGAGAGAGAGAGAGAGAGATTTACACACACGGTTATCACATCCAAGAACCGTACACGACCTCAAATTGGGTAGATAATTCCTAGCTATTTTTATTATTTTATGAAGTGCACAAAATATACTTATACATTTAATATATAAAAAACACGATCACAACATATTAATAAATTTGTATATTTGTTTTATGTTTTTTATATCTAAATGCATGTATATTTTATCACTAGAGATTTATACTTTAAAATATAAAATAGCCTCATATTTATAAAATAAATATATGTGGAGATATTTAAATTTTTCATTTTGGAGACGTATTGTTTTAGTCATTTCCCACAATGATTAAGGATTTGCCTCCATTTTATAAAATCTATATTTGTTTGCCATTTATTAAGCACAAATATGGACATTCATATATTAATGTTTATTAATAAGATAATTACTAAATTAATTATATAAAACATATAATCACATAATAATAAAGACGCTATTTTATATTTTTATTTTTAAATAAAGATTATATTTTAAAAAAAAAACAAGACTAAATCGCAGACTTAGGTGCTGTACACATGGAAACTATATAGATTTTACCTTTTTGTTGTGTGCTCTTGTGTGTTGATAGACATGTACACAACCTTTCAAACAACGGAAATCTCTTAAAGAATTATTATTTTTTATTATTTAATTTTTTAATTTTGTCAAATTTAAAACTTTTTATTGATATAATCTTATTTTACAGTGTAAAACAATATATATACAACACACACACACACAACACACATATACATATACATATATATATATATATATATATATATATATAGAAGTGTGTGTGTGTGTAAGTAATCACGGCGGGTAAAGAAGATGGGAGAGTCACTATAGTGCAGTATATGCTTAAAGATATTTCTTTGTTAATTCCATAAAATTGAGTATCAAAAAGCATTTAAAAGCTTTGTATGTTTTATTTGCCAGTATATTCCTGAAATGATTTCTTTGTGGAGGTGAATCGAACCCAAAACTTGATTAACATGCATGGAGGCGAATCGAACCCGAACCGACTTGCCGGGAACATGCCAGTATATTCCTGAAAGACTTAACTTTATTTGCCGGTATATTTTAAAAGATCCCATTGTAGTAAAGGTAACTTCAAACGGAGTATAAGTAGGTGGGCATACGTTAGGATAGCACTTAGGGCAAGTATGGCAGCAGTGGAGACGATGGCTATGGCGGACGCTCCTCCCCGTAAGGACCGCGCGTTCAGGAAGTACAGCTACCGTGGCGTGGAGTTAGATGGTTTGCTCGATCTCTCCAACAAAGAACTGGTGAGTCTACTGGGCGCCAAGGGCGCAGGAGGTTGGAGAGAGCGCAGGAGGTTGGAGAGAGGCGCAGGAGGGCGGTGCCAAGTGGGTCTTGTGAGGAAACTCCGTGACGCCAAGCTCGCTGCGGCTCCTGGGGAGAGGCCTGGCGTGGTGAAACCCATGTGAGGGATGGGTTGTGTTGCCTGAGATGATTGGGAGCGTTGTTGGAGTTCAGAATGGAAGGTCGTTTGTGGAAGTCGAGATCAAGCCGGAGATGATCGGTCACAAGTTGGGAGAGTTTGCTCTCACTTACAAGCCAGTCAAGCATGGTAGACCTGGTATCGGCAGTACCAAGGGCTCCATGTTCACGGGTCTTAAGTAAAGAATTTTACGTATTTTTGTTTGATGTAATAGAATACGATGCAATTTAAAATAATGTTAGAGTAATATATACTCATGTTTATATTATTTACACGGATAATTCTTCTTACGAGTCATTCTTATAGATTTATAACAATTGAAAGTGAATTGATAATATATATATATATAGAAGTATACATCAATATATTCAAGTATATTTTGAAACATCCATCAGTTTCTAAATTGCAATTTAATCGATAAAATATTAGCAAGTTTAAAACCCAGTGAAAACAAGTAGTAGTTTCCAAAGCATTAAAATTAGATATACTAACTTTATTCAATAATAAAGCCTATTAAACACAAATCTAACTTTTATAAACTAATTTAAGAAATAATTTTATCTAATAAACATTTAATTTTAATATTGTAATGTTTTTTGCCTTTTTGGTAGTAACTTTTGCAAATCAAATGCACACACACATATATGTGTACGTATAGTTACATATAATATATATACGACTATACCTATATTTATAATATAAGTTGAATTTTCAAAGCATTTGTAGACTATATTTAAAATTGAACATACCGACTTTATATAAGAATAATGAGTTTATATTAAGATAATGCATATTCTAACTTAACATTTATATGTGAAACCACTAACTTAACATTTATACGTGAAACCACCACTTAAAAAAACTAAACAAAGAATTTTATATTACGTAGTTAATGCACACACATCTATGTATACACATAGTTACATATGTATATACATATGACTATAGTACAAAAACGTAAATCGTTATAAATTTCATCTGTACAACATACACAAACATATCTAAATCATTGATTTAGACAAATATTGCACATCTATATATGTACATACCTATATGTGTGTTAACATGAAAAAAATATACATATATACATACATACATATATATATATTATATATATATATATATATATTGTATTGAAAGAGCATATATATTAAATGTCAGATATATTCAGCTACAAAAACCCTGCTTATATACAGGAGACCTCCTGCCACGTGGCACGCATGCGACATGTGGTGCTAACACGGGGCCAGATCACCACCCATGTGTCACTACGCATGTGTGTATATACACATCGTATATACATTATGTTACATAATATACAGTATCTTACATTACCTCCCCTCTGTGGCTGTGTAGATGGTGATGGATCTGATGGTCCTGGATTCATGTGAGCTGGGCCATCTAAGGTATGACCGAATGTATTCAACGAGTCTTAACGACAAACCGTTTCATTCGAACTACGTGAACTATCTCAACCTCATGAGATCCCACCAACTGTACCTGATACACCTGAGGACCAACCTTTCGGAGTACTCGGTAGGGACCAAGCCACTTATGTAATAAACCAGTTGCAAGCCTAGGTGCAGTTAGTTTGGGAAAATGTACCAGTATTAAGTCACCGTTAACATAGTTTGGTGGAATTTGATATCGTGCATTGTAAGAAGATTGTTGTTGTATTTGAGCTCGACCAAGATGTTTAGCAGACTCTGCACACATAAGAGGCAAGACAGCATCCAAATGTTAAGCCCACATTTTTGCATCCTCGGCACGTGGCAAATTCGATGATAATCCCAATTCACTAGGCAACTTAAGATCATATCCATACAATGCCTTGAATGCCTATTACATAAGCAAATCTCAAGCATCACAAATACCAATCCCAGTCAGTGTGATTGAAGTTCACATACTTCGAAATCATACCCTTGAAGGTCCGATTCAATCGCTCCACCAAACCATCAGTTTGTGGATGATATGAAGAGGTAAATGAGTGTTTTACCTCTAACCTCTCACACAACACTCGGAATACCTCTGCAATGAAAGCAAGGCCATTATCTGATAACATCCGTTCTGAATAAGAATGCTGCAAAACCACATTATCGAACAAAAGCAAAGCTGTTGACATGCAACTGCCAAGTTAACATCCATGTCAACATTATCGAACAAAAACAAAACTGTTGACATGGCAGTTGCATCCGATGTAGTTGCAGAGGTATTCCGAGTATTGTGTGAGAGGTTAGGGGTAAAACACTCATTTGCCTCTCCATATTCATTTTCATGAAAAATGAAAAGGAAAAGGTGGAAGAAAGGAATACCCAACTTCTCCACCAATGAAAGAGCAAATATATATTAAATGTCAGATATATTTAGTTACAAAAACCCTGCTTATATACAGGAGACCTCCTGCCACGTGGCACACATGCGACACGTGGTGCTGACACATGAGGACCAGATCACCACCCATGTGTCACTACGCATGTGTGTATATACACATGCGTATATACATTATGCTACATAATATACAGTATCTTACAGTATGTGTGTTGTATCTGTATATAAACAGGTATATGTGTGTCCCTCTTTATAAATGTAAGTGCATACATACTTGTACATATGCATATACACATGTATATGTGTGTATATGCATATACATTTATATGCAACCATCAATATATGTTTCTAAATACACACAGTGCATACATGCAATTACATACTCATGTGTGTGTAACACAAAGGGACCAGAAGAGCTGATGAACACGTCTCTAAATACAGACACATATAAAATATGTATATGCACAATCATGTATATATGTACATATAAATGGATACATATATGTATGTTTATGTGTGTGCCCATATGTGCGCTATATTATATATATCTGACGTATGTGTGTGTGTGCACGTGTGTGTGAATCACTCTCTCTCTCTCTCTCTCCACACACACACACACACACACATGCATGTATATTGCATACAAAACCCCTGTTATTTGATTATGTGTGTGTTTGTGTGTGTACATGTATCCTTGTATATACACAAACATGTATCCTTGTATATACATAAACATGTACATACATACATATACACATCTCTATACTTGCTATACACACTAAAAGGAAAAGATGATTTCATGTTATGCAGAGACATGTCTATAATTACATATACGTGTGCGTGTATGTATTTAATTGTGTGTTTTCGGCTTATTATGTCAATTTGTACATGTGTGTATCTAGGTATGCTTGGATGTGTACACGTATACTTATATACATATGACTAGACTTATGACAAATATACACATACATACATGTATGATGTATACGTATGTATATGTATGCTTGGATGCATGTATATACACAAAAAAGAACATAAATATATATTGTGTGTTTATATCTGTATATAACATATCTCTATAAAGGACTTGCCAATAATTGCATGATGTAATTCACGACGATGAGAATAAGTAAATAAATAAAAGTCAACAACATGAAGATGTTGTGTGTGTGTGTGCGCGCGCGCGTGGTACATTTATTTGTGTAGACTGATGGTTAACTATTTAATATCTGCGGCATCAAATGAATATTCCTCACGATAGATAATCATTGTATTTTATTATTTTATCAAGTGCTCTTTTTGTTTGATAATGGACATCTAGATTTACCTTTAATAATATAAAGCTTTCGCTCCACACCTGAACCTAAATTTGAAAATGCTCACGCTTCATATAAGTTTAAATTTTAAATTCTCTATAGGAACATTGATTAATATCCATAATGCAATATTCAAAATATTAATGGGATAATAACTATATATCCATTTATACGTATCTTTGTTTAAGGTGTTTATATTCATATAAAGGTTTAGGGAATTGATAAGGTCCGTTTGAATAATGCTTTAACTGCTTTGAATAATACATACATACATACATATGGTATCAATGTTGATACATATACACACCGAAATACACGTTACGTACATGTGTATTATTATAAGACTAAAATCACAGACTTAGATGGTGTAGACATGGAAACTATATAGATTTTTAGTCATACGTGGCATTATGTATATATGTTTTACACACATGTATATACATAAAAACACAACCACCATGCATACATGCAATTATAACTCATATATGTGTGTGTGTATATGCGCGTGCGTGTGTGTAACCACAGTGAACACATCTTGAAACGAACAAGGAATCTAACAACATGAGAGTCATACAACATATCCATATATAAATGCAACTATATCGACAAACACACACCCACACGTCGGCGCACGCGTACACGCACCCACGCATACACACCCCACCAGAAAACGCATCAAACATACAGTCCTTAAGCATATTCTTTGGAATCTTTTTTAACGTCTACTTTTCGAAATTCAAAATTTTGATCCTACGATATGGATTAATCAAAGTATATAGAGGTTCAAATTAAAATTTATTGATCTATAAACGTACAAATATGAATTGGTATGTATATGGAAACAAAGATATAGATATATTGTATATATAACACATGTCTATGCATCTCTGTTAATGTGTGTATGGATATGTGTATATATCAAACATGTATTACACATAAGACATACATAAACGCATATAGACATACACAATCAAGATTAAAAATATGAACTGTATATGTATATATGATAACAGTTCTATTAATCATAAAAAAATTCAATTTCAGCATATACAAATATTTTATATATTATAATATAAAATATATATATTTATATTTTATATTTTCTTATTTCATAATCACTGTAGAATATTTCTCAAGTGTATATATATATAATTTTAAAATTTGAAAATAATAATATAATATGGAGTTTCATTTCTAAAAAATATTGTTCGTAGTTAATTGGATTATATATATGAACCCATAAATACGGATTTACATTTGGAAACCAAGATATATATATATATATATATATATATATTGCATATATGATTTCTCAATTAAAATTTATCATCTTATTAATTGTGCTTAGCAAATTAATTTTGTCTGTATTTAGAGACATGCTTCATCATACTTTCATGTCGTTAACTTTATTTACTTAACGATCTTGTTTTCATTATGGTCACACACACACACACACACATATATGAGTATGCAGTTGCATGTATTCGCTGTGTATCCAGAAACATATACTGATGGATGTATATAAATGTGTATATACATATATGTGTGTATATTCATATGTACAAGTATCTATGTACTTACAACGGATCATACACCTCATGTTGTTGACATTTTAGTTTTGTTCAGCTAATTGTAGGGCTTTATAGAGATGGACACACATATACCTGTTTATATTCATAACAAGAGTAAACCCTAAACCCTAAACCCCTTTAACTTCAAAGTTGAATGATGTACCATAATTAAATTAAATTTGTTTTAGTATACTAGTTGTCCATGAAATATCTTTATAAACGCAATCGTTAAAGCATAATACACATGACCAACTTATTCTTAAAGGTACTTATTCTTTGAGGTTTTCATAGTAGTTATGAAAAAATCTTGAATCTTCAAGCTCTTTGTCAAATTTTATTAAAACTTTTTATTGAACTTAATCAGCTCACCAAAAACATTAATTAAAAGATAAATGAAAAATCAAATTTATAATACATTAATAACTTATAAACTCCTTTGTCTTTAAATTTTAATTAATGCATAATAGTTAACATTACTAAGATTAACCTCTATATATCATGCGTTCGAAAATTCTATTAGTTTGACTAATTTGAAGTAGTTACAAACTTGAAACTAAAACATATGCATTTTTAAAAATTATTTTGAAGAACGTTATGTTCAATTCAATTATGAATATTAACTTGTTAAGCATGATAAACAGCTAACATTTGTTATAAATTATTCATTTTTCACTAATGCATTCCGATGCACAGCACAATAAATGCTGATAATTTTTAAATATAAAACTTTAAATATGTTAATCAAATTTATTAATTTTATACTGTAGTAGCACTAATTGTTTGAATTCAACTTTAATTCTTAAGAAGGTTTAAAATTAATGTGAAAATTATTCTAGTTATTCTATTTTAAATTTGAAGTAACTAAATAAAAATAATTTATTTCTTAACATGTTCCAAGAATTAACCACAGTCGGGCAACGATTCGTATGTAGTGATTTATGTAATTTTTTTTCTTTTTAATTTTTAAAATTTCCTTTTATCTTAATTTTTCTTTATGAAAAATATTTAAAAAATCCCAAATCATTTCTTATAAGAGTAATATCCTTAACACTTTAATTATGAATAGCAACTCACATATATTAACAATTTATTTCTATACTTATCTTTAATGTGTACAACTTTGTGCAATCTCAATAGTCCCAAATTTAATTAATTCATAATATTTAATTTTTTTTTATGATCTTACTTGAGAAGATGAAAACCATTATATTTATAAAATTTTTACCAGCCCATTTTGTGTTAACTTAATTTTTAAATTTCACAATTTTGTCAAATTTATAAAAATCCATGAGTTTATTAACTTTGCATTAACAATTTTATAAAATTAAATTAAAATTACATAACAATGTTTAAGTTTTCTTTTTTCCATACTTTTTTGTATCTTTAAACTTTTAAATTTCCTTTAACAGCTTTTATAAATACTGTAAATTATTCATTTAGAGGTAGTATAATAGATATTCTTTATTACTTATCTAGTAACCTTTAAAAAATTTAATTGAATATGACTTATAATTAAATCATATGTTAAAAATGTGTCAACTAAATACTTTTACAATACTAAATTTAACTGAGTGAGATGTCTTAAAGTGTTAGTTAAAAAATGCAAGATGTAACTTTAAAGTTTTTAAACTTCATATTTATCCCTTGAATATTCTCTAGCCTTTAGTTTTAGAAAATTCATTTTGTAGTTCTTTTAAATGTGTATTTGCAATGCACAAAAAATTATTACTTCATTAATTAGTTTATCAATCATTTTCATTATTTAATAATTAAAAATTGGTTCATTAAAAAAATTATTACTTCATTAATTAATTTATCAATCATTTAAAAATGCTCTAATAAAACTTAAAATTCTACTTGGACCAATATAAGATAAGATGAAAACCATATTGGTTTTACCTTGTTATTGTGTATGTATGTACATAGGTGTGTATATGTATTAGTGTTCATTTTAACTCCAGCTATAAAAATCTAGTTTATAAATTTGAGGCTATTTTCTATTTTTATTTTATTAATCTCTAGAATAATATATACATTTAGATATAAATTTAAAATAGTTAGTAGTATATTATTAATACGTGATTATGTTTTAATATTCATAAGATATATCTATAGTAGTGTATACGAAATGGCGAATATAGATATAGATTTTATAAAATGCCCTAAATGTAAATCCTATTAAAAATTTAAACATATTATTTAAATTTGAGACGTTTGAAACCGATTCCAGCGAATATGCTTAAGGACACGAGTCGGTGGTGTTTCTAGTGTTTGCGTTTTGGAGGGAGAAACTAGGGTTCTTCATTTCGGGGAGGCGGCGGCTCGAAGCTCCGGCTTTGTAAGTATTGTTCATCTTGTAGTTTGAGGCTTAAGCTTCGTATGTTTTGTGTAAAATCTTCATGTTTTCCTGCCATTTTTCTTCATTTTCGCCATTTTCTCTGGTTCTCGTTCATAGATTTCTTCGTTTTCCTGCCATTTTTTTACTTCAAGAGCATAGATTCATCGATTTCATGTCATTTTTCCGATTCTAGTTCATATAATCTTTCTTTTAAGTCAGATTCTTGCGTCTGGAGCTCATTCTAGGGTCGAATCTACTACGGCTGTCATGGAACCTAGAACCACTCGAGATCGGGGCAATCAGGGTCAGAAGAATCCGGATAGAGCAGCGCTACTAACGAGGATCGCGCAGGCTAGGGCCGATCGTGCAGAGAAGCCCCGTTTCGAGCAGGACCCGGCGAAATCTGAAGTTTTCAGCACATTCTGGCCTTCGGTTTCCGAGAATGATGCACGGCTGTTTGATGACTCCGATGATGGATCTACGTCGGAGAATGTAGCTGATGATACAGAGTCTACGGCAACAGGTAGGGTTTTGCATATACACGCAAACCGTCGTTTTGTAAACCTATGTGTCTGCATTTATGTGTATATATATGGGTATTCGGAAGAACTTCAGTTTTATTTCATTGCCAGTCTTGCTTCTAATGTCCGTGTGTCTATAAATGTGAATGTATGTAAATGTTTTTGCATGCGTATACGATGTATGGGTGGGGATGTGTATATATCAAAGCAATAAGTTTTACGACGAATGTGTTCATATTTGATAATGTCTACAAACATTTTTGTTTAATGATCTTATTAACATTCATTTACGCGCGCGCGCGCGCACACACACACACACACATGCGTGTGTGTGTGTGCATAATATTTCATTATAGACATATCACGTCTGTCATATGTGTCTGTGTGTGTGTGTGTGTACATACGTATTTCATTCTGGATGGCTACTTGATTTTGCTAGATAATGCTTTTTGCAAAGTTTATTTTTGCGTTTATGTGAGCGGTTTCTCCCTTATTAAATTCATGCTTCTTCAACAGAAGATGTGCTCGGTAAATCAGCACTTTTTATGTTCTTCAGAATTTTAAGCCTAATATGCAGTTATTTGTTTGTGTTTGCGTTTGCATGTGTGTGCGTGTGTGCTGTACTAGCTCTTAAACTTTCTAATTTTTTTTGATTTTGTTTCTATAGTGAACCCTGTTAGAAGATCAATGCACACCGAAGAATCAGTTGCCGTTGTCTCTGAAAACATGACTCGTTGTATACGACAAAGGGTATACATATACACATACTTACGGCTGCCGTATACATTAATATACATGTACATATTCCATAGTAGTGTACATGGATAAATATATCTGGATTTCCTTTTTTTCTTCAGTTGATCGCAAGCCCAAAGCTGCTGCATTGGGAACTGTATTGGGAGATTCATCATATAAAGCACCAGGTGAGCTTATGAGATTTGTGCTGGTCATGTGTAATTTACTTATACGTGCATGTGTGCGACCATTCTTTTGTATTCAACGTTTTTTGTATGTCTACGAAACACATACATGTATATAGAAATGTGTGTCCCTATATGTTGGTTTTATCTTATTTAACTACTACTGTGAATTTGGACGTTGTGAACCTTCATATGTGTATCTACACGCGCATTTATGTATATAAATATATGTCTGTATGCGCAGTGTGTGTGTGTATGTGGGCGTGTAATAAGTGACGTTTTTTGCAGTTCCAGGAAGGAGAAGGCTATGCAAGGCTAGACCGGAAGAGCCTGCCGAGTCTCTACCAAGGGCTGCTGAGCTGGCGGCTGCGCGATTAATAGAACTACCGAGCGACTCAAGCGAGAGCAATGTGTCAATAGCCGATGTGGACGATGGCATTGACGATGTACTCGTAAACAAGCTGGGTGGACTCTCCTTGACCAAGAAAGTGAAGTCGCTGACCGAGCAAGTCAATGAAATCAGCACAAAGTCAAACCGAAGATCCTGGACACTTTCTCGTTAAGCAGCTATGAATCAGCCACATCCTGTCCACAAAACGAAACTGGTAAATTCTATTATTGTCATCCATTATTAGCTTTAGCTTAGAGATTAGCTATCTATTTAATATGAAAATGTTATACAAATATAGCGTTCTAATTACGTAATACGATGTTCATATGTATATATGCTCATGCGTCTGTCAATATGCAACGTGTTTGATTAATGTATTTATAGTGATGTATATGTTTCATGCACATGCATATATCAGAGTTTATTACAAAAGAGGAATGTCTGTGTTTTGTGTTGTTAACATATGTAATTATTTATACACGTGTGTATATGTGTATATGCGCGCGGGTTGACTTGTAAGTTTTGAATAAATAGATGGGTACAAGTTCTCGATGAGATGAGAATAGCAACTTTGAAGACGCATCTTCAAGCTTCAGGAAAGAAACGCACGGCAAAGGTTGGTCCTTTTGAAATATAAATGCATGATATAATATACATGTGTGTGTGTGTGTGTGTGGGGGGGGGGGGGGGGGAGTTCGATGTATATGTACAGATAAATGCATCTGTCCCTATTATATACATATTACTGAAAGAAGTACATTTAACCACTGTAATGCTTTGGGAACTTCAAGCAGGGGAGGATATGGTTCTGGGGAAGGAAGGACAAAGTTCGTTTTGCCTGCGAAGGTTCAAACAATGCTTTACCCCCATCAACGTGAAGGTATTCGTTGGTTATGGGGCTTGCACCTTAAGCGGATGGGTGGAATTTTAGGAGATGACATGGGCCTTGGTAAAACCATGCAGGTTGGTCTATATAATGAATAAGTATATACAGTATATAAACTGCATATATTTATACAGTAATAATAGTTAAGGTAAGCATGTCTCTGTTTATTTGTGTGCTTAAATCGCATATTGACCATTATTGAGATATCTGGAATAGGGATGGTTTTTCACATATTCCATGTTGTATGTCTGTTTTGCACGTGCAAGTACAAAATTGTATGTGTGTGTGTGTATATATATATATATATCATACTGCAGATTGCTGCGTTTTTGTACGGACTTATTTGGTCAAGACAAATGAAGAGGGCGTTAATCGTTGCTCCTAAAACTCTACTTCCCCACTGGGAAAAGGAGCTTACGATTGTAGGACTGGGAAGAGAAGTGCGAGAGTAAGCTTCATATATGTGCACGTATGCATCTAGTATACGAGCTTTCTAAATCTAAATAAGTCTGTACATATATGCACTATTATATACAGTAAATATGCATTCACGGTATCAAGGTGTCAAAAGGTGATTATATAGAGAACACGTATTATCCAATATATGTGTGTGTGTGTGTGTGTGTATGTATTACTAACGGTACATGTTAGTATATACACATATGCTTCAGTAATTTGTATGCAATGATGTATGTACATATTAATAAATCTGGTTATTCAGTTACTCAGGGACGTCTGTAAGCGCGAGGGAATCGAATCTGCAACGTACATTACAGGTTTTGGTTATTATGTCACTGATATGCTGGTTTGCATAATTTGTAAACTTAATAATTGGTAATTACTAACTACAATAATGATGAAATCTAAGGGTGTAAGTCCACGCATGAACATCCATTTGTTTCATTTTTATTGACAGTAATACGATAATGGTTTCAGGCTGGAGGTGTGCTGCTTACCACGTATGACATTGTTCGTCATAATTTCAAAGCCTTAAGTGGTGGTGATTATGGAGACTTTGACGAAGCGAACGTGACATGGGATTACTTAATCTTAGACGAGGTAATATCGCTGGTTTAATTGTTACTTGGAACATTATACATATATATATAACATATACATACATACTACATATATATGTATGTATGTATGTATATGTATGGACACACGCATACACACATGGCATTTTTATATTTACAGGGACATTTGATCAAAAATCCTACGACTCAACGAGCAAAGAGCTTGAAAGAGATTCCAAGTGGTCATCGTATCATTATAAGTGGAACTCCTATACAGAAAACTTGCGGGTGAGTTACAGTATGTTTACGTACTCTTATACTCCTATTGTTATGTATAGCTAATTGTACGTTCTCTTATGCTAATTATAGTAATACGATATAGAAAATTTTCCTACTAGTATACTTCTGTTATGACACTAGCATTAACATGCAATTATAATTGATAATCTTGCGTAATACATGGTATGTACCAGTCGTTTACAGCAGTAGCATACCTTACCATATGTTTAGTATTTTAAATCAATGTTGCCATTAATTAGGTAACTAATGTTTGTATGCGTAACATACTGTATACTCATAGTATTAATAATCACTGTAATATACTAGACCAGTTGTAAACATATTGTTATGCTTCGTATGGTGGAGATTTTCTACAAGATTATTAATAAACGTAACTATGTAATATTACTACACATTTTGTATGGTTAATGTTAGTTGGTACCTGTACTAAACAATTTGAGTGTAGGAAATGTGGGCTCTTTATTACTTCTGCTGCCCAGAGCTTCTAGGTGATCGCAAAGAGTAAGATATTTAATTGTCTTTATTTTATTCTCTGTTTAATCGTGTGATTACTCAGATTTAAGGCTAAGTATGAAAATCTCATTTTAAGTGGCAACGACAAGCATGCCTCAGACAGACAGAAACGAATTGGGTCAGCAGTTGCTCAGGTTTTAGTTATGTTCCTGTGTGTGCGTGACGTGCGTACCCTTGTATATGTACATAGATATACATATAATTGTGTATGTATTACAGGAGCTGCGAGAACGCATTGCACCTTACTTTTTGCGTCGTATGAAGAGCGAGATTTTCCCGAATACTCAAGATAGTAGTCAGTCAATGCAAAAGCTCGCTAAAAAGAATGACATAATCGTCTGGTTGCGACTAACTAAAAAACAGGTCTGATTAATATTACTAGCATTTCTCTGTTATAATCTAAATATAATTATTATAGTTAGCGAGCTAGTTATTTATTCTAGTTTAATTAATTATACAACGATATATCTGTTTTCATTTTGCAGCGCCAGATGTATACTGCATTTCTCCATAGTCAGACTGCTCATCAGTCCTTGGAAGGCTCCGCTTTGGCTGCTTTGACAGTATGTTTCTATTTTGTGTGTGTGTATATGTACGTGTGTTGTGCGTGCGTGCGTGCGTGCACTGTAACATATACCTAGATGCGTTTAATATCCTTTCTGTACGAGTCGTATTAAATGCAGTTGGTGTATATAGATATATATTCTGCGACATACATATGATTAATTCACATAATGTCACTTTACATAGATGTTTAGACATGTGCATAGCGTTAATCTTGATGATACAGATACTGAAGAAGATATGTGACCACCCTCTTTTTATTAACAAAGAGAGCAACTGATGATGTGGTGGAGGGAATGGAATATTCTTTGGATAGTGCAGATGCTGCAGCTGCAGAAAGAATGAGAGAATCTTTGTTTGGCTATGTCGATATTGATGCACATCACAACCGGTCTTGCAAAATAGTGTTTCTTATGGCCCTTCTGGTACTTATATAGTATATCACATACATTTATGCACATATAATATATATGTTATTAACATCTTGCACAAATATGTATGTTGAAATAAATATACATTATATGTCTGCTGACCGTTTAAAAATTTCATATTTGCATCACACATATATTTATTTGCGCAGGTGTATAATTATGTATCTAAGTACATATATTATATATGTGTATATGTGTTTGTGTACAAGCATTCACATTTATCTATGATTACACATGCATTATATGTATGTGCATGTGTACATCCACAGGAACTAAGCTCTTATACTTTTTGTTTCTGCAGGAAAATCTCGTTCAGGAAAGGACACAGAACTCTTGTGTTTTCGCAGAGTTTGAAGATGCTGAACATCATACAGGTATATTATATATTATTGAATTACATTTATTATACAATACACAGTCCAATATTTTGTCCCTTGTAACACTATGCATATGACAAGAGCTAGGTTATGCATATTAGAAAAAATCATGACAAATGTTATTTATATTGGTCTTGCAGGAAGAAGTATCGATCGGATGTATAATTTCCGTCGTATTGACGGTAATTTAAAAGCTCCGAACGGCAAGAAACTGTTGAAGTGAGTATTTATGAGTTCGGAGCATATACGTTTGTACTATAATTACATGAATCTATGTATATGTAGTATATGGTAAATACCAAGCTGTATATCCACTGATTTGTATGTAAATAGCTCGTTAATTTCGTATGTGCATGTATTACTTATACACAGGTACATTCACATACAGGGTTGCCCTCTGTTGATTATGCGTGTGGCACGTGCATGCGTTAGTTTTGAATCCTAATTTGTATGCTAATAGAGCGTGCCCGGCCGTAACATATCTATGCATTACGAAGTATGTCTCAGCTGTAATTTATGTGATTAAAATTCTGAAATATTATGTACTTAAGACAGCTAAAATGTGTGTGCGTTTAGTTACATACATACGCTTTATTATGGTTGTGTTAATACTGTGTTGTTAATGATGTGATTCGTGCTCTCGCATTATCTATATGTATTTATGTATGCATTATATACATAACTCATACACCGTTTTCAGGAGTTTCAAAGCGATAGCACAATATCGATCTTTCTTCTAACTTCTCAAGTTGGAGGACTTGGGTTGACGTTAACAGGAGCAGACAGAGTCGTTATTGTTGATCCCGCATGGAATCCCAGGTTTATCGACGGCACACACACACACAAGTTGCCATATGCATATATATAAGCAATGTGTAATTATTTGTGATATACAATGTTCCTCGTACACGATTTATTAACAACATTGACGCATATACTTGTTCTATTCTAACATGTATATACATACATACATACATGCGCACACTCTGGTCACAAATTGACAGCATTACTAACTTAAAAGAATGTGTTTAAGATCGTATGCTGTATTTACAGTAATAATAGTAATATAAAAGCTCAGTGTATTTTTTTGTGGTTTAGCAAGGACAATCAGAGCGTGGACCGGGCATACCGCATTGGTCAAGACAAGGACGTGATAGTGTATCGTTTAATGACGTGCGGTACATTAGAAGAAAAGATTTACAGAAAACAGGTGAGTTGTTGCATATACTATATAGCTAGCTATATAGGCACTACATATTTGCAGGTTTTCAAGGGCGGCCTCATGAAGGTTGCTACGGAGAAGAAAGAGCAATATCGCTACTTTTCTCAACAGGTTCTCTTATATTGCATATTACATATATTACATTTTAACATTGTTATATGCATGTGTGTGCGTGTGCGTAACACCTATACGCATTTGCATTCTCATCTACCGATGATTTATTTAATACGTACATCATAGAGAGCGAGACATAACGCGTGCTATGTTTATGTTGCATACACGCATGCATATGTATACATGTATAAGATTTTTTTTACTAATGTTTTATATTAATTTGTATTTCAGGATTTGCGTGAATTGCTGACTGTTCCAAAGACCGGTTTTGACATTTCCCCCACGCAGCAGCAGCTGTATGAGGAGCATGCACATCAATTCCAACAGTAAGTGTAATATATGTGGCATGTGTGTGTATATAGATGTATGCTATCATACTTGTGTGTGTGTTTTTATGAGTATACACGTGTATCTGTATATGGTTAAGATTTTACCATTAATAAATATAAAAAATGGAAGAAAGTTTGATAAATTTTAAATACGAATAGTGGTTAATTCTTGGCCGTTCGATTAAGTTATATCATATATAATACTCTATTGATATAGGGATGAGAAACTAGCAAAGCATATCAAGTTTTTAGAAAGCCTGGGGATTGCGGGCGTGAGCCATCACGATCTTCTGTTTTCTAAGGCTGCTCCTGACTTACCTCCTGCGTCTGAAGATGAAGTTGCTGGTGCTTGTGGCATAAGGTACATGCAGACCATGTGTTTGTGTGGTGTATAGAGATGCAATATTATTTTTTTTATACCTGTGTCTGCCTCTGTTGAGCATATGTTCTGATATACATATACACGCATACTCGGCTTGTTGCATAAGATCCTGCGTTTGTGTGTCTGGGAGTAATATACGAATATGTCATTTTGTGAGTGTATACATATATAATGTCTTTCTTGTTGTTTTATTCTCACAGACCGTCAAGTTTCATGCAACCTTCCCGTCCACGAAGTAAAACAGCCGAAAGCAATCCCAAGTATGCTCACACTCACACACACGCACGCACGCACTCAAACCATTTTGTATTTATTTTCCGTTTTCAATCTGATAATTTCGTTTTATTCAGTGATTCTGCATCGGCTTACCAACCACAGGTACATTGACGATAATATACTCAAATCATATTAATATGGTTATATACGTATAGTATACATGTATAGATCCGTTTGTACGTGTATTCTCTTATACATAATGCCAACTTTTATTTGTTAGAGCGATTATTGGAAAGGCACACAACGTGTGAACCTTATTGAGCTTGACGATAGCCAATTGAACACTAGACGTCTGCAACACAATATTACCCGGCTTTCTTCAATCTTGTCAAACCCCGTAAGTGTATATATAACAGCCACAGAACACAAACATATGCCTTGTAATATATATTTCATGTATCTGATTAAGCAATATAATTTAGTATATACTTATAGTATTTAAATAAATCATAAGTTAACAGGATTATATAACCTCTGAATATGCTTCTGAATTTTGTGTGTGTGTGTGTGTGTGTGAGAGAGAGAGAGAGAGAGAGATCACATATATATAGATCCAACAATTTGAGATGTCTTTCATGGAAATGGATTAGATATATGTGATATTAATTCATGTGTCTATTATTTTTATATCATATAAAATATATTATATATAAGCACGCACGCACGCACGCACGCACACACACACAACTGTTGTGTTCAGGATGTAGTATCAAAACTGCCGGATAGAGGGGAGAATATTCGGAAGAAAGTGAAGGATTTAGAAGCTGAGCTTGAAGCTACAAAAGATGCAAAGAAAGGACAAGCAGAGTACATAGACGTGGATGCATTCTCTTCTTCTTTTAACAACTTGGGAGTTCATCATGTTTAAGGTATGCTTAAGAAAACTTATCTTTTCATGCTTTCCATATTTATAGTTTATTATAAATATAAATATTCTTCTTGTTATATCTCACCACTATGTAGTTTGATAGAAACATTATGTTCTCTCTATCTCTATCTATCTAATTATCGAACAGTAAAATTATTCTATTTAGTCTGAAGTGCGAGTGTTATGACTATGTCATTAATGAGAGAACAGAAACGAACCATGTGCCTATGTATATATATGTAATCACTAATACTTGTTGACCATCCCATGCTTGTTAAATCTCTCTCTTATTAATACAGTATTGTATACATTTATGTTATGTGTACTTGTATGACTATGCACTCATATATATATATATAAGACATGTATATGTGTTTCATATTTATGCATGCCAAGTACATTTGTATTTGATAATATAAATTAAAATACTATGAAATATGTATTTAGAATATACCTTTTGATGAAATGCACATTGCATAGTTTAACTTTCACTTTTAACATGTTATAAATAAAATATTGGGTTTTACAAAATAAACTCTATATAGTTCATATTATTTAATTAATTGCAATAAATAATTAATAGTCTAATGATAAAGAACATTAATGACACATGACCATATTTTAATGTGTGGTTTTTAGGAGATTTATGAAATTTCAATATACATAATGATTTTAACAATTTTTAATAAGTAATCATATAATTAGGATATCTAATATGATATTAATTGATTAGGATATAATATATTTATTATAATATATTAAAATTAATCAGATGATAATAATAATATATAGCTAAAAATATATGCTCTATAATTTAAAACATAGATATCCATTATATAATCATTTAATATATAATGTACATAAAAAGATTATGTAGAAACATAAATGAAGATGGCAACATATGCTCTGGGTGTAATCTAAAAAATCTGGTGAAATGTAGTATCTATAAATTATAAATAATAATATAATAATATATTTGTTTCATTATTTAACTTTATTATGTATAAATGTTAAAATAATTTTCAAGGAACATATTATCAAAAGAATATGTAAACCTTACATATAACATAATATGTGTGAGAGAGAGACTTAAAATTGTAATAAAAGCGTCAGTTAAGCATTTTAAAAGAGAGAAAAGCTTAATATTATATATTTTATACAAATAAATACTAATATTATTTATTTGTATAATATATAATATTAAACTTTTCTGTTTAAATGCAGATATAAATTATTTGCAATTAGTATTATACTACAATAATTTGGTAAAGTATGGAATAAGTATAACAAGTAGGGTTAATGTATACACGGGGTTAATACAAATGTATACTAATTTATATATAAAAATACTCAATGAGAACCATACACATATACATTATCTGATCCTGATAAGCGTATGTACGTTTGTCTGCATGTACCTCAAAGATATTATGTATATATATTTTTTTTAGTATACAGTAGTATTTTGTAATACAAATACATATATATTCAAAGATTGATAGGTAGTCCCATACTTGTAAGCCACTTACATAGATATATATATATCCATATATACTTAAATAAATAATTTATACTTGTTTTAATGTATACTAATTATTATATTAGTTTTCTAGGACAATATAAGGTTTAAAGAGGCACGAACGAATAAAATCTTCATTGCAGGTGTTAAAAGATGTATAAAAACAACTTGATAGTTTTAATTTTAAATATTTAAGATTTAAGTTTTTATTCTTTATTTTTTTCCTTGAACTGAATAGAAGGTTGTCCCGTTTTGTCCGAAGGGGCCGTTGAAAAGGAAATTGTAGCGGACAAGTGTTTTAAATTCATATATTACTTGATATACTAGTTTTTAATTAAATGAATAATTATTTTACTTTGTGCATACTGTTATTTTCTTTGTATATATTAATATAAGAATAAAATTAAGAAAGACATAGAAATTGTTATAATTTCATTAAAAACCTATATTATTTTTATTAATATTAATATGCAAATATTTTAACATGTTGTAATTTAATGTGGAAAAAATAATTATTATAAAAGAGTCGTAAGAGAAAACCTTAATTTCAGCAACGCGAACAAGTGTTACACACCATGTGTTTTTTTTATTTTTATTTTAAAATTAGTGTGAGATTTCACATAAGATTTTCATTTTTCAATCAAGTTAATTGCATAGTTTAACATTCACTTTTAATATTAGTATAAATTAGTGGATATTACAAAATAAACTCTATATATTTCATATTATTTAATTAATTGTAACAACTAGTTTAATGATAAATAACATACTTAAATAATACTTGCTTCGTTATTTATCTTCATTATGTATAAATAGTAAAATATTTTTCAAGGGACTTACTATCAAAAGAAATGTAAAGCTTACATTATATATATAGAGAGAGAGAGAGAGAGAGATTTGTAATATCAAAATTTATATGATGTTGTGAGAGAGAGACAGGGCAATAGTATACAAAGGTTGGTATTTCTGAGTGGATTGTATTCTATTAAGATGAATAATTCATATGTAATATATAATAATGAATTGGTAAATGCGACTGTTATTTTTAAATTTCTATATAGAATGGACATACTATTTAAAGTACAGTGGTAAACGTATATAGATACAGTCACATAAGACACGTGTATATATATATGTGTGTATATGGGTCCATTACATTTATATTAACACAAGGACGACAGAAAAAGAAATAAACGTAAAATAATATAATATAAAAATCATTCACATTGTGAAAACAAAAATATAAACTGTTACGGTCAGGAAAATACCGAATCTGAAACAGAGATCAATATTTTATTTGTTTCAATATATTTCAAACTCATGCTTTGAAATTTATATATAGATTAAAAAGTTGCTGTACTACCTATTACTCCATTTATAATAATCATAACGCAATTGGTGTGTGGTGTGTGTGTGTATATATATATATGATTCTCTTTAAGAGTGTCTTATTGAATATTTGGAAGCTCTTCATATTCCCGAAGGAGCTACATTATTATGTTTTGCAGGTTAGTCAAATAAAAATTATTTATCAAATTTTCTTTTTAAAATAAACTTTTTATTAGTTAATTACAAATAATATTATTAGCAGTCCCAACTGAATAGAAAACAATACTATATAAACTTTAATTTAATAAGCGCGGTGGTGATGCTAAACAAATTTTACTATATAGAGCATTGTTTTTAAAAAAAAATAAAATTTAAAAGCTTAATTTAATATAATATGTGTGCAAATTAAGTAAAAAAAAGTACAAAAATATATCAAATCGAAAACATTTTATTTTTATAAAAAAGTCGTAAATTGTGATAGTTCAAACTAGAAGGAAACCATCTTCTTTCTCATGGCTTGAACGTGATACTTGAGGATCTTGGATCTAACAACCTCTGCTTCCTTCACATTGTTACTCGCAATTAGCATGAGTGTCATGACTATGTCATTAATGAGAGAAAAGAAACGAACCATGTGCCTATGTATATATATGTAATCACTAATACTTGTTGACCATCCCATGCTTGTTAAATCTCTCTTATTAGTACAATATTGTATACATTTATGTTATGTGTATTTGTATGACTATGCACTCATATATATATAATAACATATGTATATATAAATTAAAATACTATGAAATATGTATTTAGAATATACCTTTTGATGAAATGCACATTGCATAGTTTAACTTTCACTTTTAACATGTTAAATATTGGGTTTTACAAAATAAACTCTATATATGTCTATTATTTAATTAATTGCAATAAATAATTAATAGTCTAATGATAAAGAACATTAATGACACATGACCATATTTTAATGTGTGGTTTTTAGGAGATTTATTCAATTTCAATATACATAATGATTTTAACAATTTTAATAAGTAATCATATATGTATTTTAAAAAATCAAATATGTAAGTCCACACTATATTTTATTAGGATATCTAAATGATATTAATTGATTTACTATTTAAGATAATATAATATATTTATTATAATATACTAAAATTAATCCCGATTGATGACACAATTGTCATACAAGATACAGATGATAATAATAATATATAGCTAAAAAATATATGCTTTATAATTTAAAATAGATATCCATTATATAATCATTTAAAAATATAATGTACATAAAAAGATTATGTAGAAACATAAATGAGATGGCAACATATGCTCTCGGTGTAATTTAAAAATCTGGTGAAATGTAGTATCTATAAATTATAAATAATAATATAATAATATATTTGTTTCATTATTTAACTTTATTATGTATAAATGTTAAAATAATTTTCAAGGAACATATTATCAAAAGAATATGTAAACCTTACATATAACATAATATGTGTGAGAGAGAGACTTAAAATTGAAACATATCATTTAAGAATACACTTAATTAAATTTCAATATTATATAAAACTTGCACCTTAAAGCTTTAATTAAATTTAATTTATTGAAGAACTCTTGTTAGATGTATTATATTAAAATATTTATATTTTTTTTTAACTTCTAAATGAATAATTAATTATTCATATGTAAATAATAATGAATTGGTAAATGAGAATTGTTATTTTTGAAGTTATATATAGATCTAAGGCAGGAGATCACAATCCTCAGTAAAAAAAGAATAAAAACGTTAGGATATGTCATACCCACTGTTTGCAAAGGTAGGTTGGTAGTTAAGCATTTATTTTTATACAAATAAATACTAATAATATTTATTTGTATAATATAAAATATTAAGCTTTTCTGTTTAAATGCAGATATAAATTATTTACAATTAGTATTATACTACAATAATTTAGTAAAGTATGGAATAAGTATAACAAGTGAAACATTCAACACGTTTTCTAACGTAATGTATACTAATTTATATATAAAAAATACTCAATGAGAACCATACACATATACACTGATAAGAGTATGTACGTTTGTCCTCAAAGATATTATGTATTAGTATATAGTATACAGTAATATTCTGTAATACAAATACATATATAGTGATCATCAAATAGGTAGTCCCATACTTGTAAGCCACTTATATAGATATATATATATTCATATATACTTAAATAAATAATTTATACTTGTTTTAATGTATACTAATTATTATATTAGTTTCCTAGGACAATATAAGGTTTAAAGAGGCACGAACGAATAAAATCTTCATTGCAGGTGTTAAAAGATGTATAAAAACAACTTGATAGTTTTAATTTTAAATATTTAAGATTTAGGTTTTTACTCTTTATAATAACTCAAGCGCTATTGCATTTTTTTTACTTGAACTGAATAGAAGGTTGTCGCGTTCTGTCCGAAGGGCTGTTGAAAAGAGTAAATTGTAGCGGACAAGTGTTTTAAATTCATATATTACTTGATATACTAGTTTTTAATTAAATAAATAATTATTTTAACTTTATTTACTTTGTGCATACTGTTATTTTCTTTGTATATATTAATATAAGAATAAAATTAAGAAAGACATATAATTTCATTAAAAACCTATATTATTTTATTAATATTAATATGTAAATAATTTAACATGTTGTAATTTAATAATTATTATTATAAAGAGTTGTAAGAGAAAACCTTAATTTCAGCAACGCGAACAAGTGCTACACACCATGTGTTTTTTATTTTTATTTTAATGAGATTTCACATGAGATTTTCATTTTTCAATCAAGTTAATTGCATAGTTTAACATTCACTTTTAATATATAGTATAAATTGATATTACAGAATAAACTCTATATATTTCATATTATTTAATTAATTGTAACAACTAGTTTAATGATAAATAACATACTTAAATAATACTTGCTTCGTTATTTATCTTCAAGGAAAAAGAATATGTAAAGCTTACATTATATATTATATATATATATATATAGAGAGAGAGAGAGAGAGAGAGAGAGATTTGTAATATCAAAATTTGTATGATGTTGTGAGAGAGAGACGGGGCAATAGTATACAAAGGTTGGTATTTCTGAGTGCATTGTATTCTATTAAATATTTTTATAAGCGTATCTCTCTAGATGAATAATTCATATGTAATATATAATAATGAATTGGTAAATGCGACTGTTATTTTAAAATTCCTATATAGAATGGACATACTATATAAAGTACAGTGGTAAACGTATATACCACGTAACGTGGATACACAATCACACAAGGCACGTGTATATATATGTGTGTGTGTATATGGGTCCATTACATTTATATTAACACAAGGACGAGAGAAAAGAAATAAACAGTAAATAATATAATATAAAAATCATTTACATTGTGAAAACAAAATACATAAACTGAAACAGAAATCAATATTTTATTTTGTTTCAATAAATTTATTTAACTAACCATGAAAGTAATTATCAATATCAAAATTTTACTGTTAGACATTTATTTAACTAACCATGAAAGTAATATATATCTCTAGAATAATGCATCTGTATACAATGATACCTCAATAATTACAAGTATACGCTAACACATGATGTGTGTGTGTGTGTGTGTGTGTGAGAGAGAGAGAGAGAGAGAGAGAGAGAGAGAGATCCACGTTCTCATCTGAGGAGGAGACTCGAACTGTGAGAGACTGTAAACCGTAGGATGCAGATCTACGGTTGAGAAACAAGCTATGGTGAAGAAATATAGTTTCATCGTATCTCTCAAATCCCCGTGTGAGTGTAATTAAAAGCCTATATTATTTTTATTAATATTAATATGCAAATATTTTAACATGTTGTAATTTAATGTGCAAAAATAATTATTATTATAGAGAGTTGTAAGAAAAAATCTTCATGTCAGGAACGGGAACAAGCGTTAAACACTGTGTTTTTTTTATTTTTCTTTAAAAAAATTAGTGTGAGATTTTACAATCTTTTAAGTTCTAGTTAAGATTTCAAATAAGATTTTCATTTTTTCAATGAAGTTAATCTTATATCTTAGAGTTTCATATATATATGCCGTGTGAACATCCTGAGCAAGATATTCTATATATACATTATATAAAGAATACTTATACAAGCCAAGTCACCAAAGGCAACATTTATCCATGTATAGTTTTCATTGTTTGATATGGCACACGGTGATAAAGAATAACATTAAAGAGGGTTTTAAAGAATATTTGAAAATAATATCGTTTAAAATCAATAAAGAACACGAAGCTCAAAACTTCAGCAAGTTTGATTTTAAATCATTTTATTAAAAAGTTCGTATTTATATTTGTATAAAAAACCTTTACAGTTTTATAATTTGACTTACATATGGAAGTATTTATTAAAATACTATGAAATATACTCATAAATTGTACTTAAGATTATGATATATCACATTAATGTGACTTTGTCATAATATTACGATAAATTTGACTGTCTGCAATTTATGTCATAGTTTAACATTCATTTTTAATATATACAAAATAAACTCTATATATTTCATATTATTTAATTAATTGTAACAACTAGTTTAATGATAAAGAACATACGTAAATAATACTTGCTTCGTTATTTATCTTCATTATGTATAAATAGTATCAAAAGAATATTTAAAGCTTACGTAATATATATATATATAGAGAGAGAGAGAGAGAGAGAGAGAGAGAGAGAGAGAGAGAGAGAGATGACTTAACAATTTATCTTTTACAGTGTTATTGTTTTATTCTTTCTTTAAAATATATTAAATGTTCCTTTATATTATATATGTACGTGTCTGATTGTTTGCATATAAATTTGTAATATCAAAATTTGTATGATGTTCACATGGCAATAGTATACAAAGTTGGTATTCTATTAAATATGTTTATAGGCGTATCTCTCTTTATTTGTTTTTTTTTTACGTGTATATATGTATGTGTGTGTGGGTCCATTACATTTATATTAAAACAAGGACGACAGAAAAGAAATAAACAGTAAAATAATATAAATAAAATCATTTACATTGTGAAAACAAAATACATAAACTGTTACGGTCAGGAAAATACCGAATCTGAAACAGAGATCAATATTTGATTTGTTTCAATATATTTCAAACTCATGCTTTGAAATTTATATATAGATTAAAAGTTGCTGTATTATGTATTACTCCATTTATAATAATCAACGCAATTGGTATGTATACTATATATATATATATATATATGATTCTCTTTAAGAGTGTCTTATTGAATATTTGGAAGCTCTTCTTACATATAACAACGTGGGGTCCGGAAGGAGTTACATTATGTTTAATGTTTTCTTTCCAAAATAAACTTTGTATTAGTTAATTACAAATAAGATTATAAGCAGTCCCAAATGTACATGAAATGCATAACTACTAGTTTAATAAATCGAAAACATTTGATTTTTTTATTAAAAAAATTGTATATTGTATGGAAATTGTGATAGTTCAACTAGAAGTTGGAAGTAAGGAAACCATCTTTTTCCCATGGCTTGAACATGATGCTTAAGGATCTTGGATCTAACAACCTCTGCTTCCTTCACATTGTTACTCGCAATTAGCAGCTTCTTAGTAGTTTTCGATGCATAATCCCAGCAGTTTCTATCCATTAGGCTGTAATCTGGATTATAATCTTCTAGTATACCAAAAATGGTATCAAGAGACATCTCTGAATCGCATGTAAACTCGCACAGACGTGCACTTCCCACTGTTGACTCCACTAATCCCTTGTCGAGCAGCCTTATGTGGATACCAGGCCCTCCATTCCTCTTGCTCTCCCCGAGCTTCTCGGCCACGAAATGCTCGGTGTCATTCCTCCTTGTCCTCGTCGCAACCACGAGGAAGTCGTGGTTGAAAACGGATTTCCTAAGCAGCTCGTTCTTCTCGAACAGTTCCGATAAGTTTGCAGATTCCTGCAAGGCTCGCTGGCAGTAGACAATCTTCTGGAGAAAGCAGACTTGCTTCCGGAGCCTCCTGTATTCGTCCACGTTGGATCTGACGTGGTTGTAGCATCCGCCTTTCCTTCCCTCTACCAGCGTCGAGAGATCTGCATTATTTAGTACTGGAAGAGCTATAATAACCTTTCCCAATCGCTTGTACACGAAACGGTAGCCACCATAGACTCTATCATAAACACTAAGCTGTTTAAATTTCATTTCTTATATGAAAACTTATAATCTGAGAATAAATTCTTACACTACAAAAGAATATGCTCTTCTTAGGCTTCACGTCTTGTTGAAAAGACGTGAAAGAACGACATTACACGACGTTAACTTAACACCTATCCATATGTATGTAAGAGACGTAATTAATGATAAACACAAACAAGAGTTTGCAAAAGTCAGGTTTTACATTATTTTATTTAAAAAGTATCCGTATTTGACGCTGATATGAAACCTCCAGTCCATTAGAATATTATAGAATATACTTTTGAATTGTACAACTAAATATTTTATGAATTAAGTAAGTATTTCCAAGATGTGTAATATTCAAATTTACATATTAAACTCTATAAAATTCAATATTATTTAATATCAATATCAAATTTGATTAATACGATAAATTAGATGGTATTGAAAATTATAAAATTATGAATATTAGTAAACTTATATTTAAAAATATACCATTTTTAACCCACTCAACAGTAGGTTTATCTCAAGGTAATTCAATTAAATTCTAATTGGTTATAATATTAAAGCATACACTAGTGTGATTTTTGGCAATTATTTAAATTCAAAAAATTAATTTGAAAAGTACAATTATTAAATTTAATTTATATAAATTTGTATCTATCATAGTTATATATATAATTATTTATATTCGATTCATCCTTATAATTATTGCATAGGTTCATAGTTCTAAAGAACTAAGATGAATCGTATTATATTATATTTTCTATATATAAATTTTGATTGTGACTTACCTACGAACGTAAGTCATTTGCACACTCAAAATAACTTTATAAGTTAAATGTTTACTTAAATTAAATCATTTTCTTCACATGTTTTAATTTAAAATTAACATGAGAAGGAGCTAATTTTTAGGTTTAATTATGGTGCTGCTTATACCAAGTAATGTATAAGAGTGTTAATAATTAATGATGTGTTATTTAAGAAGCAGCACCAAGTAATGTATAAGAGTGTTAATAATTAATGATGTTTATTTAAGACTTACAAATTAATTGCATTAGGAGTAACAGCTTTAAATAATGATAGATTGAGTAAACTTTTACATTACTTCAACTTTTAATTTTTATTTAAATAATTGAATATAATAACAAATTATCAAGTTAATTTTAACGAATAAATTTCTACATTAATCCACAATTAATAACTCATATAACCACTTGGTTGCAAAATAAAATAAAAATGTGAAGTAAACCTAAATTAAATATTTTATATTAACTTAGGAAAAAATTATTTAAATGTTACTTAAGTCATAAGAGGTTAAGGTTCAATATGAATAGGTTCTAATTCAAAAAATTGGATGCATTTTTTATATTTAATACCAAATGTTAATGATCGTATTTTTTAAAACACTTTCTAGAAGTACAAATAAAAATATAACATATAATTAACTTGTAAAAAGTAGTTATCCATGCTTTGGATGATTATTTCATGTTTTTAAATGTTTTTATTGAATTTTCATTTATAACAAAACCATAAAACTCAAAATTGAATAATCTTTAACTTTATTTTATGCACTTATTTTATAAGTCTTGTTATAATTTAAAATCTAATTACTAAGTCTCTAATATTGAAATAATTAGGTAACTTCTATATTATTTATAATATCATACTCACTAGTCTTGTCTTTAAGTATTAATATAATGTCAAATTTTTTCTATGTGTGAAACACTATAAAATCTTTTAAATGAGTATAATATAATTAACTAACATTTTCATTTCTTTATTGTTAATAAAAGTCTACATGTTTAATATAAAAATATATTAAAGATTAATTATGGTGTAGGGTTTTAAATTTTTTCATTTACTTTTATCATTAGTATTAAAATTGATGTCAAAGCGGATGCCTCAAGGTTATATACAACTTTTTTATTAATATATTTGTCTTTAATGGTGTTAATTCAATTCTAGTAAAATTAAATATTTTATATAATTAAGAATTGAATTTGAAAACATTTTTAAAATTGTTCATGTTTGCTCAATAATGTTAAGGAGTTCCAAATAAAATTTCATTTTAAACAAATTTACAATATGATAATTATTGATTATATCAAATACACTTCGCAAATAAAAAAGTAAACAAAGTCATTACAATTGTAATTATGTATATTCGATTCAAACAAGAAAGATATAAATATAAATATGTTTTAATTTAATTACTAATTGAATATATAAAATAAGTCATATTCATTTAAAAATTAGTTTACTAATTAAATAAATAAGTTGTATTCATCTTAAAAATTAATTAGTAATTGACTAAGTTATATTTATCTTAAGAGATGCAATAATGATTAATTTAAAAAAAAATTTGAAAAAGATTTAATTACGAAAGAATACAGAATACACGAGTACAGTGTGTGCTTAACCAAGAACTCATGTGTTGCCGCGAAGAAACGGCGAGGAGAAACAAACGATGAATGCATATAATAAGAGGCTGTTCGAGTGCGAAGACATGCAATATGAAATAATATGAAGATGAGGCTCGTCAAATCAATGTGTTTTTTAAGGATTTCAGGCACTATCCTAAATGTACAAAGATAAAATAAAAATTAATGTAAGTAAAGCTATTTTATGTAATTAAAATATTAAATTATTAAATTTTTAAAGAATCATATTTATATATATTAAAGGGTTGTTTAAGATATCACTTTAAAGAATTAAATGGTCTTTAAACCTTTTTTTAAATCTTGAACTTGTATAATTATATAATTTTCAATGTTATAATTATTAAACTTGTTTTTCTAACTGTTACATCTCTATAGCATTAAAAATTATTGAAAAGAGTTCAATATCATTAAATATGTAATACATTACATGTTTTATTTGCAAAATCTTAAGCATGTAAAATATAAAAGTTAAATGGTATTAAATTATAATTTTAATTATTATTATTTCTTTAATCATTAGTGTTAAATTTGATGGCTATGCAACTTTTTTATTAATGTATTTATTTTCAGTGGTGTTAATAATTTTTATTTATGAAAGAGTATACCGAAGCAAGTGATAAGTGTTTAATTTGTTATAACACAAATATCATCTTATATATAATTTTCGTAACTATTGTGATGCTTGCATTCCTTATAAACTCCATTAATTTATATGCATTGTCAACTCTGTTAAATAATTTATAATGCTTATAGAAAAAAGGAAGATGAATAAATAAATTGGTTATAAAGGATTTGTAATAATTTATAAAACTATAATATGTAATATTATTTATTCCACTCGTAAGTCCTTATTAATTTTATAAAGTTTCTTGGTCGTATCAAACTTTTTGATATGTAAATATAATTAAAACTTTTACTTCAAATGTTTTTGTGAATCATATTCACATTGTTTCAAATTTAATTTATTATATTAAAAACTTATTAGATGATCAATATTTATATGTGTATATATATACGAGAAGAACTTTCTTACAAAAGTTATCAATATTATTGGATTGTTATTGAAAATTATAACTGTTGTCATTTATTTAAACTTAAATATAATTTTTGTACATGTACATATATAAAAATTATATATATATATAATATGGAAAAATAATATGAATATATATATATATAATATGCACCCAACTTCACTCCATCTTTTAGTACATCTAAATAATATAATATAAAAATCATTTAGACTGTAAAAACAAAATATATAAATTGTTACTATTACAGTGGAGGAAAATACCATATTTAAAACAATATTTTATTTGTTTATTTCAAACTCATGTTTTGAAATTTATATAATTACTGCATTTATATTAATCACAACTCAACTGGTTTTATATACATGTATATACACATAGAGAGAGAAAATTCTCTAAGAATGCTTTATTATGACAAAGCCTCTTTCTCTCTCTAGATGATTAATTAAATATATAATAATGAATTAGTAAATGCTACTGTTTTTTTTTTTAAGTTATATATAGAATGGACATACTATATAAAGTACAATGGTAAACGTATATACCCACGTACGCAAGACACGTATATATGTACATACGAGTCTGTGTGTGTATATATAAATTATGGGTCGATTTGATTCTTATAACATATTATATTAATAAATGCTATATGAAAATATATGCTAGAAGGGTAGGGATGAGAGAAAATAAATAAACAATAAAATAATATAAAATAAAATCTTTTATATTGTGAAAACAAAAATATAAATTGTTACTATTACCGTGTAGGAAAATACTGTATTAAAACAATATTTTAGCTATTTTAATATAATTCAAACTCATGCTTTGAAATTTATATAGATTAAAAAGTTGTTATATTATGTATTTATAAATCATAATTATGCTAATTTTCATAATCCAGCCCCCTTTCCTTAATTATAATTAATTAAATTAATTATTTCAATAATTTTATACACATTTAAAGGATATAATTAAAAAGACCTTCAAGGTTAATGCATTTCTTCTATATATAGATGATTTGGTATATATAAGTTTTCTTTAAATATGTTTTTTTTTAGTTTTTAATATTTATTAATTAATTAAATTTTAATTAATTACCACTAATAAGGGGATTGGACTGTGCAACCGTCCCCCCTCTCCCTCTCCCCCTCCCTCTCTCTCTCTCTCTCTCTCTCTCTCTATATATTATATATATATATATATATATATATTTTGCAGAGTTATGCAAGGCTCGTCACCATAAACTTGGGACTCTTCAGAATGCTGACGTTGCAGTTTGCTGATGTGGCAGGATGCTGATGTGGCAGAGTAGGCTAGCAATAGGAGGTAGCAGGCAGTAGAAAATAAGGTAGTCACCTTTTTATTCACAAAAGGAATTCTCTGATTTACACTACTACACATTGAATAAGATATACAGAATTCCGGCATAAACTTCGGACTCTTTACGTTAATCTTTAGTGAGTGGACCTCAGCGCATTATAAAATCCTTTTAAGTGTAATTAAACTACATAATAGGATGTTACTGCACATTCCATATTAATTTAAATATTAAATTTATAGGTTAAACTCTATAAATACTAGATCTCAATAATTCAGCTAAAGAATAGTTATTGGAAATTGTAAAGTTATAAAAAATTTTATATCAATATTCGCTATAATTATAAATATTAAAATAATATTGAATAAATTTATAAATTTATGTTATAGGTTAGTTTTCACAGATAATATATAGATTAATACTATGAGATAACCTTCGTATATTTATTTATAGTAGTTACCTGACACTGTCCTTACAATTATATATAATTATTTCAATAAAACATAAATTTAAAATATATTATTTTTCACTCCATTTAGGAATAAGTCTATCTCAAGGTAATTCAATTAAATTCTAATTGACTATAATATAAAGTATACACTAGTGTGTATTCTTGATTTGAAAGGTATAATTATTTAAATTTAATTTTATATTTGATATATCTATCAAAATATAATATATCTCACAAATATATTTATTTATATTTTATTTAAAAGGTTCACAATACGAAAGAACTGAAATGAACCATATTCGATTAGACAACTATATATATATATATATAGTCATTTTAAGGGTTCATAGACAACATTATATATAAATTTTGATTACGACTTGCTTATTAGTTAAAAAATTTCAGATGCATAAATTAATGTATCCACCTTTATTTATTAAAATACATTTATTATTTCTAAGGAATTTTGATGCTTTCCAATTATTTTTTCTTTAACATGTTTAACTTTGGAGCACTTAAAAACAAAAATATGATATATATTAATTTTAAAATTTAATTATTTATACCTTTTATTATATTTCATCCTCTCTTCTTATTAAGTTTTTCATTTGTAAAAAAACATAAAACCCAAAATTAAATCATTTTTAATTTGATTTTATATATGTAATTTTTAGGCTTTGTAATTCAAAAATTTAATTACTTTCTCAAGTACCACAGTTAAGGTGAATACAGCTAAATAAGTGTTTGATATAGCTTTAAATAAAAGTACGATCGTGTGGAAGACACATAAAATAAATAGGAAAGAAGCAATTCTTGAACACCAATGAAGTGTATATAATATGGAAAGAATTATAAAATTTTTAAATTCTTATTTGAAATCTTTAATTTACATGATATATCATTTTAATATTGTGCTCACTAAGATTTCTTTTAAGTGTCATTACAATATAAATTTTTATTATGTGTAAAGCATCATAAAATTCTTTAAAAAAATCCAATATAATCCATTAACACCTTAATCTTTTCATATTAGAAAATATAACATGAACACGTTATATGTTTTATTTATGAAAACTTAGAGATATAAAAATAAATAATGAAAATTTAAATTTGATTACTTTGATATTAAAATAAATAGTTTAGTCAATTAATGTATATGTTTTCCATAATGTTAATGATTTTTAATTTTATTAGAGTTAAATAATTTTATTATTAGAAACTCAAGTTAAGAGTATTTTAAGTTAAATTTTTTTGAAAAAAAAATTATATTATGATGATTGTTCATTACATGTAAATATATCACGAGTAAGAAATGTTATAAAGCCATTAAAACAATGATTATATATGTTGATTGAATAATAAAAATATAAATGATAATATTTTATAAATTAATTTATTATTAATTATAATAAGTAAGATGATAATGATTAATTCGAAAACAATTCTATAATGATAAATTTAAAAAAAAAATAATACTTCATTTTTAAATGTATAGTGAGAAGTAAATATTGATGTAAATAAAATAATTATTATATATATAACTAAATACTCAAAGTTGTGAATTTTTTTTATTAAAAAGATTTAATATTTATATGTATTAGACAAGTTATTTAATATAACACTTTAAAATTGATTACTCAGTTAAATATTATTAAAAATTATATATCAAAATCTTCATGTTGTGTTAAATTGAAGAAATTCAATGTAAAATTAAATATATATTATAATAAAGTGTTATGTTAAAAACATCAATTTAGAGGTGAAAGGTAAATATGCATTTATTTTTAATTTAAATACTTTTTATTATCATCAATATATTATTTTTGAGAAATATTTCTTCATAAAAATATGTTTAATTTATATTGACTTAGAAAAAAATAAAATAAAATTTTATAATTTAGATAACACTGTCTTTTGTTTTTAAATTTCTTATATAAATAATGTTTCATCATTGGATATATAAAACAAATTAAATATTGATGTAAATAAAATGATTATTTTCACATAAATAATAAAATATTCAAAGTCCTTTAAAGAATTAAATTGAATATTTATTATATTAATTGGTTGTATAAGATAACACTTTAAAAATGATTAATCAATTAAATATTATTAATGGGAGTTATAAAATTTATTTATTAAAATTTTTATGGTATATTCAAGTTGAAAAAATGTGTGAAGAAATAAATACTTGTAATGAAGTGTTATATACAACATTAGTTTTTGCAATATTAATAATAATTTAAAATTTAAGATTATAAAATGAGGCTATTAAAATTTAAGTATTAAAATAACTATGAGATAATATTTATAGAAATTTAATTATTATATTGTAAATATATATTTTTTCAAAATTTCATCAATTTCATTTGCACATTATATAATATAACTCTTATATCATGTAAATCCTTCTCATTTGAAAATGAGTTTAATTTATTAAAGAATTAAGTTTGATATTTTCTATTTTCTTCACACACAATTAATAAAAGCAATCACAAAGAATGTAAATTATTAATAAGTAATATAAATATTAATGATTAGTGAACATAACTCATAAATGTGTTGCATTCGTGGATATAATTCATAAATATAACAACATTTAATTTTTTAATATTAAAAATAAAATATATATCAAATGTATATTTTAAATATTTGTGACAAATATGTTCAATATAACTTATTAATATAAACACAATGGTATTCTTATATATAAGTGTCTATATTATGTGGGGAATACATAAGTTATAATATATTTATTTTATAAAAATAAGGCAAAATTTTAAAATTATTTTTAAAATTAATCTTATTAAACATTAAAACTTAATTATTAAAATTTTATTTTATAGCTAATTAACTATAAATAACCATTAAAATAAACACTAAACTAAGTTTTATTTAACAAAAATCTTCAACCCCTAACCGGTTAACATTTGCAATAAATTCAATATGTGCAGTTGGTTCTAAAGAATTATATTGTATTATAAACTATATAATATTATAAATTAAAAAGTATATTCATAAAATATAAATATAATATTATAAGTATAAAATATGTCTAAATTCTTACACGCTTCAAATAATATTAAAACAAAAGTACATAACTAAATATCACCATCGTATAGAATTACATGCAGACACTTTCACCTTAAATATATAGTATATCTAAATTAAAAAAAGAAAAACTATTAATTAAATAGTTTCTAAATGTAAATAATATTAAATATCACATCGTAATAATGCAAAGAAGAAAAAGTATTCGGTTTGTATACTTCTTATACTCTGTATATACCTACGTCCAAATGAATAATCCAATATGTATATGACAAGAATATTATCTGTTACTGTGCAACGGGAGTATAAAAACACACATATGTATAAATACACGTACACGTGTATGTGTGTGTGTGTGTGTGTGTGTGTAACTTCTTTGACAATGACATATCAGTTTTTTAACATATTATAAATATTCTATTAAATAAAAATGTTATTAAAAAGATATATATGTATAATATGATTTAAATGCATCATTGTACAGCTCTATTGAAACTGCAATTCATATTACATTAATACACAAGGATTCCTTGCATATTCCAAAGAGAGAGAGAGAGAGCATATACTAATATACTCGAGGTATCACATCCACACACATATACCCACATACACAAGGATATCATTGAACAGAATATGAACTCTGTCACTACTGCAAGATTTTGATATGATTAATGAAACTAAACCATAGCCTAATTAAACTTGTACAAACTTAAATCATTTACATATTTCGATAATTAATAATATAATATCTTTATATATGGAAAAAATACAAAATCTCTGAAAAGCACTGTGATTTGTACATTGAACAACCTTGTGTCAATGATGGTGTGTGCAAGGGCCTCTCTTACGTTGTCGTATAATCATACTCCGCTACCGGAATATCCTCTTAGATAGATATATTTCTAACGGAATATCCTCGCCTACTACGGAGAAGAAGACGGCCAAGATCTACATTCTACAGAAGAGCAAACTGGAGGCGTTGGATCAACAGGAATATTCCGTTTGTGTTTTCTCCTACGTCTGGGGTGCTCTACCGTCGGATCAACGTACTTGATTGGCCCACTCTTAACAGGCGTTCGCGATCTCGGCGGTGGATCAACAATGTAATAATCTTCTTCATCCACACTCATTTTATTATTTTCTTGCATTAATCTTCTCGAAACAATCTGTATATACAAAACCGTATATATGTACGATCTTCATATATACATATACTTTCTTACCTTGAAGAATTCATTTGGACGATCCAGATCTGATACATAAACAAGATTTATATATCAAGTTTATATACATATATACATATATATATATATACCTTGCTGAAGTGCTGTAGAGAGAAGCAACGCTAAGAACGGGAGCATATATAACATCTTCATTGTGAAGCGTACCCAAGCTTGATCGCATATAACACATATACACGCCTAATGTGGACAAAAAATTTAAATTTTTAAATTTTAAATAAATAAATAAAAATAAAAAAACAAGAAATTTTATAAACTACGTCGATCCTGTGTCAATCACGGACCATTCGTGAGCGTATTAAACAAACATAACTGATACACACACATGTTAAGTCAAACAAACATATACAGATACAAACAAGGATTGAGTAAAGAGGAAAACGAAAGATATGTGTATAAAATACCTAGCCTAAGAATAAGACTCCACCTGGCAGGCCTATTATACTTAGAGAATATACCGTATATACGGTAGTGTATAATACTCAGTATCCATATATTCAAACTCTGGAAAGAAAATAATGTGCAGTGACGGCTGAAGTCGTACTAAGAATTATACATAATTATATATATAATTAAAATGTCAACCAGGAATGGATGCAGCTCATATATTAAGTTTCGTACCCCTTTCCGTACGATGAGGTGTACAAACATACACAATGCATGGGACAGAGGGCTGGTGGTCGTGACAAGGTGGCCCGCTTTTACAGGGAATTTTGGTTTTCGGCCATGTGGCTCAAATCTCCAGAAGTTCGGGGTTCGATTCCTTCTTTTTGAGTTACTTGATGCTTTGAAATAAAGGACATGTCCTTTATAAAAGCCTCATGCAAGAAGCATTGATGTAATATATATATAATTAAAAATAATAATATTATATTTGTAAATTAGTTGTAAAGATGGAGTAATAATTGACAGAGGATATATGTCCGTAAAAATGTAAGAGATATTCTGGGTATATTCTATTGTTTATCGATATTTAAAAAATTTATATATAGATAAAATGCATTAATCCTGAAGGTCTGTTTAATTTATATCCTAAATCAATAAAATATTAAAGGGATTAATTAATTAAAACTTCAATTTATATTTTAAATTATTAAAAAACATTATTTATTGCACATAATTGTTAGATAATTTTTGGAGAAAAAGATAGTAAGTGCTGATTCTAAATATTCTCCTTCTAAATGTAGGTATATATACAATCGCGTGCAATTGGTGTGAATCCACGACTGAAAGCATGACACGTGTGAAGATCTCAGCCTTTAAAATCGAAAATGGCAGACGTCCAGGATAGGCAAATGTAGGCTCTGTTTTACAAGAAATACTCTGTTTTCTCTAGGGTTTTTTCTTGCGCTCTCGATCCAATGCGGGAATTGCCGGATCAGAATGAAGAGCTCGTATTTGCATACTATGTTACTGGCCACGGATTCGGCCACGCTACTCGTGTTGTGGAGGTAAATATGTGTATTTTCTACATATTTCTCCGATAATTGGCTGAAAATCTAAAATAATTCGATGAAATTCATATAATCTGATGAAATTCTAAACAATTCTGGTATTTGATCGAAGAAATCTGTGTATTAGAGCAGTTTTTGTGATCTGCATTGCAGAGGGAGAGAGAGAGCTAAGCCTTTGTTCATTTGTGGATCTTCCAGGTAGCAAGGCATCTAGTAGCCCAAGGACATGTTGTGCATATTGTTTCTGGGGCGCCTGATTTTGTATTCAAAAGAGAAATCCCATCTCCAAAGCTCCATGTTCGCAAAGTAAGCACACGCACACACACACCAACCCACACATACACATACACACGCACACACACACACACAATTTGTATGTATATTTTACGTTACAATGCATAAACTTGACAGGTTTTGCTGGATTGTGGAGCTGTTCAATCGGATGCTTTAACAGTGGATAGACAAGCTTCTTTGGAGAAGGTGATATATTATGACTTTTTTTTTGTCGTTCATAATTTTGTTTTTGGCCATATATATATATATATATATTATATATAGAGAGAGAGAGAGAGAGAGAGAGAGAGAGAGAGAGAGAGAGAGAGAGAGAGAGAAGAGAGAGTTCATTTAAACACAGTGTGTGTGTGGCAATGTTTTATGTGCATACACAAACATACATGTATAGATACATAACACGTATATATACGTTAAGTTCCTTACGTGAATACAGTATTCTGAGACGGCAGTGTTACCACGAGAGTCTATATTGGGCACCGAATCAAAATGGCTACGTTCCATCAAGGCAAATCTTGTGGTACTGATTTATTATTATTGTTGTTGTTGTTAAATTCTTTAACAACTTCTGGAAACTGCTTTTATTTAGGTCTCAGATATCGTCCCTGTTGCTTGTCGAGCTGCTGTAGAAGCGGATATTCCCTCCATATGTGTTAGCAACTTCAGGTTTATTCTTTTAATTTTTTTATATTTATATTTGTTTATTTTTATTATGTTTTAGCTGGGACTTTATATATGCGGATTATGTTACAGCCGCTGGCCATAAACATCAATCCATCATTTGGCAGGTTAAATAAACTTGGGTGTGTATGTGTGTATGTGTGTGTGTGTGTGTGTGTGTGTTTACATTTGGCTGATAACAGATTGCGGAAGACTATTCGCACGCTCTCTTCTTGATTCGGCTGCCTGGTTATTGTCCCAGTAAGCTCTCTACTCCTGTCTCTCTCACTCTCCCTCTCTCTCTCCTTCTCCTCTCCCGCACTCTCTCTCTCTCTCTCACGTTTGAGTGTTTGTATTACAGTGCCAGCGTTTAGAGACGTGGTCGATGTTCCTTTGGTTGTACGAGAGGTTCGAAAAACTCGAGAACAAGTACGTTATACACGTGTGTGCGTGCGTGCATGCTTGTTATGATAACTATATGCTTAACTGCAGGTCCGCAAAGAATTTGGCATCCCTGAAGACAAGAAAATTGTAGTTTTCAATTTCGGTGGCCAGGTATATACTCTTACTTTTTAAGTATTAGTAATATATTTTAAGTATTAATAATATACTAATTTAATGTTGCAGCTAGCTAATTGGTGTTTAAAAGAAGAGTTCTTACTCCGGGATGGGTATGCTTGGTAAGTGAATAATAATCTAGTATCCTTTCATTTCACTTAATAACATTAAGCTTTCTATACATACGCATATGACATAGATATACACACACATATATATGTATATATGTAACCATTTAAATATGATGCTTTTCAGGTGTGTGGTGCTTCTCCAGACTTTAAGCTTCCTCCAAATTTTATTGGACCTGGCCGTGATGCATATACTCCAGATCTTATTGCAGCTAGTGACTGCATGCTTGGTATATAACACACACATATCCACTCACGCACACAACACACACTTATAAGAATTACGTTTGCAGGTAAGATTGGATATGGAACTGTTAGTGAAGCATTGGCGTACAAAGTACCTCTCGTGTTTATTCGACGTGACTATTTCAACGAGGAGCCGTTCTTAAGAAACATGTTAGAGGTACATAAATAAGTTTTCTTTGCATAATGAATTTAGTAAATCAAGTAGTTAATGAAATTTACATATAGCTGCCAGTCTTACAGGTGTGGCGTGGAAATGATACGGAGGGATTTCTTAAGTGGGCAATGGGAGCCCTACCTTAAACGTTCATTACAAATCAAGCCTTGTTACGATGGTGCTGTTAATGGTGGTGAGGTAAGATAAGACTTTACACAAGGTTAACACTTAATTGTTTTAATTTGATATAGAGAACTGAAAGGTTACATAGTTAATTTTCCTACTTGCAGACGGTTGCAAAGATACTGGAACATGCTGCAGTTGGTAATGTTGCTGCTGTGAGAAAAGTGAGTACTATACACGTATATACTTTTATAATTTTATGTATTATTTTAAACTAAACGTTTATCTTATATATATATAAGGAAAGTGGAGCACGCAGGCTGAGAGATGCTATTGTGTTTGGTTACCAAATTCAAGGAGTTCCTGGGAGAGAAGTAACTATTCCAGAGTGGTACACACAGCGAGAAAGCCGATATGGTCTGCTTAATGTGTTGCATCCTGGTGTACCTGAGGAACTGCTTAATCACCGGTTAACCTCTGTTACAGACATGTAGGTTTACACACACAATATGCTTATAATATAGCTATATAAGTATATATTAAATATACTATCCTAGTTGCAGAGGAGTGGAAGAGTTCGAGATCTTACATGGAGAACTACATGGACTGGCTGATACTGCATTGTTCTTAAAAAGCCTGGCAAAGCTGGAGACTGATGTTGATTCGCCCCTTCGTGAACGCGTAGCTGCTGCTGGTATCTTTTCTTGGGAGGTACGTCCGTGTGCGTGGTGTGTGTGAAAATAGTAAATCGTGATTGAGCAGGAAGAAATGTATGTAGCGAGAGCTCCTGGCCGTCTGGATGTTATGGGTGGAATTGCGGATTATTCAGGCAGTCTTGTTCTGCAGGTATGAAACACAATCGTTGTGTAATTGGTTCTATATAATTAACTATGTATTATACTTACAATATTATATATTAAGTTAATTAAATGTATGGTGCTGAGCAGTGATATTGTGCTTTGCAGATGCCCATAAGAGAAGCTTGTCATGTAGCTGTTCAAAGAAACCCACCTGGAAAACAAAGAATGTGGAAGCACATTGGAGCACGAGGATTTAAGCCCGTCATCCAAATCGTAACTCTCTATCTCTCTCTCTATACACACACGCACATACATACATACACATGTGTGTGTATACATATGCTAATATCTGTTCTTTTAGGTGTCTCTTGGTCAGAGCTCTCCAACAGCTCCCACGTTGACATGGACTTGTCCGACTTTTTCAATTCACAAGGAGAACCTATTAGCTATGAAGAAGCTCGAAAGTATTTCTCCAAGGACTCGTCACAGAGGTATATACCACTACTGTATACATCTACATATACACATACGCATACTAGCTGTTTATATATGCATGTGTGATATGAACTTACTGACTGTGAGAGACAGTTGGGCAGCTTACGTGGCAGGAACCATACTTGTCTTGATACGCGAACTAGGAATCAAAATTGAAGATTGCATCAGCATTTTGGTACGTCTGATATTATATACACCATATATATGTGTCTGTATATATATATATATATATATATATGTGTGTGTGTGTGTGTGTGTGTGTGTGTGTGTGTCTGTGTGCGTGTGTATTAAACATTAATGGTTACATTTCACAAGCAGGTATCATCAGCTGTGCCAGAGGGTAAAGGTGTTTCATCATCAGCAGCTGTAGAAGTGGCCTCCATGTCTGGAATAGCTGCAGCATATGGTACTACACACACACACACACACAGATAGAGAGAGCAGAGAAATATCATATAATATCATATACTACAAACATATGTATGGCATATAAGAATGAATTTGTAGGTCTCCAAATAGAACCAAGGAAATTGGCAATACTGTGTCAAAAGGTATTTGTTAATGTTTATATTAACTTCGCTGCTAATTCTCTGCTCCATAGGTAGAAAATCTTGTTGTAGGCGCCCCTTGTGGAGTCATGGATCAGATGGCTTCAGCATGTGGTGAGGCTAATAAGCTCCTAGCAATGGTTTGCCAGGTATGTGCGTGTGCGTGTGCGTCTGTGTTTGTGTGTGTGTTTTGATTGTGGGAAACAGCCTGCTGAAGTTAAGGAGCATGTAAACATTCCCAGCCATGTTCGTTTCTGGGGTTTGGACTCCGGTATAAGACACAGGTATTCGACATACACATGAAGTAAACACACATACACACGTATGTGTACTGAGAGCTTGCCATAGTGTGGGCGGAGCGGACTATGGATCGGTTAGAGTTGGAGCTTTTATGGGGCGTCAAATAATAGCCCGTTCAGCTGCTGAGAAACTATCACTTAAGCAGGAGAGTCTCAATGGCTTTGATGAGGTTGACGAGGTAGAGACCGAGCAGTACCGTGAGGAACGTGATTTAACATATCTGTGCAATCTAACTACAGAAAGGTCTCTCTCTCTCTCTCTCTCTCTCTCTCTCTCTCTCTCTCTCTCTCTCTTCTCTCTCTCTCTCTTCTCTCTCTCTCTCTCTCTATATATATATATATATATATATATATATATATTGTACAGGTATGAAGCTTCATATACGAATGTGCTTCCTGATACTATTGAAGGAAGCAAGTTCTTGGAGAAATATGGAAGTCACAAGGACTCCGTTACAAGTATTTCTCCACATACAGTGTACCCCGTAAAGGCACCAACGGCTCATCCGATATATGAAAACAGCCGTGTGGAGGTAACGACATCAATAGTATGTTTATCTTGTATTTATATATCAATTTAATAATTTAATTTAGTATTTGTCTTTGTACAACAGGCTTTTGCTCTACTGCTAGACGTCGCTGCTGCTGATAGTACCAAGCAACTATATACGCTGGGGCAGCTCATGTACCAGGTTAGCCATTTACCACAAACGTGTGTGCGCGTGCGCGCGCTCGCGTGTGTGACTCTTTTCGTTTTACAGTCGCATTTGAGTTATTCCAAATGTGGTTTGGGATCAACGGGGACAGACAGACTTGTGACTCTTGTAAAGCATATGCAAAGAGACAAGGCTTCAGAAAAATGTTTATATGGCGCCAAGATTTCCGGAGGTGGCTGTGGTGGCACTGTTTGTGTTGTCAGTACAGCTGGTGTTGAGACCACTAAACAGATTCTCGAGGTGCGTGCGTGCGTGCGTGCGTGCGTGTGTGTGTGTGAGAGATATGATTTTATAAGATACCATAAAGAGCATTACACAATTATCTCTACACATATAACATCCACTATCTATAATATATAATCTCTCTCTCTCTCTCTCTCTCTCTCTCTCTATATATATATATATATATAATATATATTATTGGTTGTAGGTGCAAGAGCGATACAAGGAGGCAACAGGTCACCTTCCTTTCATATTTGAAGGCTCGTCACCGGGAGCAGGCAAGTTTGGGTATTTAAAAATTAGACGGAGAAAATGACGATATATACAGAATTAAAACTGATTTGTATACTTATTGTGGTGAACTAGAAATAATCACCACTAAATATATATTAATTTTGAATAGAGCTTTGTAAGACATAATTATTAATCAATTAATAGATCATTAAAAGCATTACCAATAGTTAAGTAGTGTTGATTATATGTTAATTAGTTCTATTGTAATTTATACTTTAAAAGTTTATTAATCCCTGTAAGTTATACTGATTTAAAACTCTTATAATACTTAATATATATATTCTTATGCATATCAAAGAATGTAATATTAGATAATAATATATATTGCATATCTATATATATATTATCTAATATATTTATCTATATATTATTCTATTATATATTTATCTAATATATTTTAAATTTTCACTTAGAACGATATTTAATACTTAATTGACTCATGTATATTAATAAATATAAACACATATCAAACACTAATTTTGTATCGTATATAAACAAATATTTATAACATGGCTCGAAACGTATAGTGGATAGTTTTAAGTTATTATATTATATTGGGATATATATGTTTGAATATAGAGATTTGATATATGGACGTACTGAAGACAGTCGACACTCTTGCTTGCATTGTAAGGAACACGCGAGACTTCTCCACTGCAAGACACGTGGAGACCGAGGTCCTCAGGCACCACAGCAACAGCGTCTATCTATCAAACCTCCTGGTGGAGATGTACGGGAAACTCGGTAGCACAGCTGCAGCCCGGGCCGTCTTCGACACCATCGGGCACCCGAACGTGTTCTCGTGGAACATCATGCTCGCCGCGTACGCCCAGAACGGGCACCTGGAGCACGCCAAGCGCGTGTTCGACACCATGCCGGGCCACCGCACGGTGGTCGCGTGGACGACCATGCTGCAGGCGTACGCCCGGACCGGGCATCTACAGGAGGCAAAGTCGCTGTTCGATGTCATACCGGAGAGGAACGCGTTCTCGTGGAACACCATGCTGGTCGCATATGCCCAGAGAGGGGAACTCCAGAACGCCAGGGCTGTCTTCGAGGGGATGCCCAAGAAGAACCTCATCGCGTGGACCTCGCTAATGAATGCATACTCCCAGAACGGACGCATCAATGAGGCACGGAGCCTCTACGACGAGATGCCGTGCAGAGACATCATCACGCACAACATCATGATGGATGCGTACGGAGTTAACGGTAACTTACCCGAGGTCGAGAAACTGTTCAACTCGGTACCGGAACACGACCTGGTCTCATATAACACCGTCATGGTAGCATACGTCACGTGTGGGAAGCCGGACAGAGCTAAAGAGTTGTCAGAGGAACTCCCGTACGTCAACACGATCTCACTGAACACGCTTCTCTCAGCGGAAACCAGCGTGGAGGGAGCCAAGCTCGTGTTCGACGGTATGCCGGAACGGACTCGTGTCTCATATATGTTAATGCTCGGGGTGTACGTCCGACACGGGTATATCAGAGAAGCCGAGAGTGTCTTCTACAGAACGCCGGTATGGGACGTCGTGCTGTGCAATGCAATGTTAGTCGCTTACTCCGAGTCCGGCTATATCGAAAAGGCCGTACGGTTGTTCTCCGGGATGGTTGAACGGACTACTGCTACGTGGAACACCATGGTTGCAGTATATGCCCAATACGGGCATCTTGGAAGCTCGGTTAAGATGTACAGCCGGACGCCGGTGAGAGATGTGGTTTCATGGACGGCCATGATAGCGTCTTACTGCCACTTCGGACGAGGTGAGGATGCCTTGGTACTCTTCAGAGAGATGGAGCTCGACGGTATACCGCCCAACGAGGTGTCGTTCTCAAGTGTATTAACTGCGTGCAGCCGGGTCGGACGTGTGCGGGAGGCGTGCGTGTACTTCTCCTCGATGAAGAATGATTATGAGTTGAAGCCGAGCTCGGAGCATTACTGTCCGATGATCGACCTTCTCGGACGAGCTGGGCAACTGCGGGAAGCCGAGGATCTTCTGCAGAATATGCCGGTTTCTCCTGGACATCTTGCTTGGGGAGGACTTTTAGGTGCTTGTCAGATACATAAGGATGCACAATGTGCTCGAAGAGCTGCTAAACACTCGAAAACAGAGCGATTAATCCTTTTAAACCAGTATACTTGTAACTAACCAAGTTACAACACACACACACACACACACACACACACACATCAGTGCTTATAATAAAGAAACGCTACTTCTTTAACGAATAGACTTTTTAGATAAATGCGTGTATGTGTATGCGAGCGTGTGATACTAATATAACTTACAGCTTATGTAAAAGCATCAAAATTTATACAATGTGTTTACAAAACTTCCTTAATTGAACCTTAATAACCTACCCCTAGACCACACACAACAAGTTTGTTAATAAATAATATATTTAATATTTACGTTCTCATATACATATAACAAAAGAAGTATATACATCATGTGTTTATATGTATAGGACATACTAATGTATTCGTATGCATACACTTGCTTAAAGTACATGCATATAAAACTATACTGTTCTGTAAGCATATTCAGTATGTTTGAGAGAGAGAGAACATACCTTTGATGTGGCCTCGCTCTTAGCTATCTCCTTATGATAGCTGAAGTCTGCACGACTCCACAGAAACAAGTGCGGGGGATTTTTATTCTCGTATACAATTGTATTCCCTTCAGTGTCAACTGTGCCAGGTAAATAAAATGCCTGTAAAACATAAATACATAGAAATAATTATAAAATTATAAAAACTATAACAATATGTATTTATATATATGAATATGCATGTGTATCTAGAGAGCGAGAGAGAGAGAAGACATACATCCCCTTTCAGCAGCTCCTTGTCCTCCATAGAAGCTCATATCCATATGGCTCCAGTCTATTAAAATAATAAGTAAATAATATGCTCAGTACAAACATTAAATTAAGATGGTAGAAATGTATTACCTTTCTGTCTCTTTTGGCGCGATTAATATGATTAATTTGGGCTGATATGTTGCACAACGCGCTGCAAATGCGCTTGCTGTCTGTCCCATCACTCCACTGGGAGGATGTAATCCCATTATCTGCATATGCAAACATAAGCGTGCGTGAGTGCGGGCGTGCTTGTGCGCGTGGGTTTGTATTACATAACTTATATATTAATGCGGTGTGTGCCTATTATATAGAGACTTTATATAGTCATTATTATAAATCATAACAGTATCCATCTGTAACCAATAACTGCCTCTCAATCGCGTGTATATTAGTAACATCTCTCTCTCTCTTCTTCTCCCTTTCCACACACACACACACACACACAATATGCACACATACATATACCTCTCTTATATAGGTGCTTACCAGTTTACTCCCACTGTGAATCTCATCTTTTCTGATCGTCATGTAATCTCTTGATTCGAAGTTGAAAGTATCCTGTAAGGTAGTATAGTAGAGAGAGAGAGAAAGAGAGAGAGAGAGAGAGAGACTCACACTCGGTTGAATAATGTCGTAATTCTTGAAAAAGCATTGTTTTCCCATCAGTTTTAATTGTCGTGACATCAACCGTGAGAATGTATTTGCTCCACAACAGAGATCCGCCACCTTGATAATATTCAATAATATAATCCTTGAATTAGCATGTAGTAAGAAAAAATCATTTAGCAATATAGAAACGCATATAAAAGCATATTTATCAGCTTACCATATCTCCTGAGTTAACATACCAGCAGAGTCTGTCAACAACCTGTGGAGGGGAACGAAATGCAAAGTTATATAATGTATACTGGCACAGGTATAAAAAAGAGGATATATAATGCTTTTGAGTATGCGACTGACTAACTACAGCAGGTATATCTCATGGTATGATCTCTGTGAGCGTTTTGTGTATCGCGTGGGTCTGTTGCTACTCATATGTGCATACTTTATATATAAACATGTGGTTATATGTATAAAACAAAATTATACAATACATACTAGTGAAGAAAGGTTAAATATATATGTATATATTACCACTTGAAGCTTATTGTCAGACGTGAAATAGCGCCCATAAGGAGTATCTTTGGTCCCTTGCATGAAAGGAGAAAGGTACGCCCTGAGAGACTCCTGTATAGAACCACAATAATTCTTAATACGGTTAAATAATACAAACTACATATGCATATGCACACATCCAGATTCATTCGCGTGGGGCATGCACCCAATTTTTTACTTTTCAGTGTGTGTGTGTGTGTGTGTGTGTGTGTGAGAGAGAGAGAGAGAGAGAGAGAGAGAGAGAGAGAGAGAGAGAGAGAAGATTACCTTGGAATAGTGAAACATCCTAGGAGGAAGTATACGCCGTGCTTCTTCATTTCGGCCAGCTCGAAGATGTTCACAGGCCTTTCTATATGCCTGCATTGAAAACAATTAATACTATATATACAGACACACAGTGAGTGAGTGTGTGTGTGTGTACAGAGAGAGAGAGAGAGACTTACACGTAGTAAAGAGTGCATCTTATTTACTGGGAATTTGCCAAAAGGTGTGGAAGAAAATGTAATGGGAGTCCTGAGCTCCGAAGAACTTTTGCAGGAGTAATATATCTCACGGACTCTTTCATAATTGCTATTACACTGCATAATGTATCAAATATGCGATTGATATATAAAGTCGGTTGGAAAATTACTGTTGGTTCAACCTACAAATAATTACGGTATGATACACACATGTATATTTCAAACATTTTAAAATTCGTGTATACACTGGAGCGTATAGAATACGGTCTCCCCCCGCCCTCGGACACATGTTCACGAGTTACATCTACAGACACACACACGCACACGCACAGACATATCATAATTGCAAAACGTATCGGCACAATGTTAGATGTGCTGTATGTATGTATAATAATAAGGGTACTCACGGGTCCGTTATCTCAGCTTTGATCAATTTTCGTTCTGCATGTGTAGTGCTCTCCTTCTCTTTCCTCTGATCTATCACTTCGTTTGTGCTTGGTATATTCTTATCTGGACTCTAATTAACAACAAAGATTAGGCTAGCACTTAAATATATGTTCATGAGATTCATTAAACAGTCTTTTGAGTGTGTTGGAAACTAGCAAAGTAGAAAATTTTATATATTCTAGACATATTTTATGCTATATATTAATATAATACCAATATTATATATTAATGTCTATATTCTTATTATTACTAACAATTAATAATGTACACGTACCAAGTTTTGTACTTCACTGTGTTCAACAGACGTAACTTCTGAAGGAAACTTCAAGTGGTTCCTTTCAGGCGTACCCAAATCCTGATCTATTTCATGAAGCCTATTAACATTGATTAACAAAATGATTAGTTAATGATCACTATACAGACAGAATTAGATAGAAGACAAGTGTATGCATGTGTTATACTTGATATAAAAGGCCTATACTCACATGCAATACAGGAATCTCGTTTTGGCAACTTTCCATGCCCGTCGTTGCCCTTCTCCGTCCTTGAACTTTATCCGTTTACTACAAAAAAAAATAAAAATACGGTCATATGAAAATTATTATTGATTTTCTATAATCCTCCATGGGCATAATAAAAACTTGCCAAAAGACAATGTATCTAGCACAAACGTGGGAGGCACTATATACATGTTATATGTATATATAACTTACTCTGCACATTTTCGATGCCAAGATCGAGGACACCTTCTACATTCATATAGCCACAGATTTTCTTCTTCACGCTCACTCTGGTGGCATTCGTGGCAGATATGGAGAGGACAGGAAAAGCCTTCTAAACAGATTATAAATAGTTAGTGCAACACACGCCGGAGAGAGTACAGTATATATCTGATTATAAGGTAAGTAAAATATACATATTTAAGTTCAGTTACCTCAATCTACATATATTAACTTAGTACTGTGCTATATCATCACTCTTATAAAGTTCACATGCACACACACATAGAATACCTTTCCCGCTTGCTTCATCTCCTATAAGCTTGGAGACACAAGAGAGATGATAGAACTTCCCACAAAGAGCAACTTGACACAAATGCACCTGTATAATGAGTAAATCATTTGTGTAAAAAAGATTAGCTAAACATTAATGTATATCTACTGTATAGATATGGATATGCATCTAGTATATATATACCTGTATATCTGTCTGCATTAAAAACGTACTCAACACATAATATACAGGCCTAACGTATATATATCTTCAACAGATACAAACCTTTTGAGGACAAGGAGGACCAGTCGAGGGACCCAGTTCTCCACATGAAAAACATTGATGTATGTTCTGAGCACAGTTTTTACAGAAGAACTTTTGCTGAAGAAAAAATAGCATTGTTGTTAGTGTTCCATATATTGTAAGATATACGAGATTTTAAAATTTGTGTATGTATAAACCTCTAGTTCTGATTCGGTCATGTTGAGGGATTCGCATGCTGACTCCGGAGACGGTGTCCCATGAAACGATCTTAAGCACGGTCCGTCACAACTAGAAAGGTGAAATCAATAATACGGTATTAAATAGCATTTAATTATAAATTATAGTATAAAAAAGATTTATTCGATGTTTAGTTAGTATATAGCTCTGTATAATATATATACTGTCATTTTACTATACGACGTAGACTACTATATTATTTATGTTAAATCATACCATAGCAATTCCCCGCCATCGTCACATATTGCACATATTGACTCTCCGAGTTCATTGTCTTCGTCTTCGCTCTCAGATTCATCAACAGGAGCTTTTAACCTCTTCTTACTGCCGTCTTCACTCTCGGAGCATTCTTCCGAACAGGCCATAGTTTTCAACCTCCTATCACTGTCGGGATCCGCATATGCCTTCCTTTTCCTCAAAATATTCATTATAACCTGAAAGTTAATAACCCTAAATTTATTAGCATTCGGATCTCGCTTAGTTATAGCGGTTATAGCGCATAAATGTGTGAATATATATGTACAGAGCAACGGCGTGTCTATATGCACGTGTTTTGATACTAAGTTAATAATACCCGTATAACATTATTAATATATAGAGAGAGACGTGTATATGTCACGAAGCTTATATATATATTATCTGTATACATGTATGTTGTAAGTATTACATAGTTATGTGTGCTTTTAACTATGAATATTTAACTAGCCACAGTGCATGTATATGTAGAAAATATACTTACAGGTGACTCTGAAAGCCGAGAATCTTGTGCGACCAGTTTCTTTAAGATGTGAAGTAATTCCAGCACATCATCCTCACTTGGCTCTTTCTCAGTATAACTGTAAATATAGAAACTTAGAAAAATGCATGATATTAGTTATAGGTATGTATGTTTACCTGCACACTTTCCGTACATGGTCCCAAACGGCCTCTCGTGAGGTGTCCAAGTTCCTTTTGACAAAGTTAACGAAGTTTAAAAGAATGAAAAATCTTCTCGCTCTATCTCTCTCGTAGGTCTTGTTGGCTTTCCCAAGCTGGATCCTATATCAAGAATACATAAATTATTTAGTTAGCATTACATATATGTATGTATGTATGAACGCATACGTACAAAATACTCTGTTGTAATGTAATGTAGATTGTTGAGTGCATCAAATGACGCATTAAAGTCAATCTGATTAATTGCGTTGTCACACACACACCCACACACCGCAGTCAACTATATCTACACAAACTACAGCCTGCACACAATCAACTACATCTACATAAAGAGAATTTGCATACCATTTTCCCTGCAGATCCTTCAAGAAAATGAAAGGGCTTTTATCAAAATGAGCTTTCCAAGATGTTACTCGCTTCGCTACTTGTAATAAACCACCATCCGCTTTTCCCCGCAACATGTATTCCCTCGGAGGTTCTTCCGTCTCTGTAAAGTATGTCATACACATACAGCACACCCACACACACAAAGTTATGTATTTGTAGAGTATACAACGAGTAATGAATACACATACTATAATAAATATCATGTACCTGTGTCGAATAACAAGCGAGACACGCACGCTGTTTCGTTTGCTTCATCCAAGATGTAGAAATGCTCCACTTCTGCCTGCGTAGGGTCTATATTCCTGTACAGAATCCTTCAGCATTACACACACAGAGAATACAAACTACATACATTACTAAAACTTACAATGCATTTGTTTCCTGCTTAGATTTCCCGGAGTCGGAAGAGTATTTGGGCATATCTTCTAAACTACAAAACACTCCACGTCAAATATGTGCGTCTATGTTTATGTGTTACGATCAATACTTACATTTTCTCAGAAATACTCGTCTGCGTATTGCACTTGGATGAGCGTTCAACCCTATCACTTAGGAAACAGAAACCATAAGTATATATAAAACAAAGAAAACCACATACACTATATGTATATGAGAAAACTTACATTTCAAAGTCATCCTTGTTACCGGATTCGGCCTTGTACAACTGCTCACCTTTGCATTTAATTCTTCTAAGCTAGGAAGTCCATTCTTCCGAAGTCTATGAGCAGATCCTGCTCCAGAAAAATGAAAAATAAATTAAAAATCCATTAAATATCGGAAAAAAACAATTTTTACCCTCATTTGAGTCTAGAAAATGGCGAATTTTTTACAGAAAATAAAAATAAATGCAGAAATTGCAGAAATTATGAAACAATCATTAAAGAATGCAAATTCATCAGATTTTAAGGGAAAATAATTGAAAAAAAAATGCCTATAAAAAATTATTACCCGGATTTGAGGCGCCATAGAGAAACAATCCTTCCGAATCCGATCCAACAGGGCTCCAGGGTGCGGGACATTCTTGAGCTCTCTGCGCTTGAAATTAGGGTTATTGTCTCTGCTTTAGGGTTCTTCAAATATTATTTCCTGTTTTAGGGTTTGGGGCTTTTAGGGTTCTTATAAATGATACGCTCGTTAGCCAGGTCGTGTAACGGCGCCTTCAACGCGTTTCAGAGGTAAATAATCCTCTTTTATTTATTTATTTAACTCAAATTTTATCTATTTGATGCAAAATGAAATATTGCAAATTGTATATTATTATATTATTTGATTATAATTTTATATTGCAATATCAATAATTATTAGTGTGTTTAATATAGGAATATTCATTTAGTATATTAAATTTAATCATATAATTATATATTAAATATATAATGAATTATGCATTGTTTTTTAGTGAACCACTCAGAACAATATATTAATGTGGTAGTAATGAATACAGTTGTGTAGAAATATATATATCTGTGTTGATATATATATATATATATAGAGAGAGAGAGAGAGAGAGAGAGAGAAGAGAGAGAGAGAGAGAGAGAGAGAGGATTGTTTTACGTTTGTATATGTTTTAGGAGATCGATTTTTATTGGATGTGCTCGTCTGAATGAACAAGTGGGACAATGGGCACAATTGGCAATATGGACGAGGAACAAAACGGAGGTTTTCTGAACATTTTCAGATGTTATACACATACATGCATGCAGACACACTCTGTGTGTTGTGTGTGTGAGAGAGAGAGAGAGAGAGAGAGAGAGAGAGAGAGAGAGGAGGGGAGAAAAATCTATGTGATTGTTTTGCAGATTATTATATCGGAGCAAGCAAAGGGATTCCTTGAGTTGGATTTGGTTGTAGGGAAATGGACTGAGGAAAATATTCATAAGCTAGATGATAATGAGCTTCAGTCGCTTGTGAAAGTTCTCGACTTGGTACTCTGTGTGTGTGTGTGTGTGTGAGAGAGAGAGAGAGAGAGTTTCAGTCCCTCGTCAAAGTTCTTGAGTGTGTGTGTGTGTGTGTGTGTGAGAGAGAGAGAGAGAGAGAGTTCAGTCTCTTGTCAAAGTTCTTGACTTGGTACTCTGTGTTGTGTGTGTGAGAGAGAGAGAGAGAGAACTGATCAAGCCAGTTTTAATTGTTGTTTAGGAAATCCAGACTTGTGGAAATGGTTGAGCGGCCAGGATGAGGTGCCTGAGGAACATATCTACCAATCCCGTAAGTTTCTAGACAAACACACGCACACGCATATACGTGTGTGTATGATATATACGATATTGATGTGTATATCATATGTTGTTTTTAGGTGTTTTCCTCAATCAAGAAACAGATAAACACATAACTTGCAAAGTCATACGTCCTCTGAAACACGTGCTACGCCTGATTCCATGGGTGCGTGGATGGGATGATTTTAAAAAGACGGCCCGAACAACACCCGTGTTGGAAACCAGTAAATATGCATATCATATGAATAAGGGCTATATATATAGTTTCAGTTGCATATAATTATCCATAATAACAGCAATTGTTTATGTATTGAGTTGCTGTGTACAGAATTAACTCTTGTATATAAACGTTGCACTGGGTTTTGTGGTAAACACGCGCGTGTGCTTATATCAGATGTGTGTGTGTGTGTGAGAGAGAGAGAGGGGAGAGGGAGAGAGTCTATCTATAGTTTTACACGATCTATATATTTTAAAGTTAATTAATGAAATATATATGATTGTGTTGTGTATACTTGCATATATTTAATTTCATATGTAAACATTTAAAATAGTCTATATGTACGTAAAGACACATATATTTGTGTTATTTATATGGATATACAGATTTAAAATAATTATTAATATAGCTGCACTGTTTAAAATTTTTATTTGAAGGTTGATGTATTTTTAACTTTTTATTTTAACTTATGTTATGTTTCAATTCACTATATATATATATATATATATATATACCACGAATATTTTAAGGATTTAGAATATTCTGTTTGTGGAAAAAAACAAGAAAAGACTACTATTTAAAATTAATTATACAGAATTAATATATATATATTTTAATATACTATTATGAATCAGATGATTTTTAAAGTTGAAAAGTACTCTCGCTCAGGTCCTATCTTTGAAATTTAAATATTAGAAATAAAATTCAAACAATCACATAAAACATGATTTAAATCAATTTATATACTTCTATTTATATCTACTCAATTAAAATTAAATACGAAGTCACTTTAAAAGATCCACACTTTATTTAAATGAACTTTTTCATGTGTTTAATTAAACAGTACGTAACATAAGGAATAAATTAGATCGTTAAAATAGATATCAGTCTTCTAGGGTTGTTTAAAATAGGATTTTCTATATTTTTTTAAATGATGTGGATATGTAAATAATTCAGCTTTTATAGCATTCGTAATTACATTAATATTTATTTGTTTCTTATTTTAAATTAATTTTAACACTGGGAACCAGTAAATATGCATATAATATATAATTATTTCTTTTTATTTCAAAACTTTTTATTTCTTTTATTAAATATATACTATCTGTAGAATATTCCTGAGTTCTGCAAATTGATATATGTGTATATTCAATAGATGTACAGTAGCAATTATTTTGTTAAGGATTAATAAAATCGATCTAATACATTCTGGTATGTTTAGTTAGTTTTAAAAAAAATCATTTTTTAGTCTTATTATACTTTATCCTTAATAATTTAACTCTAATATATTTAAATACTTAAACTCAAAATATGCTTAAAACCAAGTTTATTTAATTATTAATAAGAGAATATATTTTTTGTTTATATTTCTATCAAATATTAGAATATTTAGTATATACTATCAGTCTAAAGTCATAGATAACTTACCAGGTAAACTCCAATACATATTGTGTTGTATATATATATATATGTGTGTGTGTGTGTGTGTGTGTGTTTTTGAGCATATGTCTGAGGTGTCCAAAATTATCCAGTGAATGCTATTTACGTATATATATATATATATTATATGTATGTATATATGTTATCTATCTATCTATATGTTTGTATATATATATATATATATATATATTATATATATATATATATATATAAACCAAAGGGTATAAATTATATTGTTTCAAGTTTAGGTGCAAGTTGTTTTTGTGTATATCAAGTGCTATGTAGCAATTTTTAACCATAATTTAGACATTTATACATATGTACACATTTAAAATAATTAAAATTTAGCATAATCTGTTAATGTTAAATTTTCTTTTTTTTTTCAATTAAAGTCTGTACTACGTGAGTGATAAAACTATTTATGAAAAAATTATAATTTTTTATTATATTTTATTTGAGGTTTATATATACAATGGGAAGGTTTCACTGTTTAACTATGCAAACTAAGTAATCATTAAAAAATTAATTTGAATAATTAAATTTTTAAAACTTACTGTTAATAAATCATGTTTAGCTAGCTTAATTAATCAAATTAACTAGTCTAATTATTTTAATAACCATTAACTAAATTAATAGCTTAATTTTGTTCTTATATCTATAGATATAATAATATATATAGATTTTATAAATACCGCAGGTAACTAGTGTTAGATAGACATCATTTAGATTCTTGATATGAATATGGCCGTGTATACTTTTACATGTATTTTTTTTAAGCTTTAATATGAATATGTTATATGTGTATTAATTTTGTTTAACAAATAATAATCATATGAAATCAAAATATACTATATAGGTAATTATTATTTATTATATAGCAATTAATATTATGCCAACAAACGTTTATTAAATAAAACCAAGTCACCAAAGCAATAATAGATATACAATATATAAGTATAGGTAATAGAAAATAGTTAAGTATATAGTCATATACAAATGTCTTTTTAACAGTTTATGGTATGCATGATGCTTAATATAAAATAATTCATTAATACAATATTCTAAAATTTGAATAATTAGAATTGTTTTCATTACAATATGTATGAATCTTTTTCCTAGAATTTTAAATCTTTTTAAGTCCTACAAACGCTAACGACTTTCGAGGTTGCAATTTCCAAGTTTGATTTTAGTTGTGATTTAATGTATGTTTGAATTTCTGGTTTATGTTCTTCATATATAATAATAAAGAAATTAAAAATTCCAGAATATTCTATAACTATTACAAAAAGATCAATACAATCTGGAAATATTAAAATAGTAAGCAAGTTATACAGCTTGAACTTTATATCACCTATTTTATATTATTATCTTTAAAAGTTACACCATACTATATTATTACATTACTTAAATGTCAATTATTATTATTATTTTTATTTTAATTTCTTAAACATTATGCCCCGCTGAAAGAGATCTTGAATATGACGTCTGATAGAATCTTTAATTAAACGAGTGGAATATTCTAATATTGATCTGGCTATAGGGTTTGAGGCAACAGACATTGAAGATTAAGAACTCTCCAATCTGAGGTATTCATAAAGAAATCTGTATATACAACTATATGTATATATCGATAAATATTTGAATAATGGTACTATTGTTTCCTCACAGCTTATGAGCATGCCTTCAAAGCTACAGGTATATTATTATACTGTATATATATATGTGTGTGTGTGTGTGTGTGTGTCTATATATATATGTTTCAGGAACCACTTATTATACATGAGAATGATGACAATAAGGTCGAAGATAAGAGGGAGAATAAGAATTTGACACCGCGAATGTTTAGGAGATGCAGAAGTGCTCCCAATTCTGACTGTGGCTACATTAAACTTTCTCCGCAGGAGGTTTCACCAAAACCAACATTTGGCATGGCATCTACACATCCAACACGTAAAGCAGGTGTGTGTATATACACACACATATATATTGGTGTATGTATATACACATTGCCACGTATATGTATATATGTGTATATATATATTGATGATTCAGTTGTGTTTGGTGTCTTTTACTGTGTAGCATATTGTATATGCCTGCACGTCTGCACGTCTGCACGTTTGCATTCTCTCTCTCTCTCTCTCTCTCTCTCTCTCTCATTATATATATATATATATATATATATATATATATATATAATGATAGCCATACGAGTAAGAGCTTGAGCTACATCTCTCTCTCTCTCTCTCTCTCTCTCTCTCTCATATATATATATATAATATATTATGATAGCCATACGAGTACTAAGAGCTTGAGCTACATCTCTCTCTCTCTCTCTCACACACACACACAAACACACACTCACACACACCCCTATATCTCATTCATTTGTAGATTTTTTTCTCTCTTTCTTTTTTTCATCTTTTATTCTCTGTGTATGCTGTGAGATGTAACGTAGGTCGTATGTGTGTGTGTGTGTGTTCATAAATATAAATTACTTACATGAATACACATGTTAAAGATACATATTTAATAACATTATTAAACTGATGTAAATTGTTATATATTAGTAATTAATTATCATATTTTTTTTTACAGGTTTAATTTTGCTAATATACCTTGCCTTTGGTATTCTATGTTTTGCACACGTAAGAGATGACCTCCGGGGAGCGAAAACAAACAGCTTTGTGGATGCATTATATTTCTGCGTTGTCACGATGACCACCGTTGGATACGGAGATTTGGTGCCGTCCACAAACTCTGCGAAGATCATCACTTGTTTGTTTGTGATCGTTGGATTTGGAATATTCGGTTTGCTTCTGGGAAATGCAGCTAATTATCTCGTGGAAAAACAAGAGAAACTCGTGGAAAAAGCTATTGGTAAGTATTATAAAATTAATTAACTATTAATAAAAAACGAAAAATAAGATAAAAATTAGAAAATGTATATAAATTTAGCACGTCATTTTGAATTTAATTAAGTTTACTGTAAAGCTCATTATATATCGAATTTATTAAATATTATATATATATATATAATAGATAGATAGATAGATAGATATATAATAAACTAATATTGTATTGTTTAAGAGAGGAGAAAGAAGGTATATTCGGAGTCAAGGATTGAACGAGTGCTTTGGAAGTTAATTGTTGCTGGAGTTTTAATTATGGTGCTGTTTAGTGCTGGGATTACAGTTTTAATGAGTTTAGAGGGTTTAAACTTCTTAGACGCTTTCTACTGCGTATGTGTTACAGTTACTACACTTGGATACGGTGACCGTAGCTTTTCAACTACGGGTGGCCGTATATTCGCAGTTATCTGGATTTTGGTAATATAATTATTAATTAATAAGATAAATATTCTAATTAATTAATTAATATTCTAGTTAATTTATATATAAGTATTTTTCAGGTTAGCACCGTATGTGTTGGAAGTTCATATTGTATGTTGCAGAGATGGTGACTGAGGAAAGACAACATGCTTTAACCAGGTCACACATTCTAGTATTTATGTTATATATTGAATCTGTGTGTATATATATGTGGTGTGTGTGTGTGTGTGTGTGTACACACTCATATATACAAAATTTAACTATAGGTGGATATTATCTCGGAAGATAACTTACTCCGATATTGAAGCTGCTGATTGGGACGAAGACGGAGGTCTAAGGTGAACTTTAATATATATATATATATATATATTATAATACACATTATACTGTGTGTGTGTGTGTTGTGTTTTATGTTGTTTTTTTTAAACAGTCTTGCAGAGTTTATGGTTTATAAATTAAAGGAGATGGGAAAGCTAGAGGAAGAGGATATAGTAGCGATAATTAAACAGTTTCAAGAGTTAGACATCGACGGCTCAGGAATAATCACTATTGGTGATATCAACGGTGGACAAACACCTTAACTATATATTGTAACATCGTTATATGTAGAATATAACTAAACTTAACCTTGTACATAAATAATTTAATAAATAAATAAAGAAATATAGCATTTAAGAATAAAATGTGTATTAATATGTAATATATTTTATAAAATATTTTAAAATTGAACACAAGTAATTTACCATTGGGTTTTTGCAAAATCTTAATCTTAATATCGGAGATTAAGATTAATTAGAGAAAAATATTAAATTATATTTATTAATATGATATTACAAAAGAATAAAAAAATAAATCTAACAAACACTCCTCATACAAACGTAATTAAACCAGTTTCTCTATTAATTATACTAATATTTTAACACTAGAGTTTAAAAACTCATTATACATGTTTAAGTATCATGGTTTTATTTTAATTAAATTTAAGTAATAAATTAACTGTCAACCTTAAAGTTTAAACGTATATGGAGATGTGAGAACATGAATATGTATCATATGTAAGTCACGCTCAAGATTGCACACACACACACACATGTGTGTGTTGTGTTTAATGTATGATAAACTGAAAGTGTATTAAATATGTTAAATATTGTAATATAACACACACACACAACACACACACATATAGAGAGAGAGAGACACACACACACACAAATACCTATTTAGTATGCATCCAGATATATTTACATAACATTATGTAATGCATGATTTGGGTGTTTTAATATGGTTAAAAGTATTAAAATAATTTGAATTATATTATATAATTTAAATTAAAAATAATTTGATTATATTCAAATTAAACCAATCATTCAAAGTACGATAGTACGAGCTCGATATATCTTACAAAATATCTAAAGCCAATTTCTATAAAAAAGGCTGCTGCATTCTCGTGTCTCTGTGCATCCCTCCTCGTTCTCTTCGACTTGTCCTTCTTATAACATTTCTTTCTCTCTTCTTTGTCTCAAACCAGTTTGAATCCTCCATCTGCTTTGGAAATCTAGTTGCAGGAGGAATTTCAATCTTGTTCTCCACATACTCGATTGAATTCCCTTCTGGGCATTGTTTTCCTCTCAGGAAGAACATTGCCGGCCTCCATCTTCATCGAATCCGACTCACTTGGCTTCTGAGGCAGCCCAGGAATGTAATTCTTCTTGCTCATCTCGATCTGCAACGAATCCACTGAATTCTGGCTCCCAGGAATGCCATTCTTCTTGTCCATCTCCATGGAGACCTCCATCTGTGAAGAGTCCACTGAATTCTGGGTAGCACTGCTCCCAGGAATGCCATTCTTCTTTTCATCTCGATGGCGGCCGAATCCACTGAATTCTGGTACCAGCGCTCCCAGGAATGCCATTCTTCTTGTTCATCTCCATGGCGGCATCCGAATCCACTGAATTCTCGGTAGAAGTGCTCCCAGAAATGCCATTCTTCTTGTGCATCTCCATAGCGGCCTCCATCTTTCGTCCAAACGAGTACCCACTTGCATTCGAAGTAAGAATGGATTTGGGTGCCTGTTTTTTCATCAATCGCCTCGTCCTCTTGCAATTTCCGGTCGACAATGCAGACCCACCTGTGGAATTGGACCCGCTGTTCTTGCGATTCCTCCTCGTCCGAGTTGCGACACAATCCGATCCAAACAAATTCCTCTTTGATCGATCATCTCCATTGTCGTCGGACAACACTATCAACTCATCGGCGCGCTCTTTTGGCGCTTCCCGAGCTGCTCAGGAGTCCAAAACTTACGGAACTGGAGCAGTCTGTACCGGATTCCATACAAACCCCAAGAAAAACCCTAGATGGCACGGACTATCCTGCGCGACGGAATATTCTTGCACGGAGGGGAATATTCCGTCGGGTTAGTGATAAATAGGGTTGATTAGCTAGGAAAAATCTTTCGCGAGGATGAGTACGTTGGCTGCAACTGAAGGCGGAGCTGCCTGTAAAGATTGAGCAGCTAGAGATCTTGCGGATTCTGGGAATTTTGGACTTGTCATTGTGGATCAAATTAATGGATTCTGCACTGCGGGATGCGGGAGTTTGGTATGTAATCGATTGCAATTTGGTTGAATTTCATGTAGAATTGATTGCAATTCGATTGAATTTCATGTAGATCTTGATTGCAATTCGATTGAATTTCATGTAGATCTTGGTGTATTGTTGCGATTTTGATTGAATTTCTTATGTTGGATTTGTATACAGGCTCACAGTCCAGATGCACAAATTGACAACATGGTTAAGAGACAGCAAAATCTTGCCAAGGAGTTTAGTATGAGAGAGTGGCCGATTCTGGCTGTTCATGATAGCCACTCTCCTGAGAAGCCTGAATATCCATATCCTCCTCATTGTTTAACTGGCACTATAGAATCCGAACTTGTTCCAGGTTTGTGTGTGTGTGCGTGCGCGCGTGTGTGCCCGTTGTCTGTCGTGGCCACTCATCTAAATAGTCAAAGATCCTGTCATGAAAATAGATATATATGTTGTACACGTGTCTCTATATAGATATGGATATGTATGTCTACATGTATATGTGTATATACATATACACAGCTGTGTGATGTATGTACACACACACGTATATATGGATATTGAAGAGTATCTTGTCTTATATTTACTGGTTTAATAAAATTTATTTTATAAGTGTAGAGCTTAAGTGGCTGGAAGAAGATGAGAATGCTGTGATAATGCCCAAGGACTGTATAGACGGATTCATTGGAGGATTCCGGCCAGATGGATCAAATGTGGTCGTTGATTGGGTTAAAAACAATCATGTTCAAAAGGTTAGTGTTTATAATATGTATGTATGTATGTATGTCTGTATGTGTGTGTGTGTGTGTGTGTGTGTGTGTGTGTGTGTGTACATCATTGATAATTTATTTATAAATTTTTATACAGATGTTAGTGGTGGGAATTTGTACAGATATATGTGCGTTAGACTTTGTGTGTTCTACGCTTTCTGCAAGAAACCATGGACTGCTAGACCCTCTAAAAGAAGTTATTATATATACAGAAGGATGTTCAACTTTTAATTTACCTTCTCATGTTGCTAATAAGATTGGAACCACACCTCATCCACAGGTATAATTATACATTGTTAAATAACACACACACACACACATATATATATATATATTTAATTTATAAAATATATATTTGTATTTGCCAGGATATTACGCATCACATGGGGTTTTATATTGCTGCTTCAAGAGGTTCTAAACTCGTTGATAAAGTGAAGTTTAAGCATGTTCATGCAAATGGGATAGCAAATGGCATCAAACTGTGACCCTCTAGTTTTATATAATTATAGAATTGACCATGATGCAAAAATATATGAACAGATATTCTTAGAATATACTACTTAATCGCAACCCTAAAACAGAGCTCCCTGTATTTAGGGTTCTTCGATGCGGATGCGTTCAATCACCTGGTTTTTGCTGGCACTTGCGGGATTCTCCACTCTGATCCTGTATCTTAGCAATATTAGCAGTACATTCAGAGATCAATCGTGCAACCGGCTTCCGAATCGTGGAGCTCGACAAATCAAGCACTCGAAGATTGTGCAGAATTCACATTACCCAGGTGAGGGAATTCCGGGTCGAGTTCAATGCAGCAGAAATCCGCAGCAAATCGCGCAATACGACGAGCAAATTGCGCCAATTCTGCTCAAGGACCACAGGGTTTCTTTTGTTTCACTCTTTGTTCCTCCTACAGAGGATATGTGTGGATCATCACACAGGAGCTACTCAGTTCTTCAGGCTTTTGTTGAATCCATACACTCCGCGATGCCACATTCTCAAGTTGTCATTCTTACTGATCCAGATGCACGCATTTCCCAGCTTGAACTCAGTCCAGGGGTATGGTGTGTGTGTGTGGGCGCGCGCGTGTGCGTGCGACACACGTACACACACATATCGGCTAGATATATATAAAAAATCTATATGCATGATCCACGAATATGATATACATTCATGTGTGTGTGTTACATATATACATTTGTCATACACACAGACACACACAAACACTGGTATACATACATATCGATTACAGTATACTCATGTCAGTTGTGTGTGTGTTACATGTATACATTTGTCATACACACAGACACACACAAGCACTGATATACACATACTTGATTAACATGCACAACGTCTCTCTCTCTCACACACACACTATAGATTTGTACTGTTAGCTTATCTCTATGTATATATATGTCTATAAGCTTGTGCAACAGGCACACACACACACACACACATATATATGTTTACGTCTTTACATTATCTCTCTCTACACACACACACACATTAAACTGACATGAGTATGTGTGTGTGTAGAGAGAGATAGAGAGAGATACTGTAAAGATGTACAACATATGTGTGTGTGTGTGTGTGTGTGTGAGAGAGAGAGAGAGAGAGAGAGACGTTGTGCATGTTAATCAAGTACGATTGTTTAACAGGTACTTGTTGAGCATATTCCGGGGAATTACACAAGATCAAATCTGATGCTTCAGAGGCTCCAGACATACATAGCATTTCTCGACACACGCATCGCTACAATACACAATGACGACGACACACCAACACACTACATATTCACAGACTCGGACATGCTCATAGTCGGGGACGTGGGGTGTGTGTTTTCGGCATACACATTCCGACGTGGACTAACCTTCCGTAATAACAAGGAGCAGCCTATAAACTCAGGTTTGATCTTAGTTAAAGGCACCGAAGAAGGGCTGAGAAAGGGCAAAGAACTTCTGCAGAACGTTGTGAGGACGTATGTCAAGGATTTCAGTAAGGCTTCACGTATGATGGGTGACCAACTTGCATTTGCTAGTGTTATACGGAAGGATATTCGTATATTAGATAGGATACGTAGAGATACGGTGGATATTCTGTTTAAGAAGCAGGATGGGTTTAACGGGTTGGTTAAGGGGGTTAAGGTTGTGTTCTGCCGTGTTCTTTATATAATGGACACCTGCTGAAGGGGATGGACAGTTTCATGGGATGCCACTGGATGTGAGGGTCATACATTTTAAAGGCTCGAGGAAGAGGTTGATGGTTGAGGCGTGGGGATTGTATGGGAAGAACGGGGATATTATGGGATTGAAGTGCTTTGTATTGGGAAGTGGGAGGTCCAAGTATGATTTCTGAATGAGTTTTAGTTAAGAAGGTTATGGGATTTTATGGAAGGATGGGATCCTACGGGAACTTCTGAATGACATTGAAGTATCATTAACAACATTTTGGAACTAGACTATGTACAGCAATTTAGCATCATTTTTGAAGGTAAGTGTATATTCACATTTTTCACATATATATATATATATATATATATATATATTATGTCACTTCCTTATACAATTTTTTTAGTTTAATACAAATTTATATTGAATACCTGTATTTCTAATCTTTTATGACATAATAATATACTAACATGGACTTGTTTTTATAATGTTTTGGACTATCATTTCTTACATTATTAATGAATTTAAAAATTAATGATTAGCTTTTATTTTAAAAATTTATAAAACATATACAATACAACATAAAAATCATATCATCAGTATTAAAAGCATTTTGTTTCATTATAAACAAGTCTGTCTGTTGTATTCTCTATGCATGTAAGTTTTCTTAGTTTAATATATCGAATATATGTATTTAAATCTTTCATGACAGAATAATATAATAACACTAATATAAAAAATAATTAATATAATATTTTGAACTATCATTTCCTAAAGGTACTTAATCTTTGTTTATGTAAATGTTCTTTTTTTCCCTTACAATTGTTTTATATATTAAATGAATTTTAAAAGAATTAATGATTAATTTTTATTTTAAAAATTTATGAAACATGCAATATAACATAAAAATCGTATTAGAATATGATTGTACATGCATGTATATTTTCATTATAAACATGATTGCAAGTGACATGAATATATTGGCCAATTTCATTGTAAATATAAACTTGTTCGTATGTGTATGCATGCGTATGTATATTCTTTAAAGTCTTATTCAAGTAAGTTTTCTTAGTTTAATACAAGTTCATATTGAATATATTTTTAAATAATTTATGACATAATAATATATTAACATTAATATAAAAATAATTAAAAACTGGTTGTATAATGTTTTAAACTATTATTTCCATTATTTATGTATCTGTTTACTTTATATACTTGTTAAAAAAATCTACCATAGATCCATTTCAAAGTTAATCGCATATTAATTACTCTTTATTTATTTAAATGTTTTTTTTTTCTGACAATTGATTTATATATTGATTAAATTTAAAAAGAATTAATGATTAATTTTTATTATAAAGATTTGAAAACATACAATACAACATAAAATTATATCATTACTATTATAATTTAATCATGCATGCATGTGTATGTGTCTATATAAATATACATTCTCTAAAGTCTTGTATGCAAGTTTTTCTTAGTTTAATATAAATTTATGTTGAATATACTTATTTCTAATGATATGTGACATAAAAATATTAACAATGTAATCTAAATATTTTTTATTCTTATAATTGATTTATATATTAATGAATTTTAAAAAGAATTAATAATTAACTTTTTAGTTTTAAAATCTATAAAACATAATTTATTATAATAATTTAAAAATTATATCATTAATATGAAAAAAAAAATAATAATATATCTTCTTTATATTGAGGTTCTTACAACATCAAAACTTCATACATAAGCAAGATTTCACATACACACATAACTCCTTACCAGATTGTTCTATATGGTTCATTTTTTAATTTAATCACACTATCGTCTTTAATTATAAATAGAAAAACATAAATATCTTATTCAAAAAATCACAAAAGAACAATATATTTTATTTTTCTTAATTAATTGCCCATAATTTAATTCATGAACAATATTTTGATGTATTCCTAATTAATAATTGTGTTTTTTTTTTTTTTTGAATTATACATTGAAATAAATTAATGTTGCAATAAAAATTGATATCAATCATGTTAAATATATTTATTTAAATTGAATAGTCAAGTAAATCAAATATTATATAACAAAAGTATTTATCATGCCTCAACAATAACCTTTAAATTATTTAATACCATTGATTGTATATTTTATTTATGATTTTAATAAGTTATTTTATAATTACATTTATGAAATAAAAATTACATTAATTAAGATTTCATAAATAATACATGACTTTATTAAAATGTGAATTTGTAACACATAAAAATGTTAAATAAATCAATTCTAAAGAGTATACATATCAAATCACTAACTTATTTAATTATTTAATTTGAAGTCACTATATGTATTATTAATCTTTTATAAAATAATAATATATTACATTAATAGAAAGTAATTAAGATTAATACTTAATTTTTTAAAAGTACTTTCTCTTTATTTATTGGATTAAAACATTTCTCACGAGATAATTCTCTTAAATGTGTTTTTTTTATAATATACTTATATGTTTTAAGAGAAATTAATGATTAATTTTAATTTAAAAATTATGAAACATACTCAATACAACATACAAAATTAGTATTAAATTCTAATCATGCATGTAAAATCATATATATTTCATTATATTTCTATAATATACTAACATTAATATGAAAATTACATTATAATTTTCTAAAGGTACTTACTCTTTTCAATTAGATATTTTTTTAATTTTATAATCAATTTATATTAAATAAATTTTTAAAAAAAAAATTAATGATTAGTTTTAAACTTGTAAAACATAGGTAATATAACATAAAAATCGTATCTTGAGTATTAAAATCTAACGATGCATACATATATATTATAATCATAACTGTAAGTAACACAATAATATACTAATATTAAAAAAAATAATCCAAAAATAATGTTTTAAATTATTATTTCCAATAATACTTATTCTTTATTTATTTAATGTGTTGTTTTCTTAAATCAATTTATATAATAAATGAATTTAAAAAGAATTAATAATTAACTTTTATTTTAAAATCATGTAAAATTATACAATACAACATAAGAATCGTATCATTCATATTAAAATCTAATCATGCATGCAATATATTCATTATAAATATAAATATTTTCTACGCCTATGTGTGCATATATATATATATATATATATATACACATACATATATATATATATCTCACACACTCCAAGGTCTTAGGAGAATACAAATTTATATTGAATACATAAAAAGTAATTAAGGACTAATGTATAATGTTTTCTTTCTTAAATGTACTTATTCTTTATTTATTTAAATGTTTTTTTATATCAATTTATATATTAACGAATCTAAAAAAAAAAATATTAACTTTTATTTTAAAAATTTATTAAAATACAACATAAACATCATATCATTAGTATTAGAGTCTAATCATGCATGCATATATATTTCATTGTAAATAAAAACGAGGATGTGTGTGTGTGTGTGTGTGTTGTGTGTATGTATATATTCTCTAAGGTCTTATATATGTATTTTTAATAATTTTTGATAATAATATATTAATATTAATATATATAAAAAATTTAAACTACCTTTAAGAAAGAATTAGTGATTAACTTTTATTTTAAAAAATTATAAAACATAGTTTAGTAGAATCTAATCATGTCGTGTTCTTTAAGGTCTTTGAGAATGGCTATGGCGGATGTCACATTGCTTTCGCTACCGGCGAGCCCATTCGCAATGAGCGTGAAGATGGCCCTTAATGAAAAGGGCATCTCATTCAAGACCTTAGAAGAGAACTACCGAGAAAAGGGCAAGAGCGAGATGCTTCTGGAGGTTAATCCCGTTAGTAAACAGGTACCTGTGTTGATCCATAATAATAAGCCTGTGTATGAGTCCCTTGTCATTCTTGAGTATATTGAGGATGTCTGGAAATCGCAAGGTACACAATTGCTCCCTCATGATCCATATATGCGTGCTAAAACACGCTTCTGGGCCAATTTCTGCAACACCAAGGTGTGTTGTGTGTGTGTGTGTGTGTGTTTATAAGATATCAATTTATATATATATATGTGTGTGTGTGTGTGTAATGTTATATATTTAGTTTATATATACACTTAACATAATGTAAGTTGGATTATAATGGACTGTATGTTGCGTTTGTGTACTGTTGTTTTTTCTTTACCTGCACATTATACATGTGTGCGTGTACGACTGTGTGTGTGTGTGTGTGTGTGAGAGAGAGAGAGAGAGAGAGAGAGAGAGAGTTGGCATCAGAAACTAAGTATAATTTTTCAGTACATAACTAAGTACACACACCACACACACACACACACATATATATATATAGAGAGAGAGAGAGAGAGAGAGAGAGAGAGAGAGAGAGAGAGAGAGAGAGAGATGCATTATCTTTAAATAATGTATACGTAAGTTGGATTGTAATGGACTGTATGTTGACGGACTGTTGTTTATTCATATGTACCTGCACATTGATAATGTGTGTGTGCGTGCGCGCGCGCGCGCGTGTGTGAGAGAGAGAGATAGTTGGCATAAGAAACCAAGAAGTATAAATATGTAAGTACATAATTATAACGGACACACACACACACACACAGATACATACATGCATACATACATACATACATATACATACATATATATATATATATATACAGTTTTGGGAGAAGGCTTTGCTGATAATGAAGCGACGTGGGGTGGAGCAAATGAAAGCCAGAGACGAAGTGGTACAAATGTTTCAACTCATGGAAAATGAGTGGAGCAAACCAGAGTATGTAAACTTTGTGTGTGTGCGTGTGTGTCTCTGCAGAGACTTGTATCACACACACATACACACACACACATATAGACACACACACTTACACACAGTTTCTTACATAGGTATGGGAGGCCGTTCCTGTTCGGGAATAAGCTGAGCATGGCAGACTTGGTATTAGCCCCTCTTGTATCATGGAAATTAAGTCTGGAAACTCTGGGAAAGTTCGAGTTTTTCCCGAGAAATCCCGAGAATTCCCGCATGAGAGAATGGTTCAATGCAGTTGAGGATCATCCCAGTGTGAAGGCTTCTATACTTGCTGCTGACTTAAACCTGGAGAATGCTAATCATTTCCAGAAGTGGCTAGCGACTGCATAATCCCATGGTAATAATATATATATATATATATAATATTATATATTATATATATATAAGATATTTAACGATCTTTAATATTATATGTAATGTTGTAGGCTTTTGGTTTGGACTTGTGAGTATATTGATATAAAACTTATATAAACGCATTAAACAGCAATGAGAGAGAGAGAGATAGAGAGAATTAAGAGTGTTTTTAAACTTAAGCGATTGGAGTTCATTATTATCTTTTAAGAATATTTATTAACTATAATTATACATATTAGGAATATATATATAATATATTATATATATATATATATATATATAATTTAAAAGTTTTTATGTCATTTATAAAGGAAGAATTCAGCAATACTTAATATATAAAAGAACAAATTATATCAATGTTTTAGTATTTAATCTTCACATAATTTAATTAAATACATAATAAAATAAATTGTTAATTAAAAACTTTAATACAAACTCAAAATTGGAATATAAAATATTAATTGGTTTTCCTTATTTTTGAATTAACATAATTAAATCTTAATAAATAATTTTATAATTGATTTACAACTTAATTAAACTAATTTAAATTTCTGAATAATAAATATTCTATTTAGTTATTTTATATATGGACTAGTTGACACCCATCTTTCATATAAAGTTAAGGAATTTTTATGAATTTTTACATTAGCATCAATAGTTATACTTAAATACTCATAAATAAAAATTTTAATGAAGTTATAAAGTACAAAATCATAATCGAAATCAAGTTCCAAAAGCATTGAACATTCTTACATTCTTAAGTGTGAAAGCGTGTAATAAATTAATTTGTTCTTATGTGCATATGCATTCTATTAAACTTATGTATGTACCATTCATGGCGTTGTGTTTTCTTGTTTCTTTAAAATTTTGATAAGAGGTATTTCAATCTTAAGAGATATCTCATTTTCAAAATGTCTTAACCTTAACATGTATATCATTTTTATAACCCAACATCTGTAAGGTAACTACGGTAAATATGTATTATCTTAGTAATTAAAGTATATACGAAGGTTAATTTTATAATTAAGATTATTTATTATTGGCTTATAGGATAGTTCAAATATGATTAGGACTATACCTTTTACTTGTAAATATAAACCTTGACATGAAAAAAAGTAATCTTGAATTTTTTTTTTCTTTGTGTTTTTAATGTATATTGTCTCGGGATCTTTACATTGGTGAAATTGCCAGGTAATATATTAAAGAGGAATTATCGGTCTAGCCCAATATAAGTGTTGTTGATTTTGTCATGATGTTGATTTTTTATGCCTTTGTAATATGTTGTTGATTGTTGATGCTTTGTGGTATGTTGTTGATTGTCGATGCTTTGTGATATGTTATTGATTGTCAATGCCATTGTGGTATATTATGTTGTTAATTTTCACAAGCTTTGTGTGTCAAGCCACGATTCAAGAACAAGGACGAGAGTAAGATTCCAAGAACAAGAAAGTTTAACTCAGGAGTAGGATAGAGCACGATAGGAACTGGAGTAGGACAGGAACTAGAAACCAAGCCACTTATCCAAGAGTAAGGAGGCTTAACTCAGAAACAGGACAAGGACTAGGAACAAGACAAGGAGAAAACATGAAGCAAGGAGCAAGACAAGGACAAGATAAGACAAGATTGATCTTAAAAAGACTGGTGTTGATAATAATTAATTGTCAACAACTTAGGTCGGAGCTTTTTATGCTCACAACTCCAAGAGCTAATCTGGTCATGTGGCTAATCTAGTCATGAGCTAAAAATGTGACCCTTATCCTGAAGGTATATCCTATAGGCATATTCTATAAGTATATCCTATAGGCATATCCTGTAGGTATATCCTATAGGCATATCCTGTATCTCGTATCCCGTATCCTATATCCTCTATCCAGAATCATGCATCCTGTATTGGGTCGTGACAACACCTCCTCCCTAAGGACGAGTTTCACAACTGGTTTTAACAAGATAATGCCGATGGAAAGCATCAATCTTGGAAGAAGCATGGAGTAAGTTGGATGCAGGTTCCCAAGTGCGATGGGTAGGCAAATAACCTTTCCAATCTACCAAGTATTGAAGTTGGCGGCGATGAAGATGAGAATCAAGTATGACTGTAACTTCGTATTCAGGTTCACCGTTAATGACCACAGGAGGAGGAGGAGGAGAAGCACGACCAAGAAGAGAACAAGGATGATATGGTTCCAACAAAGAGGTGTGAAACACATGATGAAGTTTCACTGTAGATGGTAACTCTAGTCGGAAAGTTACAGGATTGACCTCAGCCGCAATCTTGTAAGGGCCCAATCGTTGAAAATTTAACTTAAAAGAAGGCCTTGGTGTAAATATGTTGACGAAGAAGCCACACGAGATCACCAATCTTGTATGCAGGTGTTGGTTGATGATGAGCATCAGCATATTGCTTGTACCGTTCTTGTGCCTATTAAAGATGAACCTGGAGATCATCATGTACCTGACGAAGATGCTGGAGACGATCCTGTACTGCAGGAGCAAAGAAGGAGAAACAGGAGGAGCAAAGTCAAAACGTGATGGTAACCTATAAGAGCAAAGAAAGGTGTCTGGCCTGTAGATGCGTGAACGGAGTTGTTGTAGGCAAACTCCGCCATACGAAGAAGGTCCAACCAGTTATCCTGTTGATAACTGATGAAGCAACGAAGATATTGCTCCAAGGTCTGAATCGTGTGTTCTGACTACCCATCAGTTTGTGGATGATATTCTGAAGAAAGATCTGCTTTAACCTGTAGACTTCGGAAAAGCTCTCGTCAAAATCTGAACATGAATTGTGGACCTCGGTCAGAAACAATGCTATTAGGAAGACCATAATGTTAGAACACTTCGCGGATCACCAACTGAGCAATTGTCTGGCATGTAGTAGTCTTGTTACATGGTAAGAAATGAGCTTGTTTGGTGAAACGGTCAACCAACACAAGAATAGAGGGTGCATGACGAGGCATTTTCGACTTGTTGCAGATGTTACAATTTCGTACAAACTTGTCCACAAAACCTCACAACCCAGGCCACCAATAGTTGCGAGTCACCAACTCAACTGTCTTGGCCACACCAAAATGTCATGTAGTTGGGGTATCATGACAATCCTGTACCACACGAGTCATGCAAATACCAACATGAACGTACATGAGACTTTCCCGGTACATGAGTCCATCCTGTATGGCAAACAACTTGTAATCTGTACGGGATCTGGAGGAAGAGGAACTTGTGATGTCGGAACTAATGTGTGAGAACACATTTTTTGCCAAGTCGTCTGTAGCCAACTGCAAACGAATGTTCTATAGAAGTGTTGAATCTGCTAGAGCCTAATGAACATGTAGTGCTGCAAGCTGAAGTCGATCAGGACCCAACAACACTTGTTTTTGATAGTCATATGCCGGGGTTGGTGCAAGGTAAGAGCTCCTAGACAATGCATCCGCTTTGCCATTCCAAAAACTAGGCCTATAGACGATGACAAAATCAAAACATGATAAGAATTCCACCCACCTAGCCTATCGCCGACTGAGAACTCGAGACGTTTAAAAAAAACTCTAGGTTCTTATGATCTGTAAGAACTTGTACAGGATGCGCAGCACCTTCTAGAAAGTGCCACCACTCCTCGAATGAATCCACAATGGTCTTGAGTTCTTTGTTATGAATCTCGTAATTGATCTCCGCCAAAAGAAACTTACGAGAGTGAAAGGCTACAGGATGGAGTAACTTGTCTTTTTCAACTTATGTTAGGATAGAACCTACTGCAAAATTCGAAGCATCTGCTTCAACAAAGAAGGAACGAGAAGGATCAGTATGTGTTAAAATTGGAGCTGTTGTGAAAGCATCCTTGAGTGCTGTGAATGCATGTTCCACCTTATCGGACCAAGAGAAATCCCATGTGCGCTAAGTCCTGTATGAATCGCCTGTAGAAGTTTGCGAAGCCAAGGAAACATTATATGTCTCATACAGACTTAGGCCTCTCCCACTCCATGATAGTTTTCACCTTGTGCATGTTCATGGAAATGCCAGTAGGAGAGACGATGTAGCCCAAGAACTCCACAATATCCTTGTCAAAAAAACACTTCTTCAACTTTATATAACTATGCTTATTATATGCCGCCTGGTCCTTGGAGAAAATTAAAATGTCATCGAGGTAGATTATCACAAACTGGTCCAAGAAGTCACGAAAGATGTCATTCACCATGTGTTGGAACACTGCTGAAGCATTGGTAAGTCCGAAAGGCATCACCGTGTACTCGAAGTGTCCATACCTTATATGAAAGGCAGTCTTCCACTCATCACCTGGATGAATTCGTATAAGATTGTAAGCCCCTTCTTCATGAACACCTTTGCTCCTCACAGCCGATCGAGAAGTTCCAAGATCAATGGTAACGGGTACCGGTTCCGAATAGTGACTTGATTCAAACCCATGTAGTCAACAACCAAATGGAAACTTCCATCTTTCTTCTTGACAAAGAAGATAGGTGCTCTTGCAGGGGACTTTGAGTGACGAATGAAGCCGGATGCCAAGTTGTCCTCGATGTACTGACGAAGAACCTCCAATTCTGTAGGTGATAGTGCATAAATCGGTTCAAACGGTGGAGTCTTTTCTTCTGCAAGATTGATAGGACATTCGTAAGACCTGTGAACATGAAGAACTGCAGCTTTGTGCTTGTCAAAAATGTCTTGAAAGGGGTGATACTTGGATGGCAGGGAAGAAGTAGGAGAAGGAGAAAGAGAAAGAGATTGAAAAACAGGAGAGTCAGATACAGGACAGGTAGAAGAGGACATAGGAGTTACTTGAAAAGCAAAGAGATGAAAAGGAGCAGGATCAGTGGCAAGTTCATGCATAGTAGTGGTACGAATTTGAAGAGGAGAAGGAGGAGCTGTGAATGAAAAAGAGAAAGGATCTTGGAGGATGGAACAGAAGAAGAGTAATGAAAAGAGGCAGGATTGGGGAAAACTTGTGCGGATGTTGACTGTCACAACCCGATACAGGATACAGAATTCCGGATACAGGATACAGGATGCAGGATTTCGGATACAGGATACGGGTTACAGGATATGCCTGCAGGATATTCCTACAGGATATACCTATAGGATATTCCTATAGGATATGCCATATAGGATATGCTACAGGATATGCCTAGAGGATAAGGGACACTATTCTTAGCTCATGACTAGATTAGACTCATGACTAGATTAGCTTGAGATTAGCTTGAGTTGTGAGCATAAAAGCTCCGACCTAATTGTTGTACAATCAGTTACTATCAACACCAGTCTTCTACGATCATTTTTTGTTCTTGTCTTGCTCCTTGCCTCCTGCTCTTTCTTGTTCCTGGATCCTGTCCTGTTCCTGTCTGCTCTCGGATCCTATCCTGTTCCTGTCTCTCCTGGATCCTCCTGTTCCGTCTTGCTCCTGAGTTCCTAGTTCCTTTTGCTCTCTGTCCTGTTCCTGAGTCAAGCCTTCCTGTTCTTGGAATCCTGCTTCTTCCTGGTTCCTGGATCGTGGCTTGACAGTTTGATAGTAACTGCTTCATAGCTCTCCGTTCCTAGTTACTTTTTTTTTCCTTGGTTTTTCTTCCTTCGTTTTCCTCTTTTTTTTTTCTTCATAGATCATGGCCGATTTTGAGCACTTTCAACGCGAGCACCAAATGTTGCTTCACAGCTGGCCACTTTGCGCCAAGTGGTCACGATCTGCAAGGTTCCACCATGCGGCACATGCAGCTGCTGATGCATCCTCCAAGGCTTGCGCAGGCTCTCTCTCAAGCATCGGTGGTTCCTTCTCCATCGAACTTTTCTTCGGAGCCGAAGATCAGCATGCCAGAAAAGTTCAGTGGCAATCGCCGATTTCCAAGGTTTCCTGAATCAGATCCGGCTCTTGATCCGCATGCAACCACGCCGCTACTCGACGATGCACAAAAGGTTGGCCTTTTGGCATCCTTACTAAGTGGATCTCCACGGCTTGGGTTGCTCCCTTGCTGGAGCGTGACGACCCATTGATGGAAGATTTGAAGGTTTCGTGGCTGCCTTTGAAGCCTGCTTTGGAGATCCTGATAAGTACCGTTCTGCATGCACAAAGTTACGGAGGCTCACACAAGGATCCAGACCAGCTTCCGTTTATGCATCCGAATTTCAGCAATTGTGCACGAACATTCCATGGGACGAGACTGCATTGATCGAACACTTCCGTTTTGGGCTGAGGGATGACGTGAAGGACCTTCTCCTTACTTACCGGATGCTCAAACGTTAGCGGAGATCATGCAACAGGCCGTTCGCTGCGACAACCGTTTGTTCGAGCGCCGTCAGGAAAAATTCCGTCAGCAGTTCCTGCCAGCCAATCCTGTAGCCGTAGCACATGTTCCTACGACACCTTCTGGAGCAGTTCCTATGGAGGTTAACAAATCCAAGCGTGGCCCACTTTCAACTGCTGAGAAGCAACGTCGTCGGGGAGAACCTATGCTTGTATTGTGGTGCAGCAGGACACAAGGTGGCGGAATGTCCTAATAAAGCCAGAAAGTTCAAGACGCGTGAAGCCGAAGCTGAAGTTCAGTCGGAAAACTTCAATGTCCACTTCGTCTAGGAGCCGCGAAGTTGGACGTAGGTGCAGGCTCCATTGGTGCTGCTCATACCATTCCATCACTCAAGTTTCCTGTACACATTCGCCTCAATAACCGAGAGCTCAAGGAGTTTGCCCTGTTAGACACTGGTGCAAATGCATGTTTCATGGATGACACTTTTGCAGCTCAGCATGGCATA
>PUQB01000444.1:137694-210240 GCA_003024785.1 Selaginella tamariscina
GGGGGGGGGGGTCCGTCACATAAATAAGGTAGAGTATATGTAGTGAGGCTTCCTGGGTTCAAAAGAGAGCTCGTTAACCTCCTACCGGTGCAAGCTAAGCTTGTGTCGTCAAGGTGCAACCCTCTGTTGTGCCGCCCAAACTTCCACACGACAGGGGTACAACCCACCCTAGGGTTAGACTATCCTTATCGTTGGCAGGATCTTGCCTTTGAGATAGGGGCACGTCACTTCCAAGGAGTTAGTCAGATTCCTTGGTCCGAAAACCTGCTCGCAAGCTCAAAGGCATTGCCCGAGTTCACGTTCCGCAAAACTAGTGGTTGAGGCCTTGCTCCGGCCGCCTCAACCACGCCAAGCTAGGAACACACCTAAAGCTCGGCTAGTCCGTGTATCCTGATTCACAAGGTGAGTCTCGTTCGTGGACTTAGTCAGTTAGGGTTTGATTCCTAAGGCTTGGGTTCCTAATACGGGTTATTTTACCAGATTCCGTGGGGTTTCCAGAGAGGGGATTCCAGGGTTGGCACCTGGCAAGCCGCCTTTGTGGCACCAGGTAAAAACTCTGACAATTGGTATCGGAGCAAGTTCTCTGCGGTCAGTAGGACTGCCTTAAGTCGTAGGTGTTTCAATGTTTAGATAACTCTAAATTCTTGATATACTCTATTGCTTTCGGTTGACATGTCTGTATTCTGCGCAGAGAGTTTGATCCTGTGAGTTGTCAAACTTCGGAGAACACTTGCTCAGTGAGTCGGCGTGAGATTCTAGGTATGTCCGAAAGTCTTATGCTAGTTTAAGCTGATGTGTGTGGGTGTACAACCTGTGCAGGGTGTTTCCAATTTCACATTGGGAATATTCCAAGCATATTCTCCGAGTGTTGAACTAGGGTTCAATACGATGAGCAAAAGAAAGCAACCAGAGCCTGAGGCAGAGAGGGCTGTCGCAGAGGCTCAAAATGAGGAGATGGATGAGCTGATCCAGGTCGACCCCCTAGAGTTAGACAACGACCTGGTTGGCGAGAAATAATGATGGATGCCCTAAACGAACTTCGAGGGGATGTTTGGGGTTGAACGACCGAATCGATAATGTTGCCGTTCGGATTCCGACGAATACTGCAGTGCCATGTTCCACAACCAGACACACGGAAAAAGAAGAAGAAGCATGACTCAGAGTCAGGTTCCTCTGAATCAGATTCTTCGACGGAAGTAGTGGTGGAGGTCCCAGTAAATTCAAACCGGTAAAGCCTTCGAATTTCATGGGTTCAAAGGATTACAAGGTTTTGGATGACTGGTTGTATGATATGGAAAGCTATTTCGAGGCTGCTTCCGTGAGAAAGACAGAAAAGGTTGCATGTGCCAAGCAGTTTCTTAAAGAAGAAGCTAAGACTTGGTGGCGAATTGTTGAAGGTGAACGTGGATACCGAAACAGCTGGAAGCACATGAAAAAGGAGATCAAAAAGCAGTATATGCCGGATGATCTCGGTTTGCGATTGCGTGCTGACCTGGCACTTTGTCAACAGGGAGTTCGGGGAAGTCCAATGGACCACGTTTATCGATTCGAAAGTGTACGGCGATTGGTGCCAAATATGAGCGATGATGAAGCTCGAAGTTGCTTCATGGCTAGCTTGAATGAGAAACGCGAAGAGAAATCTTAAGGTACAAGCCAACAAGCTATCGGGAATGTCAAGAGGCAGCTCAAAAGGTTGCTTATGGCATGTCGTTAGAAGACTTGTACAAAGGGGAGGAAGCAAAACCTAAACCAAGGAGTTTCCTCCAAAGTCTGGGTTCAGAAGGTTTGATAGGCGACCAGATCAATCGCCATCAATTCGAAGTGCAAGTCCCTTTGTTGGCAGTTCCAAGTTTTCGGACACATCAAGACCCACCGGATTTCGGAAACCATTGGCGTTACCACCTCCTCAGCAGGCCAAAGGATCGGCTCCAAAGTCTGCTCCCCCGTTCCGCAGGCGGGTCGTGAAATGTTATAATTGTAACAAGCCTGGTCATTTTGCTAAAGAGTGTCAGGCACCCTCACAACAATCAGGACATTTCAAGGCGATGGTAGAAGAGGAAGTTGCTGAACCAGAAACGCTTGAAGATCCGGAAGATGAGTCAGAAGAGGTAATGTTGTGCCAGACACAACCTGCCTTATTCGCTATTCAAGACAAAACTGACCCTTTGCTATATTTGACAGGAAGGATACGAGGGGACCGAGTCCGAATGATGATCGATACTGGAGCAACATACAACTTCATATCGACTAGTCTAGCTCGTCGATTGAATTTGGATGTAATAAAGATGTGTGAAATAAAGATCAATTTTGGCAAAGGTTCTCAAAATACTAATAATATAGCAAGGGCAGTTCCTGTCCAAATCAAAGATTGGAAGGCTAAGCTAGACTTAGTTGTCTTGAATATGACGGGGTTTGACTTTGTTTTGGGTATGGAATGGTTCCATAAACATGTAATCGAAATGAGGGGTTCCGGAGATAATCGAATCACGCTTGCAGCAGATAAAGAAGCATTAGAAAAACACGCTCAAAATGGAAACGCTAACTGATAAGGATTGGAATCCTATGTTCCTTACCTTAACTCAGTTGCGTAAGGCAGTTAGACATCGGGAACGTGTGTTTCTTGCAATGGTTTTGGATACTGGTGAAGTCAAAATAGGAGATGGTCAAGAATCTGTTCCTGAACCTATTTTGGAAGTCTTGAACATGTTTAAGGATGTGTTGCCAGAAGACTTGCCGCCGAGTTACCTCCACGTCGAGTTGTGGACCACAGATAGAGATTTTGCCAGGTTCGTCTCCACCGGCAAGAGCCCCATATCGGTTGAATCCTCAAGAGTTAGTAGAATTGAAGAGACAGCTGACAAATTGATTGGTCGAGGACACATTCGACCTAGTCGATCGCCGTATGGTGCACCTATCTTGTTTAATGAAAAAGGATGGTACGATGCGAATGTGTGTGGACTATCGAGGCTGAACGCGATAACTATCAAAAATAAGTATCCTCTTCCACGAGTGGACGACTTATTTGATAGGCTATCGAAAGCAAAGTATTTTTCAAGAATAGACTTGAGATCGGGTACCATCAGATTCGGGTAGCAGAGAATGACATTGAGAAGACCGCTTTTCGAACGCGTTATGGATCATTTGAGTTTCTAGTCTTACCATTCGGGTTGTGCAATGCTCCAGCAACTTTTTGCACAATGATGGATGATGTGTTTAGAGACTATCTAGACGAGTTCGTAGTGGTGTATATTGATGACATTCTGATTTTCAGTTCGACAATTGAGAACATGTGGAACACTTAGAAAAAGTGTTTCAGAGGTTGAGAGAGAACCAGTTGTATGCTAAAGAAAGCAAGTGCGCATTTGGTCAAACCAAGATAGATTTCTTGGGACACTTGATCTCAGGTGGGGAGGTTGCCATGGACCCAAAGAAAATTCAAGCTATTACTGAGTGGATGACTTTAAAAGATGTGCATGAAGTTAGATCATTTCTTGGTCTGACAGGGTATTACCGAAGATTCATAAAGGGTTACTCGGAAATAGCGGCCCCATTGACAGATCTTACGAAAAACATTCCATGGCATTGGACTCCAGAGTGCCAACGTGCGTTCGTCAAACTCAAAGAGGCTATCTCTTCTGAGCCAGTTTTGCAGTTGCCCATCTTTGAAGATCCCTTTGAAGTAGAATGTGACGCTTCCGACTTTGCAATTGGTGGTGTATTGCAACAGAAAGGACATCCAGTGTCCTTTTTCTCGAAGAAGTTAGATGCCGCGCAAACTCGATGGCCTACTCACGAAAAGGAGATGTATGCTATTGTTGCTTCCTTGGAGTATTGGCGTCATTATCTTCCAAGTCATGGCACTGTGGTTTGGACAGATAGTGTAACTCTAAGATTTTGAAACGCAGCCGAAGTATGCTAGATGGCAGCAGAAGTTGGCACGATTTCAGCCTGAAATCAGACATAAGGCGGGAAAGGACAATGTGGTAGCTGATGCACTCAGTAGAAAGGGTCATCTTCGTTTGTCAGCACCCATGTCAACTTTGGTGGATGAATTTGTGACGGCGTATCCTCAGGACAAGTTTGCTAAGGAGGCTTTGAGCCTGGTGGCAAAGAGGAAACAAGTTCATCAGTTACGAAGAGATGGTAATATTCCAGCAGGAATAGAAAGTCGAATGGATGCACTCAAACAGGCGCATTTTGCGGTACGAGATGGAGTTCTTTATTATAAAGAAAAGAGACTCTATGTTCCAGAAGGGACATGGAGGGAGAGGCTTTAAGAGAGCATCACGACGTTCCTTTGGCAGGACATGGTGGAAGGCATAAGACGTTGGCTTTGTTGAAACAGGGATTCTATTGGCCGGGTATGATAGACGATGTTGCCAAGTATGTCAAGACATGCCCCACATGTCAACAAGTGAAAGAGCATCGCAAAAACGAGCTGGGAAGTTGCAGTGTATACCGATTCCAGAGCGGCCATTTCAAAGTGTTACTTTGGACTTTATCATGGGATTGCCAAAATCTTGTGGTTTTAATGCGCTCATGGTGGTAGTCGATCGGTTTTCAAAGGTTGCTCATTTCATTCCAACTGTAGAGACAGTGAATGCAATTCAAGCAGCAAAGTTGTTCTTCCACGAAGTCATAAGAGTGCGCGGACTACCGGAAACCATGATCTCAGATCGGGATCCTCGGTTTACGGGAAGTTTTGGGGAACGTTGTTTAAGCAGTTTGGTACGATGCTGAGTTCAGTACGGCTTACCATCCGCAAACTGATGGTCAAAGAGAGGGTGAACCGACAAGTCGAGGACTATCTCAGATGCTATGTTCAAGGTGATCAACTTGATTGGGCTGAACACTTGATATGGCTGAGATATGTTACAATAACTCGACACACACTGCAATCGGATGTAGCCCGATGGAAGTGTTAACTGGGAATAAGGGTGGTATTCCTCAGAGTATGGTGTTACCGAAAGACGATAGCAATCGAGTTCCATCTGTAGCAGAGTTCACGGGACAATTGTATCGAACATGGGAAGCTGCTCGTCAAGCGATGGCTGCAGCACAGGAAAGGTATCGTCAGCAGTACGATAAACATCGGCGGGATGTAGAGTATCAGGTTGGGGATATGGTATTGTTGAGTACCAAAAACCTGAAGGTTCCAACGACTCTTTCGAGGAAGTTTCTATCGCACTACATAGGTCCATACAAGGTGGTGAAGCAAGTAGGGAAAGTGGCTTATGAGTTAGATCTTCCTCCGGAGTTGGGAACAATACACAATGTGTTTCATGTCAATTTACTCGAGCCATTCCACAAGGATGAGAAACATCCGCAGAGATATGAAAGCTTACGTCCGCTTCCTGAGCTGGTCGGCGATAAAGGAGTTCGAAGTTGAGTCGATATTGGATGCAAAATATTAAACGCCGAGGGACGCGAAAACGTAAACGAGAATATCTTGTTAAGTGGAAGGGTTACCCGGCATGCGAGTCGACATGGGAACCATTGGATAATCTACAGAACGCGATGGAGATAGTGAAGGAGTTTGAGGCAAGGTCTCAAACTGTTAGTAATGATGATGAGAAATAAAGTGAACTTATTTCTTATTAACCAGGGGCCGACAACAACTAACTAGAGGCCTCCAATATAAATTCTAGTTAACTTAAAGAAATTAACTAACTTGTTGTTGTGTGTCGGGTGACAGACTTTGCAGACGTGCAAAAGGTCTCCAAGTGACTTCTTGTCGCAGGTGGTGCCTCCGGCAGCTGGTTTCTCAGTGAACGACGGTTCTGAAGTACTTGGCTTCGCGTAATGCAAGGGGGGTAATAAAACTTGTGAACTTTTTGACTCCGCATAGAGTGATTAGTTAGTTTTGTTAATTTTTCCTAACCTATCTAGTCTTGGAGTTAGACGTCAACGAGGACGTTGACATTTTCAAAGGCGGGGAGTGTGTCATAGTTTTTACTATGACTCGACCCTTTACTTTGGGGTTTGACTGTTGTTACCTACCGAGTTGTGTGGAACCCTAGTTGTAGTGAGAAACAGCCCCGCTTAGTGCACTTAGGTGTTTAGGGGTAGTCCCCGGCTGTCACTAGGTACCTCGAGAAACTCTAGGCGAAGGTAGTACTTACCCTCTAGAAAACTCTCCCCCAGTTTGAGTTACAAAGATAGGTTTTGTTAAATATAGCTTGTCAAAAAGGGTTAGGGACACCCCTAGGGTTGCCCTAACCCCACGCCCTAATACCCCCCCCTAGGGGTTAGGTTTAGGGTTAGGTTAGGACAACCATTTTCTCTAAGGGCTGGCATTTCCGTGCCAGCCCACTTACTCATTTAGGTAAACAGGGGGGGGGGGGTCCGTCACATAAATAAGGTAGAGTATATGTAGTGAGGCTTCCTGGGTTCAAAAGAGAGCTCGTTAACCTCCTACCGGTGCAAGCTAAGCTTGTGTCGTCAAGGTGCAACCCTCCGTTGTGCCGCCCAAACTTCCACACGACAGGGGTACAACCCACCCTAGGGTTAGACTATCCTTATCGTTGGCAGGATCTTGCCTTTGAGATAGGGGCACGTCACTTCCAAGGAGTTAGTCAGATTCCTTGGTCCGAAAACCTGCTCGCAAGCTCAAAGGCATTGCCCGAGTTCACGTTCCGCAAACTAGTGGTTGAGGCCTTGCTCCGGCCGCCTCAACCACGCCAAGCTAGGAACGACACCTAAAGCTCGGCTAGTCCGTGTATCCTGATTCACAAGGTGAGTCTCGTTCGTGGACTTAGTCAGTTAGGGGTTTGAGTTCCTAAGGCTTGGGTTCCTAATACGGGTTATTTACCAGATTCCGTGGGGTTTCCAGAGAGGGGATTCCAGGGTTGGCACCTGGCAAGCCGCCTTTGTGGCACCAGGTAAAAACTCTAACATAAACACTCAATAATTAGTTGCATTAGTCGAACACTCTTCGGTTGGACAAGGAGCCTGCAAAGACAATAAAGCCATTAGCTTTTAAACACAAAAAAAACAACTTGCCATGGCTGCTGAAAGAGATCTGGCATGTTGACAAGGATGGTCGAGCTTAGTCCAAGTGGATTTCGTCTAGCGTCTCTCCTAGATGCTTGGAAAATAAGTAGAACAAGAAGGTTTTCCTAAAGGATAAATGATGAGAAGTATTAGCAAGCCAAATGGTTAAATGGGAACACTTTACCTTCATGTGATTTCGGAATCCCCAACCATGCCATCGGTACACATCATACATTGCAACAAGTTGGAGATTGGCTTCTTTAGTTGCTTCAACAACTTTAACAATAGCCGTCGTTGTCACAAAGACAACAAGTAGCCCATTTGCCGCCATGTGCATACCCACAAGTTGTACCGCCTCATCCGTAAAAATTGCCCTACACATATCTTCAATGTTGCAAACAGCACAATCATATGCACCTCGGGTTGTAGCTAATGTTGGAACATAGAACAAGAAGTTGTCCTTGATGTCAATACATAGCTAGATATCACCTAGATTAAATGTAGCTGCTTCTCCTGTATGCCCAAAAGTGCTTGCAAAAAGGTCAGGTCTTCTCCTCACAGGTTGTGTGGAACTCCGCCTTTTGTTCTTCAACATCATTATGAGATCCACCTCTTTTGGCTGCCATATCACCTTTGAAAGATCTTTTGCATGCTCATTGTACAAGTCTTATTCCCATGCTAGAGGCTCCCCTCAAAGAAAATCTAGCTAGAAAGGTGCATTTGTTCTCTCACACTTGGTCAACGCACTATGTAACTTGAACCACACATGAAGCTGGCTTCTATGGTTCATCCACATCTTCATATTTGAGCATGGAGGCACACTTTTTGCCACCCAAGTAGCTACATACACCACATATGTTAAAGTCAAATCAATATAAAGAAGAAGCTATATATTACCTCTATATAATCCTCTGAGCTATCTTGTTAACCTCCAAGAACTCAATTGGCTCCATAGAGAAGCAAAACTTTACACATTCGTGGAAGCCAGAGAACATTTGAGTTTTACATTGATAGAACGGTATGTTTTAAAAGACATTGTGAGTTCTATGTAGTGACAACTAACAATGCTAGTCTGGAGGTGATCTACCAAAAACCGAGAGGAGAGAATGGGCTTGTTCCACCAATAGAGCCACCCAACTTAGTTAAGGAGCAAAAAGTGCAACGAAACTAGTGGGTTTTTTGAAGACTTAGTCTTAGAATTAATGCAAGAAGTGCTGGTAAAGATGTAGATGGAGCATGTAAAGCTTATGTTAGACTGGCCCAAGCAATTCGTTCACCATCGTTTTCAAGCTTCTATGAGGAACACATATGTGGCGGCCACAATAATGGGTTTGGATTTACTTCTATGGTTCAGATGTTAGACATGCTGATAGAGTTGTTGATAGGATTTAACTAAATAGCAAGTCCACAAGTTTGACTTGTGGACACGAATTAATAACACAAAAAACAATCAGTCCCTACATGAGGGTAGTGGATATACTCTTTGTTGTAATATCCACAACTACAACCTTATTAATCAATTGTAAGTGGATAGTATTATTATAACATATTAAAATTAATTTGATAGTTGGCTACAATAGTCCCACTTCTTTTTATTAATTTGAGTTTCTAGAAATGATTAAAACAATTGGAAAAACATATATAAAAGTATAGATATTTTATGATATTGAGGATTTTGTGTAAAACGCAAAATGATTTCTCTTATTTAATTTTCTCTCCTGTTAGAAGAATATTCATGTTAGAGCCGTCTAATCAATAAGTTGTCCTACTAATGTAACATGATTCCATTAGTTGATACCTGTAAGGTGGGGTTCCTAAGTCTCTACGTTAGCAAGCTTTGCCAAGTTCCTCATACAATAGTAAGTCATTACTTATATTTCACCTTTTCTCTTACTTAGTTGTTTACATTTACTTTCTTTGACTAAATAACATTCTCTCTTTCCATGTATTTCTCACTCTAAACTACAGTTTTTTTTCTCTTTTGTTCCTCCTTATTAGCATAGATTCATTATTAATTATATTGTAGGGATTCATGTCTTTGAATTCATTTAAATCCCATTTTCTTGAAGGTATATTTCCTATTTCTTTCCCTTTACACTCTCTTATTGTGTGTTATTTCTTTTTTGCATATGGAAGACAAGGTGAAAAATGAACCTTTCTTAGGTGAGGAGCCCATTGCCATAAATCCTCTTTGTTAGAGTTTTAACCCGAAGGATTAACACGTAGCAACATGTGGTTACCAAGTGGTCATCCGGCGTCATCACCCTTATGTGAGCAATGCTAAGTCTTCCAAGATAACCTTAAGAGTCTAACTCAGAGGCTCAATTAGGCAAAAGACTTAGAATTCTACCCCTAAGTCTCATAGAATGACCATCCCCTAAACCCTAAAGAATAACTCGAGTAGACTTTAGGATCCTGTCCCAGTAGACCTAGACAAACTCATGCCTTAACCTCATCAAGGAGATGTGCCTTACACATACCCCGTGACAGAGCTAAGGCATTGTCATTTACCCCTTGAGGAGTACAACCCTTTTAGGGCAACAAGGGGTCCCTAAATCATGACTAACCCCTAAGGGGGTGAGTGGTCAAGTCATACCCTAGACCTAGGGCTAGTACTTAGTGAGGACACGAGTGTGCGCCATAGGTGGACATGAGTGTTCTGCTAAGCAAACTCACTAAGGCTAGGTTTGGATAACCCTAAGTACATGACCTTGCGTGTGCCTCACAAAAGGGCTCCTACTAACAAGCTTAGGTTGTTCCACGATTCCAAGGAGAACACTCCCCTAGCCAAGTGTGCCAAAGCACACCTAGTTATGAGACCTAACCTCCCTTGAGTGAATGCCCAAGGCTTAGCACCCTAGTGCAAGCACAAGCATGCCTATTGGCTAGAGTATCCAACCCCTGGCGACAAACTCATGACACAACCCAAGGGCATGCCTCGAGCGTTGTATCATGTGACGTCTAGCCTTGTGTCACATCTCTATGTGACACTGCCTTCCATGATGTGGGTTGTTATGCCATAGCCCTTAGATTCAGGAGTTGCACCAAGTGCCACAAACGTGACTCCTAAATGCCAACTCTAAAACCCCTTAGTGAACCCTCAGAAACTAGGTAACATGAACCTATCAAACAAGATCCCACACTCACAGTTGAACAAGGACACGAATGTGCCTTGCTTGGCCATGAGTGCTACACCTAGCTTGACGTGGAGGAAGAGGCTAGAGACAAGCCTTTACCTCTGCCTCTTGGAACGTGCAGTCTGACAAGACCTCTCAGGCATGGATTTGCTAATGTTAAGGGTAAGCTACCCCGAAGGTGGGACGTACCCCTGTTATTTGGAAGTTGAAGCGGCATAATAGAGGGGTATACCTTAATAACACAAGCTAAATTTTGCACCGGCAGAAGAGCAATAAACTCAGTCATGAACCCAAGAGCTCTCCTACTACATACTCTACCTTATTGTGATAGAGCCCCCCCCTCCTGTTTTCCTGTTTACATAAGTGGGCTGGCTCGAATTCCCATTCCTAGAGAGAATATACCTGGTGAGTTAATTAATGACCCATTAACCCCTAAACCCTAACTTGAGGGGTTTAGGGCGTAGGGTTAGGTCAATGCTAAGCCAAAATCACCGAAACCACCAAAAAACCTAATTGGGACATGAAAAACTAGGGTAAAACTTTTTTAGATGGAAGTGCTAGCTTTGCCCAGAGTTTCTTACAAATACCTAATGACACCCAACCGGACCATCATTAGATATCCAAGTGCACTAAGTGGGCCAGTTTCTTCTACACCTTGTGTCAAAGTTTTTACCTGGTGCCACAAAGGCGGCTTGCCAGGTGCCAACCCTGGAATTCCCTCTCTGGAAACCCCACAGAATATGGTAAAATAACCCGTATTAGGAACCCAAGCCTTAGGAACTCAAACCCCTAACTGACTAAGCCCGCGAACGAGACTCACCTTGTGGATCAGGATACACGGACTAGCCGAGCTTTAGGTGTCGTTCCTAGCTTGGCGTGGTTGAGGCGGCCGGAGCAAGGCCTCAACCACTAGTTCTGCGGAACGTGAACTCGGGCAATGTCTTTGAGCTTCCGGGCAGGTTTTCGAACCAAGGAATCTGACTAACTCCTTGGAAGTGACGTGCCCCTATCTCAAAGGCAAGATCTTGCCAACGATAAGGATAGTCTAACCCTAGGGTGGGTTGTACCCCTGTCGTGTGGAAGTTTGGGCGGCACAACGGAGGGTTGCACCTTGACGACACAAGCTTAGCTTGCACCGGTAGGAGGTTAACGAGCTCTCTTTTGAACCCAGGAAGCCTCACTACATATACTCTACCTTATTTATGTGACGGACCCCCCCCCCACTGTTTACCTAATTGAGTAAGTGGGCTGGCACGAAAATGCCAGCCCTTAGAGAAAATGGTTGTCCTAACCTAACCCTAAACCTAACCCCTAGGGGGGTATTAGGGCGTGGGGTTAGGGCAACCCTAGGGTTAGGTCAACCCTTGGGGTGTCCCTAACCCTTTTGACAAGCTATACTTTATGGAAAAACCCTAACCTGGAACGTCAAAATGCGGGCAAAACGGGGGAGAGTTTTCTAGACGGTAAGTTCTAGCTTCACCTAGAGTTTCCTACAATACCTAATGACACCCGGCCGGACCATCACCAGATACCCAAGTGCACTAAGTGGGCCTGTTTCCTACTACATCTAGGGTTCGTCACACAACTCGGTAGGTAACAACAGTCAAACCCCAAAGTAAAAGGTTGAGTCATTGTAAAAACTATGACACACTCCCCGCCTTTGAAAAATGTCAACGTCCTCGTTGACGTCTAACTCCAAGACTAGATAATGTTAGAGAAAACTAACCAAAACTAACATATCACTCTATGCGGAGTCAGTCAAAAGTTCACAAGTTTTATTACCCCCCTTGCATTACGCGAAGCCAAGTACTTTAGAACCGTCGTTCACCGAGTCGTAGACCCAGCTGCCGGAGGCACCACCTGCGACATGAAGTCACCTGGAGACCTTTTGCACGTCTGCAAAGTCTGTCACCCGACGCACACAACACACTGGTTAATTTCTTTACGTAACTAGAATTTATATTGGAGGCCTCTAGTTAGTGTTGTTGCCGGCCCCTTGGTTAATAAGAAATAAAGGTTCACTTTATTTCTGATCATCATTACCAACAGTTTGAGACCTCGCCTCAAACTCATTCACTACCTCCATCGCGTTCTGCAGATTCTTCAATGGTTCCCATGTCGACTCGCATGCCGGGCAACCTTGCCACTTAACAAGATATTCACGTTTACGTTTTCGTCGTCCATGAATGTTCCTCCCCTTTAATATCGCCTCAACTTCGAATTCTTTTTCCTCACCAACTAATTCTGGTGGCGGACGTAAACTACGATATCTATCCGGATGTTTCTCATCCTTGTGGAATGGCTCGAGTAAACTGACATGAAACACATTGTGTATTCCTTCCAACTCTGGAGGAAGATCTAACCCATAAGCCACTTTCCCTACTTGCTTCACCACCTTGTATGGACCTATGTAGTGCGATAGAAACTTCCTCGAAAGAGTTGTTGGAACCCTCAGGTTTTGGTACTCAACAATACCATATCCCCAACCTGATACTCTCATCCCGTCGATGTTTATCGTACTGCTGACGATACCTTTCCTGTGCTGCAGCCATCGCTTGACAAGCAGCTTCCCATGTCCGATACAACTGTCTAGTGAACTCTGCTACAGATGGAACTCGATTGACATCGTCTTTCGGTAACACCATACTCTGAGGAATACCACCCTTATTCCCCGTTAACACTTCCATCGGGCTACACCCGATTGCAGTGTGTGTCGAGTTATTGTAACATATCTCAGCCATATCCAAGTGTTCAGCCCAATCAAGTTGATCACCTTGAACATAACATCTAAGATAGTCCTCGACTTGTCGGTTTACCCTCTCCATCTGACCATCCGTTTGTGGATGATAAGCCATACTAAACCTCAGCATCGTCCCAAATTGCTTGAACAACGTTCCCCAAAACTTCCCCGTAAACCGAGGATCTCGATCTGAGATCATGGTTTCCGGTAGTCCGCGCACTCTTATGACTTCGTGGAAGAATAACTTCGCTGCTTGAATTGCATTCACTGTCTCTACAGTTGGAATGAAATGAGAAACCTTTGAAAACCGGTCGACTACCACCATGAGCGCATTAAAACCACAAGATTTTGGCAATCCCATGATAAAGTCCAAAGTAACACTTTGAAATGGCCGCTCCGGAATCGGTATGCACTGCAACTTCCCAGCTCGTTTTTGCGATCGGCTCTTTACTTGTTGACATGTGGGGCATGTTTTTGACATACATGGCAACATCATCTATCATACCCGGCCAATAGAATCCCTGCTTCAACAACGCCAACGTCTTATGCCTCCCACCATGTCCTGCCAAAGGAACATCGTGATGCTCTCTTAACAGCCTCTCCCTCCATGTCCCTTTTGGAACATAGAGTCTCTTTCTTTATAATAAAGAACTCCATCTCGTACCGCAAAATGCGCCTGTTTGAGTGCATCCATTCAACTTTCTATTCCTGTTGGAATATTACCATCTCTTCGTAACTGATGAACTTGTTTCCTCTTTGTTACTAGGCTCAAAGCCTCCCTAGCAAACTTGTCCTAAGGATACGCCATCACAAATTCATCTACCAAAAGTTGACACAGGTGCAGACATAACACAAAGATGACCCTTCCTACTGAGTGCATCGGCTACCACATTGTCCTTTCCCGCTTTATGTTTGATTTCAGGCTGAAATCGTGCCAACTTTTGCTGCCATCTAGCATACTTCGGCGATAGCTTCGGCTGCGTTTCAAAATACCTTAGAGTTACACTATCTGTCCAAACCACAGTACCATGACTTGGAAGATAATGACGCCAATACTCCAAGGAAGCAACAATAGCATACATCTCCTTTTCGTGAGTAGGCCATCGAGTTTGCGCGGCAATCTAACTTCTTCAGAAAAAGGACACTGGATGTCCTTTCTGTTGCAATACACCACCAATTGCAAAGTCGGAAGCGTCGCATTCTACTTCAAAGGGATCTTCAAAGATGGCAACTGCAAAACTGCTCAGAAGAGATAGCCTCTTTGAGTTGACGAACGCAGTTGGCACTCTGGAGTCCAATGCCATGGAATGTTCTTCGTAAGATCTGTCAATGGGGCCGCTATTTCCGAGTAACCCTTTATGAATCTTCGGTAATACCCTGTCAGACCAAGAAATGATCTAACTTCATGCACGTCTTTTAAGGTCATCCACTCAGTAATAGCTTGAATTTTCTTTGGGTCCATGGCAACCTCCCCTGAGATCAAGTGTCCCAAGAAATCTATCTTGGTTTGACCAAATGCGCACTTGCTTTCTTTAGCATACAATTGGTTCTCTCTCAACCTCTGAAACACTTTTTCTAAGTGTTCCACATGTTCCTCGATTGTCGAACTGAAAATCAAAATGTCATCAATATACACTACTACGAACTCGTCAAGGTAGTCTCTAAACACATCATCCATCATTGTGCAAAAAGTCGCTGGAGCATTGCACAACCCGAATGGTAAAACTAGAAACTCAAATGATCCATAAAGCGTTCGAAAAGCGGTCTTCTCAATGTCATTCTCTGCTACCCGAATCTGATGGTACCCCGATCTCAAGTCTATTCTTGAAAAATACTTTGCTTTCGATAGCCTATCAAATAAGTCGTCCACTCGTGGAAGAGGATACTTATTTTTGATAGTTATCGCATTTAGCGCTCGATAGTCCACACACATTCGCATCGTACCATCCTTTTTCATTACGAACAAGATAGGTGCACCATATGGCGATCGACTAGGTCGAATGTGTCCTCGACCTATCAATTCTGTCAGCTTGTTCTTCAATTCTACTAACTCTTGAGGATTCAACCGATATGGGCTCTTGCCGGTGGAGATGAACCTGGCAAAACCTCTATTCTGTGGTCCACAGCTCGACGTGGAGGTAACTCAGGCGGAAATCTTCCGTAACACGTCCCTAAACATGTTCAAGACTTCCAAAATAGGTTCGGGAACAGGTTCTTGACCATCTCCTATTTTGACTTCACCAGTATCCAAAACCATTGCAAGAAACACACGTTCCCGATGTCTAACTGCTTTACGCAACTGAGTCAAGGTAAGGAACATAGGATTCCAATCCTTATCAGTTAGCATTTCCATTCTGAGCATCGTTTTTCTAATGGCTTCTTTATCTGTTGCAAGCGTGATTCGATTATCTCCGGAACCCCTCATTTCGATTACATATTTATGGAACCATTCCATACCCAGAACAAAGTCAAACCCCGTAATTCTAGCTTAGCCTTCCAATCTTTGATTTGGACAGGAACTGCCCTTGCTATATTATTAGTATTTTGAGAACCTTTGCCAAAATTGATCTTTATTTCACACATCTTTATTACATCCAAATTCAATCGACGAGCTAGACTAGTCGATATGAAGTTGTATGTTGCTCCAGTATCGATCATCATTTGGACTCGGTCCCCTCATATCCTTCCTGTCAAGTATAGCAAAGGGTCAGTTTTGTCTTGAATAGCGAATAAGGCAGGTTGTGTCTGGCACAACATTACCTCTTCTGACTCATCTTCCGGATCTTCAAGCGTTTCTGGTTCAGCAACTTCCTCTTCTACCATCGCCTTGAAATGGCTCGACTGTTGCGAAGGTGCCTGACATTCCTTAGCAAAATGACCAGGCTTGTTACAATTATAACACATTGGAACCCCTCCTGCGGATCTCGAGGGAGCAGACTTTGGAGCCGAGCCCTTGGCCTGTTGAGGTGGCGGTAACGCTAATGGTTTCCGAAATCCGGTGGGTCTCGATGTGTCCGAAAACTTTGAACTACCAACAAAGGGACTTGCACTTCGTTTCGATGGTGACTGAGTTGGTCTTCCATCAAACCTTCTAAACCCAGACTTTGGAGAAAACCTCCTCGATTTAGGTTTTGCTTCCTCCCCTTTGTACAAGTCTTCTAACGACATGCCATAAGCAACCTTTTGAGCTGCCTCTTGACATTCCCAATAGCTTGTGGGCTTGTACCTTAAGATCTCCCTTCACGTTTTCTCATTCAAGCTAGCCATGAAGCAACTTCGAGCCTTCATCATCGCTCATATTTGGCACCAATCGCCGTACACTTCGAATCGATAAACGTGGTCCATTGGACTTCCCCGAACTCCCTGTTGACAAAGTGCCAGGTCAGCACGCAATCGCAAACCGAGATCATCCGGCATATACTGCTTTTTGATCTCCTTTTTCATGTGTTCCAGCTGTTTCGGTATCCACGTTCACCTTCAACAATTCGCCACCAAGTCTTAGCTTCTTCTTTAAGAAACTGCTTGGCACATGCAACCTTTTCTGTCTTTCTCACGGAAGCAGCCTCGAAATAGCTTTCCATATCATACAACCAGTCATCCAAAACCTTGTAATCCTTTGAACCCATGAAATTCGAAGGCTTTACCGGTTTGAATTTACTGGGACCTCCACCACTACTTCCGTCGAAGAATCTGATTCAGAGGAACCTGACTCTGAGTCATGCTTCTTCTTCTTTTTCCGTGTGTCTGGTTGCGGAACATGGCACTGCCGTATTCGTTGGAATCCGAACGGCAACATTATCGATTCGTCATTCAACCCAACATCCCCTCGAAGTTCGTTTAGGGCATCCATCATTATTTCTCGCCAACCAGGTCGTGCTAACCCTAGGGGGTCGACCTGGATCAGCTCATCCATCTCCTCATTTTGAGCCTCTGCGACAGCCCTCTCTGCCTCAGGCTCTGGTTGCTTTCTTTGCTCATCGTATTGAACCCTAGTTTCAACACTCGGAGAATATGCTTGGAATATTCCCAATGTTAAGTTGGAAACACCCTGCACAGGTTGTACACCCACACACATCAGCTTAACTAGCATAAGACTTTCGGACATACCTAGAATCTCACGACCGACTCACTGAGCAAGTGTTCTCCGAAGTTTGACAACTCACAGGATCAAACTCTCTGCGCAGAATACAGACATGTTAACCAAAGCAAGAGTAGATCAAGAATTTAGAGTTATCTAAACATTGAAACACCTATGACTTAAGGTAGTCCTACTGACCGCAGAGAACTTGCTCCGATACCAATTGTCAGAGTTTTTACCTGGTGCCACAAAGGCGGCTTGCCAGGTGCCAACCCTGGAATCCCCTCTCTGGAAACCCCACGGAATCTGGTAAAATAACCCGTATTAGGAACCCAAGCCTTAGGAACTCAAACCCCTAACTGACTAAGTCCACGAACGAGACTCACCTTGTGAATCAGGATACACGGACTAGCCGAGCTTTAGGTGTCGTTCCTAGCTTGGCGTGGTTGAGGCGGCCGGAGCAAGGCCTCAACCACTAGTTTGCGGAACGTGAACTCGGGCAATGTCTTTGAGCTTGCGGGCAGGTTTTCGGACCAAGGAATCTGACTAACTCCTTGGAAGTGACGTGCCCTATCTCAAAGGCAAGATCCTGCCAACGATAAGGATAGTCTAACCCTAGGGTGGGTTGTACCCCTGTCGTGTGGAAGTTTGGGCGGCACAACGAGGGTTGCACCTTGACGACACAAGCTTAGCTTGCACCGGTAGGAGGTTAACGAGCTCTCTTTTGAACCCAGGAAGCCTCACTACATATACTCTACCTTATTTATGTGACGGACCCCCCCTGTTTACCTAAATGAGTAAGTGGGCTGGCACGGAAATGCCAGCCCTTAGAGAAAATGGTTGTCCTAACCTAACCCTAAACCTAACCCCTAGGGGGGGTATTAGGGCGTGGGGTTAGGGCAACCCTAGGGTTAGGTCAACCCTAGGGGTGTCCCTAACCCTTTTGACAAGCTATACTTTATGGAAAAACCCTAACCTGGAACGTCAAACAAACGGGGGAGAGTTTTCTAGAAGGTAAGTTCTAGCTTCACCTAGAGTTTCCTGCAAATACCTAATGACACCCGGCCGGACCATCACCAGATACCCAAGTGCACTAAGTGGGCCTGTTTCCTACTACATCTAGGGTTCGTCACACAACTCGGTAGGTAACAACAGTCAAACCCCAAAGTAAAGGGTTGAGTCATAGTAAAAACTATGACACCTTGGGCTTATCAACATAGTTTAGTAGGTAATAATAGTCAACGTCCAAAGTAAACAGGAGTCATAATAAAAATTATGACACTCTCGCTATTGCTTTGCCCAATTCAACAATGGAAGATGGAACATGGTATGTGTTTTATTTGTGCATTTTTTGTTACTAGATTTGATTTATTTTTGGTTGACTCTCACATGGTTTTTTTGTAATGGGGTTTGCCGACTGTCAGAGTTTTAACCCAAAGGGCCGACACATGGCAACACGTGGCTGCCAGGTGGCCATTCGGCGTCGTCACCCTGTGTGAGCAACGCTAAGTTTCCCAGAACAACCCCAACGACCCCTAAGGTTAGACTCTAATGCCCAAGTGGATAGGAGACTTAGGGTTTAGCCTAAGTCTCCCTAGAGTGTCTACCCCCAAAACCTTTGAGGGATAACCCTAGTTGACTTAGGGTTTAGCCTAAGTCTCCCTAAAGTGTCTACCCCCAAAACCCTTGAGGGATAACCCTAGCTGACTTAGGGTCTTGCCCTAGAAGACCTAGACAAGCTCATGCCCTAACCCCCATCAAGGAGACATGTGTTCCACACATACCCCTAGACAGAGCTAAGGCATCGTCACTTACCCCTTGAGGAATCACCCTCATCCGGGAGTACAACCCCTTTAGGGTGACAAGGGGTACCCTGAACCACGACTAACCCCTAAGGGTTTGAGTGGCCAAGTTATACCCTAGACCTAGGGCTAGTACTTAGTGAGGACACGAGTGTGCGCCGTAGACGGACACGAGTGTTCTGCTAAGCAAACTCCCTAAGGCTAGGTTTGGGATAACCCTAAGCACATGACCTTGTGAGTGCCTTACGAAAGGGCTTCTGCTAATGAGCTTAGGTTGTTCAACCCCTGGATTCCAAGGAGAACACTCCCCTAGCCAAGTGTGCCAAAGCACACCTAGTTACGAGACCTAACCTCCCTTGAGCGGATGCCCAAGGCTTAGCACCCTAGTGCAAGCACAAGCATGCCTGTTTGCTAGAGTATCCAACCCCTTAGCGACAAGCCCATGACATAACCCCAAAGGGCGTGCCTCGGGCGTTGTACCATGTGACGTTTAGCCCAGTGTCACATCTCCATGTGACACTGCCTTCCATGATGTGGGCTATCATGCCATAGCCCTTAGATTCAAGAGTTGCACCAAGTACCACAAACGTGGTTCCTAAATGCCAACTCTAGAACCCTCAATGAACCCTCAAAAACCAGGTAACGTGAACCTGTCAAACAAGATCCCACGCCCACAGTTGGACAAGGACACGGATGTGCCTTGCTTGGCCGTGAGTGCTACACCTAGCTTGACGTGGAGGAGGAGGCTGGAGACAAGCCTCAACCTCTGCCTCTTGGAACGTGCATTCCAACAGGACCTCCCAGGCATGGATTCGCCAACGTTAAGGGTAAGTTTACCCCGAAGGTGGACGTACCCCTGGCATCTGGAAGTTAGGGCGGCACAACAGAGGGTTGTACCTTAACGACACAAGCTGAAGCTTGCACCGGCAGAAGAGCAACGAACTCATTCATGAACCCAGGAGCTCTCCTACGTATTGTCAGAGTTTTTACCTGGTGCCACAAAGGCGGCTTGCCAGGTGCCAACCCTGGAATCCCCTCTCTGGAAACCCCACGGAATCTGGTAAAGTAACCCGTATTAGGAACCCAACCCTTAGGAACTTAAACCCTAACTGACCAAGTCCACGAACGAGACTCACCTTGTGAATCAGGATGCACGGACTGGCCGAGTTATAGGTGTTGTTCCTAGCTTGGCGTGGTTGAGGCGGCCGGAGCAAGGCCTCAACCACTAGTTCTGCGGAACGTGAACTCGGGCAATACCTTTGAGCTTGCGAGCAGGTTTTCGGACCAAGGAATCTGGCTAACTCCTTGGAAGTGACGTGCCCTTGTCTCAAAGGCAAGATCCTGCCAACGATAAGGATAGTCTAACCCTAGGGTGGGTTGTACCCCTGTCGTGTGGAAGTTTGGGCGGCACAACAGAGGGTTGCACCTTGACGACACAAGCTTAGCTTGCACCGGTAGGAGGTTAACGAGCTCTCTTTTGAACCCAGGAAGCCTCACTACATATACTCTACCTTATTTATGTGACGGACCCCCCCCCCCTGTTTACCTAAATGAGTAAGTGGGCTGGCACAAAATGCCAGCCCTTAGAGAAAATGGTTGTCCTAACCTAACCCTAAACCTAACCCCTAGGGGGGGGTATTAGGGCGTGGGGTTAGGGCAACCCTAGGGTTAGGTCAACCCTAGGGGTGTCCCTAACCCTTTTTGACAAGCTATATTTAACGGAAAACCTACGTCAAACCGGGGGAGAGTTTCTAGAAGGTAAGTTCTAGCTTCGCCTAGAGTTTCTGCAAATACCTAATGACACCCGGCCGGACCATCACCAGATACCCAAGTGCACTAAGTGGGCCTGTTTCCTACTACATCTAGGGTTCGTCACACAACTCGGTAGGTAACAACAGTCAAACCCCAAAGTAAAGGGTCGAGTCATAGTAAAAACTATGACACACTCCCCGCCTTTGAAAATGTCAACGTCCTCGTTGACGTCTAACTCCAAGACTAGATAATGTTAGAGAAAAATTAACCAAAACTAACATATCACTCTATGCGGAGTCAGCCAAAAGTTCACAAGTTTTATTACCCCCTTGCATTACGCGAAGCCAAGTACTTCAGAACCGTCGTTCACTGAGTCGTAGACCCAGCTGCCGGAGGCACCACCTGCGACATGAAGTCATGGAGACCTTTTGCACGTCTGCAAAGTCTGTCACCCGACGCACACAACACAGTGGTTAATTTCTTTACGTAACTAGAATTTATATTGGAGGCCTCTAGTTAGTGTTGTTGCCGGCCCCTTGGTTAATAAGAAATAAAGGTTCACTTTATTTCTGATCATCATTACAACAGTTTGAGACCTCGCCTCAAACTCATTCACTACTCCATCGCGTTCTGCAGATTCTCCAATGGTTCCCATGTCGACTCGCATGCCGGGTAACCTTTCCACTTAACAAGATATTCACGTTTACGTTTTCGTCGTCCATGAATGTTCCTCCCTTTAATATCGCCTCAACTTCAAATTCTTTTCCTCACCAACTAATCTGGCGGCGGACGTAAACTACGATATCTATCGGATGTTTCTCATCCTTGTGGAATGGCTCGAGTAAATGACATGAAACACATTGTGTATTCCTTCCAACTCTGGAGGAAGATCTAACCATAAGCCACTTTCCCTACTTGCTTCACCACCTTGTATGGACCTATGTAGTGCGATAGAAACTTCCTCGAAAGAGTCGTTGGAACCTTCAGGTTTTTGGTACTCAACAATACCATATCCCCAACCTGATACTCTACATCCCGCGATGTTTATCGTACTGCTGACGATACCTTTCCTGTGCTGCAGCCATCGCTTGACGAGCAGCTTCCCATGTTCGATACAATTGTCCCGTGAACTCTGCTACAGATGGAACTCGATTGCTATCGTCTTTCGGTAACACCATACTCTGAGGAATACCACCCTTATTCCCAGTTAACACTTCCATCGGGCTACATCCGATTGCAGTGTGCATCGAGTTATTGTAACATATCTCAGCCATATCTAAGTGTTCAGCCCAATCAAGTTGATCACCTTGAACATAGCATCTGAGATAGTCCTCGACTTGTCGGTTTACCCTCTCCGTCTGACCATCCGTTTGTGGATGATAAGCCGTACTAAACCTCAGCATCGTCCCAAATTGCTTGAACAACGTTCCCCAAAACTTGCCAGTAAATCGAGGATCCCGGTCTGAGATCATCGTTTCCGGTAGCCCTCGCACTCTTACGACTTCGTGGAAGAACAACTTTGCTGCTTGTTTTGCATTCACTGTCTCTACAGTTGGAATGAAATGAGCAACCTTTGAAAATCGATCGACCACCACCATAAGAGCATTGAAACCACAAGATTTTGGCAATCCCATGATAAAGTCCAAAGTAACACTTTGAAATGGCCGCTCTGGAATCGGTATACATTGTAACTTCCCAGCTCGTTTTTGCGAACGACTTTTCACTTGTTGACATGTGGGGCATGTCTTGACATACTTGGCAACATCGTCTATCATACCCGGCCAATAGAATCCCTGTTTCAACAAAGCCAACGTCTTGTGCCTTCCACCATGCCCTGCCAAAGGAACGTCGTGATGCTCTCTTAATAGCCTCTCCCTCCATGTCCCTTCTGGAACATAGAGTCTCTTTTCTTTATAATAAAGAACTCCATCTCGTACTGCAAAATGGGCCTGTTTGAGTGCATCCATTCGACTTTCTATTCCTGCTGGAATATTACCATCTCTTCGTAATTGATGAACTTGTTTCCTCTTTGCCACCAGGCTCAAAGCTTCCTTGGCAAACTTGTCCTGAGGATACGCCGTCACAAATTCATCCACCAAAGTTGACACGGGTGCTGACATAATACGAAGATGACCCTTTCTACTGAGTGCATCAGCTACCACATTGTCCTTTCCCGCCTTATGTCTGATTTCAGGCTGAAATCGTGCCAACTTCTGCTGCCATCTAGCATACTTTGGTGATAGCTTCGGCTGCGTTTCAAAATACCTTAGAGTTACACTATCTGTCCAAACCACAGTGCCATGACTTGGAAGATAATGACGCCAATACTCCAAGGAAGCAACAATAGCATACATCTCCTTTTCGTGGGTAGGCCATCGAGTTTGCGCGGCATCTAACTTCTTCGAGAAGAAGGACACTGGATGTCCTTTTTGTTGCAATACACCACCAATTGCAAAGTCGGAAGCGTCACATTCTACTTCAAAGGGATCTTCAAAGATGGGCAACTGCAAAACTGGCTCAGAAGAGATAGCCTCTTTGAGTTTGACGAATGCACGTTGGCACTCTGGAGTCCAATGCCATGGAATGTTCTTCGTAAGATCTGTCAATGGGGCCGCTATTTCTGAGTAACCCTTTATGAATCTTCGGTAATACCCTGTCAGACCAAGAAATGATCTAACTTCATGCACGTCTTTTAAGGTCATCCACTCAGTAATAGCTTGAATTTTCTTTGGGTCCATGGCAACCTCCCCACCTGAGATCAAGTGTCCCAAGAAATCTATCTTGGTTTGACCAAATGCGCACTTGCTTTCTTTAGCATACAACTGGTTCTCTCTCAACCTCTGAAACACTTTTTCTAAGTGTTCCACATGTTCTTCAATTGTCGAACTGAAAACCAGAATGTCATCAATATACACCACCACGAACTCGTCTAGATAGTCTCTAAACACATCATCCATCATTGTGCAAAAAGTTGCTGGAGCATTGCACAACCCGAATGGCAAGACTAGAAACTCAAATGATCCATAACGCGTTCGAAAAGCGGTCTTCTCAATGTCATTCTCTGCTACCCGAATCTGATGGTACCAGACCTCAAGTCTATTCTTGAAAAGTACTTTGCTTTTGATAGTCTATCAAACAAGTCGTCCACTCGCGGAAGAGGATACTTGTTTTTGATAGTTATCGCGTTCAGTGCTCGATAGTCCACACACATTCGCATCGTACCATCCTTTTTCATTACAAACAAGATCGGTGCACCATATGGTGATCGACTAGGTCGAATGTGTCCTCGACCAACCAATTCCGTCAGCTGTCTCTTCAATTCAATCAACTCTTGAGGATTTAACCGATATGGGGCTCTTGCCGGTGGAGACGAACCCGGCAAAACCTCTATTCTGTGGTCCACAGCTCGACGTGGAGGTAACTCAGGCGGCAAATCTTCCGGTAACACATCCCTAAACATGTTCAAGACTTCCAAAATAGGTTCGGGAACATGTTCTTGACCATCTCCTATTTTGACTTCACCAGTATCCAAAACCATTGCAAGAAACACACGTTCCCGATGTCTAACTGCTTTACGCAACTGAGTCAAGGTAAGGAACATAGGATTCCAATCCTATCAGTTAGCGTTTCCATTCTGAGCGTCGTTTTTCTAATGGCTTCTTTATCTGCTGCAAGCGTGATTCGATTATCTCCGGAACCCCTCATTTCGATTACATGTTTATGGAACCATTCCATACCCAGAACAAAGTCAAACCCCGTCATATTCAAGACAACTAAGTCTAGCTTAGCCTTCCAATCTTTGATTTGGACAGGAACTGCCCTTGCTATATTATTAGTATTTTGAGAACCTTTGCCAAAATTGATCTTTATTTCACACATCTTTATTACATCCAAATTCAATCGACGAGCTAGACTAGTCGATATGAAGTTGTATGTTGCTCCAGTATCGATCATCATTCGGACTCGGTCCCCTCGTATCCTTCCTGTCAAATATAGCAAAGGGTCAGTTTTGTCTTGAATAGCGAATAAGGCAGGTTGTGTCTGGCACAACATTACCTCTTCTGACTCATCTTCCGGATCTTCAAGCGTTTCTGGTTCAGCAACTTCCTCTTCTACCATCGCCTTGAAATGTCCTGATTGTTGTGAGGGTGCCGGACACTCTTTAGCAAAATGACCAGGCTTGTTACAATTATAACATTTCACGACCCCGCCTGCGGAACGCGGGGGAGCAGACTTTGGAGCCGATCCTTTGGTCTGCTGAGGAGGTGGTAACGCCAATGGTTTCCGAAATCCGGTGGGTCTTGATGTGTCCGAAAACTTGGAACTGCCACAAAGGGACTTGCACTTCGAATTGATGGCGATTGATCTGGTCGCCTATCAAACCTTCTGAACCCAGACTTTGGAGGAAACCTCCTTGGTTTAGGTTTTGCTTCCTCCCCTTTGTACAAGTCTTCTAACGACATGCCATAAGCAACCTTTTGAGCTGCCTCTTGACATTCCCGATAGCTTGTGGGCTTGTACCTTAAGATCTCCCTTCGCGTTTTCTCATTCAAGCTAGCCATGAAGCAACTTCGAGCTTCATCATCGCTCATATTTGGCACCAATCGCCGTACACTTTCGAATCGATAAACGTGGTCCATAGGACTTCCCCGAACTCCCTGTTGACAAAGTGCCAGGTCAGCACGCAATCGCAAACCGAGATCATCCGGCATATACTGCTTTTTGATCTCCTTTTTCATGTGCTTCCAGCTGTTTCGGTATCCACGTTCACCTTCAACAATTCGCCACCAAGTCTTAGCTTCTTCTTTAAGAAACTGCTTAGCACATGCAACCTTTTCTGTCTTTCTCACGGAAGCAGCCTCGAAATAGCTTTCCATATCATACAACCAGTCATCCAAAACCTTGTAATCCTTTGAACCCATGAAATTCGAAGGCTTTACCGGTTTGAATTTACTGGGACCTCCACCAACTACTTCCGTCGAAGAATCTGATTCAGAGGAACCTGACTCTGAGTCATGCTTCTTCTTCTTTTTCCGTGTGTCTGGTTGCGGAACGTCTGGCACTGCCGTATTCGTTGGAATCCGAACGGCAACATTATCGATTCTGTCATTCAATCCCAAGACATCCCCTCGAAGTTCGTTTAGGGCATCCATCATTATTTCACGCCAACCAGGTCGCTGCCTAGCCCTAGGGGGTCGACCTGGATCAGCTTCATCCATCTCCTCATTTTGAGCCTCTGCGACAGCCCTCTCTGCCTCAGGCTCCGGTTGCTTTCTTTGCTCATCGTATTGAACCCTAGTTTCAACACTCGGAGAATATGCTCGGAATATTCCCAATGTTAAGTTGGAAACACCCTGCACAGGTTGTACACCCACACACATCAGCTTGAACTAGCATAAGACTTTCGGACATACCTAGAATCTCACGCCGACTCACTGAGCAAGTGTTCTCCGAAGTTTGACAACTCACAGGATCAAACTCTCTGCGCAGAATACAGACATGTTAACCAAAGCGATAGAGTAGATCAAGAATTTAGAGTTATCTAAACATTGAAACACTCTATGACTTAAGGTAGTCCTACTGACCGCAGAGAACTTGCTCCGATACCAATTGTCAGAGTTTTTACCTGGTGCCACAAAGGCGGCTTGCCAGGTGCCAACCCTGGAATCCCCTCTCTGGAAACCCCACGGAATCTGGTAAAGTAACCCGTATTAGGAACCCAACCTTAGGAACTAAACCCTAACTGACCAAGTCCACGAACGAGACTCACCTTGTGAATCAGGATGCACGGACTGGCCGAGTTATAGGTGTTGTTCCTAGCTTGGCGTGGTTGAGGCGGCCGGAGCAAGGCCTCAACCACTAGTTCTGCGGAACGTGAACTCGGGCAATACCTTTGAGCTTGCGAGCAGGTTTTCGGACCAAGGAATCTGGCTAACTCCTTGGAAGTGACGTGCCCTTGTCTCAAAGGCAAGATCCTGCCAACGATAAGGATAGTCTAACCCTAGGGTGGGTTGTACCCCTGTCGTGTGGAAGTTTGGGCGGCACAACAGAGGGTTGCACCTTGACGACACAAGCTTAGCTTGCACCGGTAGGAGGTTAACGAGCTCTCTTTTGAACCCAGGAAGCCTCACTACATATACTCTACCTTATTTATGTGACGGACCCCCCCCCCCTGTTTACCTAAATGAGTAAGTGGGCTGGCACAAATGCCAGCCCTTAGAGAAAATGGTTGTCCTAACCTAACCCTAAACCTAACCCCTAGGGGGGGGTATTAGGGCGTGGGGTTAGGGCAACCCTAGGGTTAGGTCAACCCTAGGGGTGTCCCTAACCCTTTTTGACAAGCTATATTTAACGGAAAACCTACGTCAAACCGGGGGAGAGTTTCTAGAAGGTAAGTTCTAGCTTCACCTAGAGTTTCCTGCAAATACCTAATGACACCCGGCCGGACCATCACCAGATACCCAAGTGCACTAAGTGGGCCTGTTTCCTACTACATCTAGGGTTCGTCACACAACTCGGTAGGTAACAACAGTCAAACCCCAAAGTAAAGGGTTGAGTCATTAGTAAAAATATGACAACCGTATTTACTTACACTCTCTTGGATGTGACGGACCCCCCCCCCTGTTTTCCTATATGAGTAAGTGGGCTGGCACTGAAATGCTAGCCCTTAGAGAAAATGAGTTGTTCAATCCTACCTAAACCTAACCCTAGGGGGGGTTTAGGACGTGGGGTTAGGGCAACCCTAGGGTTAGGTCAACCCTAGGGGTGTCCTAACCCTTATTTTGACAAGCTATACTTTGCGAAAACCCCTAACCTGGAACGTCAAAACGGGGGAGAGTTTTCTAAATGGAAGTGCTAGCTTCGCCTAGAGTTTCTTGCAAACCTAACGACACCTGGCCGGACCATCACTAGATACCCAAGTGCACTATGCGGGCCTGTTTCTTCTACATCTAGGGTTCGTCACATAATCCAGTAGGTAACAACAGTCTACGTCCAAAGTAAAAGAGGAGTCATAGTAAAAACTATGACACACTCCCCGCCTTTGAAAATGTCAACGTCCTCGTTGACGTCCAACTCCAAGACTAGATAATGTTAGAGAAAACTAACCAAAACTAACATATCACTCTATGCGGAGTCAGCCAAAAGTTCACATAATTTTTATTACCCCCCTTGCATTACGCGAAACCAAGTACTTCAGAACCGTCGTTCACTAAGTCGTAAACCTAGCTGCCGGAGGCATCACCTACAACATGAAGTCACTTGGAGACCTTTTGCACGTCTGCAAAGTCTGTCACCCGACGCACACAACACTGGTTAATTTCTTTACTTAACTAGAATTTATATTGGAGGCCTCTAGTTAGTGTTGTTGCCGGCCCCTTGGTTAAGAAGAAATAAAGACTTTCTTTATTCCTTTATATTAAACGCTGTTGATGACCTCTGTCATCTAGCGCACAACAAGCACTTCTCAAATGCTTGACTAAACACCTTTCGCATTTCTTTGATTTTCCAATGGTCCACATGTCCACATGTTACGATATTATAGCTTACATCTCTGCATCCCTCAGTGCCTCTCATTACCCCTTTTCACAAGGGTCTGCTACTATACCTATCTTTCATTAGTATATAGCTACGCCAGACTAAGTATGAGACTTTTATCGGAATCAAGCTCTTTTCCGATACAAGAGTACAAGTCGTAAAACCCTGTTCTTTGTAAACATGTCAATCTGGCCAGAGGCGATCACAGAGGCGCATGGCTGTACACATGCAAACAACAAGGTTTTGCCAATCTACCAACTGCTATTCACTTGGTGTGTTATTAACATAAATTTATTCCCGATAAGAATCAAATTCAGTCAAATCCGTGACCAAGTGTCATAGCTTCTACCATTCGTCCTTCGCAACCATCTTTTTACTCTTTTTTAACACCGACCAGTTCAGGGCTAACATACCTTTCTTATAAACCAATGTGGAAACCAGGAAATTCAACCCATTTCTAGTGCCTCAATCGACAACCTTTAGATAACACGTCTCTTAATTGTCACTTTCATTGTACTCATTCCCCAAAGAGCACATCGTACTAGATGCCGTTCAATACTTCCTAACTCTTTATCTCACTAAGTTCAAAATACCAAATTTTAAGACTTAGTTTCCACGATAAGAGTCTCTCTGAATTTAGAATACTGCACGCCTCCATAACATTATATTTATTTCCAACTCTTAAACTGATTTCGTAAATGTTTCTCAACACTATACCGAAGTATAGCATTTTCACTAATTGAAGCAACTAGTGTTTTTGATAAACATCTTTTAAAACTAATCCTTATTCTATAAATAGTCGCAATTTCGATATTGATACTCTCGAATGGATAATGATCGTTTAACGTTCAAATCCTAAGCTTATCAACTAGTTGTTATACTAGTGGATATAAACTTACAATCATATCAATTTATCAAAATGCATAACTATAATATAGACATGGTCTTAGTTTACATGAACCGAACTTGAGTTTTCAAGATGGACATATAATGTTATGATAGTATTCCGAGGAACTTTTTCAGAGACTAAGAGGAATTATGAACTAGTGTCTGGTTCATTTAATTGATTTAGTAAGATATCAACCTCCACATAAATGTTATCATAACACTGAAGTGTTATATCAACTTCATGTTTTAATTATACCTTACAATTCAATAGATCTCCCCAAACATGAATAAAATATCTAGTTCAATATATTGAACTAAGATACATTATTCACTTTAGACACCTAGCAATCTAGAAAGTGTCACATTGCCCCTCAAGCAATGTATTGAGAAATGTCTCATTTCTCAACTAACTTGAAAACACATTTCAAGTTATAACACTAAGTAGTGCCTTACCAAAGTGTCAGACTCAAATCCACTTGAGTCTTTATATTATATGATTACGGCCACCTCATGTGATCATAACTAAGTTTGATATTGAGCGCTCCAAACTCAATATTAAAGAGATATCATACTATACTTTGACAAGTCATTTATAACCAATCTTGAAAAGATTGTCACAAATTCTATCAAAGTTTAAAATATAAATATCTCCACAGATGAGGTGATAGGAAACCTCATATTCTCGAACCGGATATTGACAAACCTTGAACTACAATCAATCAAGAAGGGACACCATCTTCTTGAGCTAATCCCGCTACATAATATCATACTTACAAGAATATTGAACCAACTCAAGGAACACCATCAAACCTTGAGATAGAACTAACAACTAACCCAAGGAATACAATCAAACCTTGAGTCAAGAATAGTTCTATTTTTCAATATTCTGAAAGAACTGAAGATACCTACTTTATAAGTTCTTTGAGTCCCCACATTTGCGACCATGATGCAAAGTCAAGAAATCATCTTTTGAATAATCGTATTCGACTCTAAAATGAAATCGTTATTGAAAAAAAAACAATACCAACTTCTGATCCTCATCGAATACCGACTCTCTAAGGAGGTACATGCACTTAAACCTCCAATGAAAATCCGACTGTTACTGGCTCATTGGTAATTCTCAACATAAGTTACAGATTCCAAAATTAAAGAGTTAACAATGAAAATGCATAAGTGTGCGCCGAACGCCTTCATTATGCAAGTCCTTATTACTCAGTAAACTGAAAATGTAAACGTATGTTTCCAACATTACTCTTTGTGATAAATCACGCCATCCATCCAAAAAGCTGCATTGATAGGGATGCAACATTAAATCCGTCTACTGCCAAATCTATTATCTATCTCATTCTTATGAGATAATTTCATAATCAAGTTAGCTGAGCTAACTAACTTGAATACAGAGTGCGCGCTTACAACTAACTAAGGTTTCAAGTTGTACATGTTCAAATTAGGTAACTTGAACTTATTAAACTATTTCACCTAATGTTACTTGTAGCTAGCATCATCAAAATATTGTGAACATCGGACAATACTTTGATTACATTGGATGTTCAAACCAACTGCTTAACATATTCATCATATGTTAATATTTGACATTTCGTTGTATTATAAATTCATCACCATAGTCTGCTTCTAGAGTTACATTCTCGAAAACATGCACTATAATGAGAGCTTATTTACACTTTTATGTCAAAATGTAGTGTTCACTCTTATGTTTGAATATGCCCCTTCTTCCGAAGTCAAAGACGCACTTTCGAACATAAGTCTTTCCCCATTTGAACACGATTGCTGAACTTGATATTGAATCTTGCCCTAAGCCAAAACTCAATGGACACTGTCTGTTTCTAAATCATGTGTTATCCCAAATTTAAACACCTTAAAGAAAAAGAAAAATTTTCAATAATGTGTAGACTTAGGACATCACAAGACCCACTTCCACGACTTAGTTTGTAAGCCAGAACAAACTAACACACCACATCTTGTGGAGTATATGGTAAAGTAACCTGGACAACCATAAGGTAAAATAACCTGGCATACAACTTGGAAGCTGGCTTCCAAGTGCTACCTCTAAGTCCATAACCCACACCCACTTATGAAGTAGGTGTACTCTGAAGAGTTATAGATCTCAGGACCAACTCTCCACACAGAATTCAGACATTAGCCGAAAGTGATAGAGTACTTCAAGAATTTAGAACTAACTAAACCCTAAAATACACTACACTTTAGGTAGTCCTACTGACCACAGAGAATAGGCTCTGATACCAATTGTCAGAGTTTAACCCAAAGGGCGACACATGGCAACACGTGGCTGCCAGGTGGCCATTCGGCTCGTCACCCTGTGTGAGCAACGCTAAGTTTCCCAGAACAACCCCAACGACCCCTAAGGTTAGACTCTAATGCCCAAGTGGATAGGAGACTTAGGGTTTAGCCTAAGTCTCCCTAGAGTGTCTACCCCCAAAACCTTTAAGGGATAACCCTAGTTGACTTAGGGTTTAGCCTAAGTCCCCTAGAGTGTCTACCCCAAAACCCTTGAGGATAACCCTAGCTGACTTAGGGTCTTGCCCTAGAAGACCTAGACAAGCTCATGCCCTAACCCCATCAAGGAGACGTGTGTTCCACACATACCCCTAGACAGAGCTAAGGCATCGTCACTTACCCCTTGAGGAATCACCCTCATCCGGGAGTACAACCCCTTTAGGGTGACAAGGGTACCTGAACCACGACTAACCCCTAAGGGTTTGAGTGGCCAAGTTATACCTAGACCTAGGGCTAGTACTTAGTGAGGACACGAGTGTGCGCCGTAGACGGACACGAGTGTTCTGCTAGCAAACTCCCTAAGGCTAGGTTTGGGATAACCCTAAGCACATGACCTTGTGAGTGCCTTACGAAAGGGCTTCTGCTAATGAGCTTAGGTTGTTCAACCCCTGGATTCCAAGGAGAACACTCCCCTAGCCAAGTGTGCCAAAGCACACCTAGTTACGAGACCTAACCTCCCTTGAGCGGATGTCCAAGGCTTAGCACCCTAGTGCAAGCACAAGCATGCCTGTTTGCTAGAGTATCCAACCCCTTAGCGACAAGCCCATGACATTAAACCCCAAAGGGCGTGCCTCGGGCGTTGTACCATGTGACGTTTAGCCCAGTGTTACATCTCCATGTGACACTGCCTTCCATGATGTGGGCTATCATGCCATAGCCCTTAGATTCAAGAGTTGCACCAAGTACCACAAACGTGGTTCCTAAATGAACCCTCAAAAACCAGGTAATGTGAACCTGTCAAACAAGATCCCACGCCCACAGTTGGACAAGGACACGGATGTGCCTTGCTTGGCCGTGAGTGCTACACCTAGCTTGACGTGGAGAGGAGGCTGGAGACAAGCCTCAACCTCTGCCTCTTGGAACGTGCATTCCAACAGGACCTCCCAGGCATGGATTCGCCAACGTTAAGGTAAGTACCCGAAGGTGGGACGTACCCCTGGCATCTGGAAGTTAGGGCGGCACAACAGAGGTTGTACCTTAACGACACAAGCTGAAGCTTGCACCGGCAGAAGAGCAACGAACTCATTCATGAACCCAGGAGCTCTCCTACGTATACTCTACCTTATTTATGTGACGGACCCCCCCCCCCCCCCTGTTTTCCTATGAGTAAGTGGGCTGGCACTGAAATGCTAGCCCTTAGAGAAAATGAGTTGTTCAATCCTAATCCTAAACCTAACCCCTAGGGGGGGTTTAGGACGTGGGGTTAGGGCAACCCTAGGGTTAGGGCAACCCTAGGGGTGTCCTTAACCCTTATTTTGAAAGCTATACTTTGCGAAAACCCCTAACCTGGAACGTCAAACGGGGGAGAGTTTTCTAAATGGAAGTGCTAGCTTCGCCTAGAGTTTCTTGCAAATACCTAACGACACCCGACCGGACCATCACTAGATACCCAAGTGCACTATGCGGGCCTGTTTCTCTACATCTAGGGTTCGTCACATAATCCAGTAGGTAACAACAGTCTACGTCCAAAGTAAAAGAGGAGTCATAGTAAAACTATGACACCGACAAACCTCATTGGTGTTTAGTCCTACAAACAAAATTTGTTGATGGGGTTTGCCAGCAAACCCTAGCAACTGATTACAATACATCTACTTGTCCAATGCTATGATAGTTCTTTCATGTGTGGTTCGCTTGCAACCATAGAATAGTTTTTGATTACACTAGCCTTTTCATGTTGTTAGAGTAGTATATAAACCACATAGGAGTTCTAAGTTTCATGTGTTTATTTGGAGAATATAATGGGAAAAATATAAAAAATAGTATATATGTAAAAATACAAGAGTTAGATGAAAAAACAGAATTACAGGTAAAATCGTAGTACGGTGAAGGTGATGGAATACGCATTTGAACATATCAATGGAATATGTCCAAGGAATAGTTATCATAACGGCAATGTAAAGTTCATGAAAAGTTACGATAACTATAAGTACTAGACTAAAAATACGAGTATAAATAGACAAAAAGGAATAAAAAAGGATCTGAGATATATTAATTATTGTACTATGTGCCATTGTTTGGACATATAATATATTCTCTCTTCTTCTCTCACTATGATTTACTACCTTGTTCTCTATCAACTTACTATTCCGTTGAGATCCATAATACTACCTATTATATACCTTGTCATTCTTACTCTCTTCTAACCTGATTTCTAAGCAATTCACTATTTCAGAAAATTCCGTCTACCTGTATTAGGGTTGATGGTGGCGACCACCAAACCATTGGTTTCATCACTTCACAATGGTTGTCACATATCATTCATGGGACAATGCCCAGTGTTTATGCGAGTTTCCTACTTCCTTAAGAAACGATGTAGCAACTCATATGGATGGAGTATTCTTTCAGCGGTGCGCGTTTGAGCATGTTGACGATTATGATGATGCTTTTTAACAGTTGTATCGTATTTTCGGGAGCCATCTAAGTCAGTAATGTAGTTTGGTATTCATTTTTAGAGCCTTTTGTTTCGTGTAAAGCCTAACATATCGGAGCGGATTAAATTAGGCATGTGTGGCCATCATTTTATTAAGACTTTATGGGCTTGTGCATGCATTAGCTCCATGACCCTTGACGATGCTTTGTGGCTGGCACAATGATATAAGACGTCACCTCTTCCATTTGCAACTTCGCGTGCTCTAATTTCACTTCATGTTGAGGATGGTCTTGCTCTGATGGAGGTTGATGTTATTATTGCCTATGTACCAAGGTTGGGGTTGTGGATGTGAATGTGGAACATGTAGTACATTATTGGGCATGTAATGAAGTTGGACAATCAGTGATGTCGACATTCCCCAATTGGCGTCCTCCATTTCTAGGGTGAAGGCCTTGGCGTCGGTGCTACTGCAGTGGAAGGTCTTGATGCGGTGGATCTTTTGAGTTTAGGGTGACATAAGTAGAGTTGGGTTCTTGTGCAACTAAATTGATGACTCCTCCATCTTTCTTTCGAAAGTTTATCAAGGGGTTCAATTGACACCAATTCATCTTGTCTTTACTTTTCAAATTCAATTTAATAACACAACACATTGTTTTTTTTTTCAGTGTTGATTAATACAAGCTTGAGTTTGTCTTTATTCTTTAGTTTTTTGCTACACATTACCATCTTCATTTATGCCATGTGGTAGAGCAGTCTCCATTCTTTTGGCAATAGACACAAGTTAAATTCTCTATAGTACTAATAGTAACACATCATCTTTAAGACTTTCACGGAAAAACTCTGGTCGAACTTGAGGATTCGTAGCAAAAGCATGAGAAGTAGCATCATGTGTTGTGAACACCACTATCAACTGAGTTTGATTGTTCAGCTACACCACATAGCATTTAGTAATTCCATGAGTAATTGCTACAAAACAAAGAATTTGCCTTTTTATGTAACCACAAATGAAGTTACAAAAATGAAATAAATTTAAACAATAAACAAACTAAATCTAAAAGACAAAGAAGATCTAAAAAAAATATACAACTTTTGAGCTTTCTGTAGAGACTATCGGACCCCTCATGTCCACCACCAGGTCGGAATAGCAATATTATTAGATCGAAACCCTAAACTTACATACAAGATGAAGATGAGTGGTCCAAATTAAAATCAATCCAACGGCTAAAATTTCACTACCTAAAAATTCCACTAACGTTGTTAATAATATGAAGCATAAATGTGCTACAAGTTAAGGTTTGTTTAAAAATATTTCAGTATGTTCCTGCCTGAGCTTTAAAGCACGTGGCGAAGTTGCTGACTGGAGAGGACTTTGTAGCTCTTTGGTTCTTACAGGATATGGAGAAGCGGTTGCACACCTGAACATCACCACTGTTAAGTAGTAAAACAAGTGCTTCATCACACCCACCTCTCTTTCCGCTTCTCCAGGAATCGAGCCAGCGATGCTTTTCTAGCTTGAGGCAAAGCTGCATGTTTACCTGGTATTAATGACGAGCAGTTTGTGTGTACAGTGAAAAATGTTACCTGAGTGAGGTACGATTCTCGGTGTGGGATGGGCTGCTTGCTGTTTGTAACGACTTGGAACTGTCAGCAGCTATAGTAGCAGCAAAAAGCATGATCTGCTCAGCCTGAGGGTGGCAAGATAGAATCAATAGTAAGCAAATAATTACTAAGCAAACTACACACCTTTTCTGCAGGCATGTTTCCGAAAACGCTCACTTTTCCAGCATAGAACACCGTCAACTCGGGTGAACAACTGCAAGCCCTGCAAGCGTTAGTTACTTGAGATGCATACTAAATAATCGCCGTACCTAGATGTACAGGTAGCAGTTCGTCCAAGCGAAAGAGAAAGAGAAAGATCTACATCTGCTAGTGAACTTCTCTGCTGCTGGTCACTCCCGCTCAGCTAGAAATATAAGGGCGCGTAAGATCAATTACATACATAAACGGACAACAACACTCACACTAGCATTCCAACACCGATCCAATGCCAGCTGGCCTTTTGATGCAGTGAACAGGCAAATTGATAAGGAGTTTAAAACACACATTAGATTTCACTCACCATTCAAACTGGCCTGCTGATGCACGGGAGCTGAATGCTGCTGTTCCTTACCTGTGAAGAATTGGCAGCTGCCAGTTGAAAGCCATGTTGCTGGCTCATATGCTGGAGCCAAGCAAGCGAGACCTCATCCTGCAATCGTGCCGAGTTCCGAAAGCTTCTCTTGCTGCAAGATCTCTGCTCATTGTAGCCGACAATCAATCAAGATATGCAAGCATATGTCGGAGAAACGAGGCCATAAAAATGATGTGCGGGCGTAGGGGCCGACAGCAACAAAAAATGAGCAGCCCACATGGATGCATGCATAACTTGGCCGAACTCGTGTCGAAAGCACCATCCTACCTGGACATAAAACAAATGACCACATCGTTTACTCGTGCCCATCCACATCATCAAACTTTTGGTTCCATTTTCAACACCCGTTTCCATCAATCACACTGTTGTCCGGACCCTTATACGACAAAAACCTTGAAACCGAGGAGCTGTAAAACTTTAATGAACAGCAGCAGGGCTCGAAGGGAACAAGACCATCTTGCGCTGCTCCTTAAGTCGTGTGGCGACATAAAGAATCTGTCTAGTGCTAAACATCTCCATGCCCGCATTCTTTCCGGGGAGCACAAGGATAACACATTCTTGAACAACTTGGTCGTGCAGATGTACGGGAGGTGTGGGGATATCCAAGCCGCACGAGAGGTCTTCGATGGGATGGGCCACCGCAATGATTTCTCGTGGAGTTTCACCGTGGGTACTTATGCCCTCAACGGGCATCTTGACGAGGCCAGACGGCTCCATGCAGTGATGCCGCAGTCAAGTGCTCTGCCAGCAAATTATATACTCACCGGACATGCACAAAGTGGGGACGTTTCTGGAACCAAGCAAGCATTTGATATCATTCAGAGGAATGTTATTTCCTGGAACTCGTTGATGCACGCACATGCCCAGAAAGGGCATCATGAAGATGCAAGAACTATCTTTGGAAAAATGCCACAGTACAATGTGGTATCTTGGAATGGGCTGATCGCAGTATATGCCAACGGCCTGCAAGTAGAATCTGCGAAAGCACTGTTTGATACAATTCCTGAGAGGAGCATTGCGTCGTGGACTCCCATGATCCAGGCGTATGCCCAAACCGGACGTTTGGAGGAAACTAAGGAGCTCTTTGATAAAATGCCAAACCATGATGTGGTGTCATCTGGGTCCATGATCACGGCCTACGGTTCTCAGGCCTGCTTGCACTTGGCCAAGAGCATCTTCGACACATCTTTAGAACGTAATATCATCTCCTGGACAGCCACTATAGTTGCTTATGGCCAGAACGGAAATCTAGAGGGAGCTGCAAGCATCTATGAGAAAATGCCGCAATACAACATGGTATCATCTACAGCCATCCTTAGTGCATATGCACAAAACGGGCATGCCAAGGAAGCAAAGGCTGTATTTGACAAAATGCCTCAGAGAAACTTGGTGTCATGGAATGCCATGGTTGCAGCTTCTCTTCAAGACGTTGAGGAGGCTAGGCATCTATTGGACAAAATGCCTCAGCACAATGTCATATCTTGGACCGTGATGATCGTGTCGTTATCCCAAAATAAGCAACTTTCTGAAGCACAGCAACTGTTCGATCAAATGCCCGAGAAGAACATAGTCTCCTGGACGGCACTTCTGCAGGGTTATGTTCTGAACACGAACGTGGAGCAAGCTCTAGAGGTTTTTCACAATATGCCAGAGCGTAACACGGTTACATGGAATGCAATGCTTGGAGCCTGCGCACGTTCTGGAGAGGTTCAACTTGCAACGCACACATTTCATGCAATGCTTCTTGATGGAAGCATGCCAAGCCGGATATCATTACGATTCTCCTGAGCTCCTGCAGTCATGCGGGGATGCTGAACGAGAGCCGAGATTACTTCAAGTCGATGAAGTGCGACCACGGCATCTTACCAGAAAAGGAGCACTACTATGCAATGATCGACGTGCTCGGACGAGCAGGCCAATTGAAGAAGGCTGAGGAGCTCATAAGCACCATGCCTTTCCTGATAGAGTCTGCTCAGTACGAAGTGCTGTTAGGCGCATGCAGAATCCATCGCAACATTAAAGTTGCAACTCGGGCAGCCGAGTCGCTCATGAAAATGGATCCCAAGTTGGGCCAGCCTTACCTGCTCCTTGCAGATATCTATGCCTCCGCTGATAGGCAGGACGAGGTGTGGAGAGTTATGGAATCCTTGAACAGCAACGTTTGAGATTATCGGTGTATATGTTTGCCAGGAGAACATAGGATGCGGAACTCTCTGGATCCATCTTTAGTGCGTGCTTAGCCACTCGTGCTCCAGTCTCAATGTTGGAATGGGTTTTGCAAGCGGCAAGCAAGGCTCCCCACAACGTTGAATCCGGCGAAAACGGCATGCTGTCCATAAGCTCCTGTGCATGGAAAAAACGGCCGGATCTTGCGAGAATGTCCACGATTGAGAAATAATGCTCTTTGACGGGCATAATCTCATACTCCGCCGTCATGTCTAAAAAGTGTTGGACGGCTTCATCCAGCATTCCCAAGTGCTTGCATGCAGAAAGAATACCCACATAGGAGATATTGTCAGGTCTTGTACCCTCTAATTGTAAGATTTTAAAGAGCTCGAGGGCCTGTTTGCCATGCCCTGAATGAGCATACGCTGCGAGCGTCACATTCCAAGATATCAGGTTTCTCAAAGGCATCAGATCGAACATAGGCTTAATGCCTTGAATGTCACCCTCCAGTCCGTGAACCATAAGCATCACATTCCATGAAATGACATTCCAGTTGGGCATTTTGTAGAAGATATTGACAGCTTGTTGCAGATGTCTGGCCTGGGCATACCCTATGATAATTAAGTTCCAAGAGATGATACTCGGCTGAGGTGCAGAATCAAACATACACTTGGTTTGTAGCACATACCCAATCAGGGCATACGTTGCAATCATCGCATTCCATGAAACCATATCCCATTGAGGCATTTTGTCAAATGCGACCCTGGCTGCTTCAGCATTGCCTATTGTCGAGTGTGCAATTATCAAAGGCGTCCATGAAACCATGTCTCTCTTGGGCATGGCCTGGAAAATCTTCACGGTTTCCTCGGCTTCCCCGTTCTGGGCATATGCAGTGAGCATGGTAGTCCAGGATGTCACATCGGGCTCGGGATGAGTCTGGAACGCACTCCTTACTTTGATTAGATTCCCTTCATTTCCATAGCCGGAAATCATTACATTCCACGTCATACGATTCCAGTTGGGCATCCTAATCAGAATGCCTTCCCCATGCCGCATATACCCAGCTTGGGCATATGCCTGCAGTAAATTAATCCAGGAAAGGATGTTTCTCTCAGCCATCGCATCGAATATGTGTTTGGCTCTCTCCAGGAACCCACTCTGACCGTATGCTTGAATCATAGCAGTGGAGGTTACAACATCCTGATGTCGTATCGTGTCAAACATACTCTCGGCCTCCTGGATCTGATCCACCCGGAGGTAACCTGTGATAACAGAATTGCGCGAGACAGCATCCCATGCAGGCATCATATCAAACACGAATTTTGCTTCTTTCATTTGGTTGTTGCATGCGTATCCAGTTATCATGATGTTCCATGAGATCACGGACCGACCAGGCATAGACTTGAAGAGTCTTTCCGCTTTTGCAGGCTGCCCATTCTGAGCGTACGCTTGGAGCATACAGGTCCATGTCACAGGGCTGTATTCAGGTAGGATATCAAACAAGTTCTGAGCTTCAGCCAGATGCGCACGTTGGGCATATACACATATCATGGCAGTCAGCGAGACAATGCTCCATTGAGGCATCCTTTTGAAGATCACTTCAGCTTCATCCAGTAGGTCCTCTTCTACGTGGGCGGATAAGAGCACGTTCATGGTGATTACATTTCGCTCTGGCGTCATATCAAAGAGTCGCTTGGCTTCGTCAACATGCCCATTCTGGGCATAAATTGTCATCATTATATTGCATGAATATATTTCGGACAGTGGATTTCCAGGTCGAAAACCTTTCTTGCCTCATGTAACTCACTGAACTTTCCATACATTTGAACAAGCAAGTTACCCAGAAATGTGCTCCCCCGATGGCGGCTCTGGTGAATATAGGCATGAATCTCCTTCCCGCGTCTCAAGTCGGTGCAACATCTGAGAAGGCCGGCCAGCTCATTTTCCTCCAGAAACAATGCCCGCCTACCCTGCCTTATTACCTTCATCTACTCGACTAGTTAATTTTCCTGTTCCGGTTATGGCTCTAGCAATGCAGCCGCCTGCAACAATGCCGGAGTCGGACTGTGTTGCCAATGCTTCACGGCCATATCTTCATTTGATACAAGCCTTTGCAAACACCAAGGATATTACAGCTGCTAAACTGATCCACGGCCACGTTGTGGCGAGACGCTTAAATGGTGACGCCCGCGTAGCGGATCGTTTGATTCATATGTATATCAAATGTGGCAGCCTTGACAACGCGCTCCGGGTTTTCAAAGAGCAGCGTGCTCCAAAAACATTGTCATGGAATCGGATCATCTCAGCCTATGTGAAACTCGGAAAATTCAAGCGCGTCCTTCTTCTCTTCCGAAGAATGCTACTTGATGGCGTGTTTCCTGACAAGGCCACATTCGCTGTGGCTTTCAACGCTTGTTCCGGGTGTGAGAGCCTCCTGACTGGTAAATGATTCACTCCCTTGCACATGAATTGGGATATGACTTGTGCATGACTGTGGGTACCGCGCTGATGAACATGTATGCCGAGTGTGGCAGCCTGCAAGAGGCCGTTCAGATATTCGAGAAAATGCAGAAAAGAGATGCCACAGCTTGGACTGCAATCCTTTGCGCATATGCCCGGTTTGGGTATGTGAAGAGGACTTTGATGACATACAGTAGAATGCTTTTGGAAGGTATAGCTCCCAGCGAGATTACATTTGCAGCACTTATAAATGCATGTGTGGAGCACCGGAAATGGGTAACTGGCAGGTTCATCCACTCCCACACTATCGACAAGAACATGCAATACAACCATATGGTGGCTATTGCACTGATGAACATGTATGGCAGGGGAGGAAAATTAAAGAAAGTGCGAAGGATCTTCCGCAGAATGTCACAGCCTGATTTGTTGGCTTACAATACGCTTTTGAATCTTCACGTTGTTAAAGGACAACTCTGGAATGCACTGCAGCTCTTTAGGAAACTAGAGTCTGATGGAATTACTCCAGACCAGGACACTTTACTTGTGGCTTTGGCTGCGTGTGTTGAAGCTTCAGATCTAGAAGAGGGAAAGAGCATACATGTAAGTGCCATCAACCATGGGCTCGAAAGCAATGTCAGGGTTGGCAACGCTTTGATTAAAATGTACAGCAGGTGTGGGAGCCTGAGAGACGCAGAGTGGATGTTTCAGAGGATGGAAAAGCCAGATAAGGTGTCTTGGAGTAGTTTGATAGTGGCATGTGTGAGAAATGACAGTTTCAACAAGCCTTGAGCTTGTTTAGAAAGATGCAGCTGCATGGTTTTGTACCAAGTACGGTTGTCCTTGTTAATGTTTTACGGGCATGTGCCAAACTGAAGCGGGTGGAGGAAGGCAAACAGCTCCATGAGATGGCAATGCAGTTGGGATTGGACAACAATGGTGTAAGGAATGAGATCTTAAAAGTGTATGGCAGATGCGGGACTCTGGAGGATGTCAGAGGACCTTTCACATGGTGGAGCAGCCAGACGTGGCTTCATGGAACAACATCATAGCGGCATACGGAGAGCATGGTCATATGGAGGAGGCAATGAGGCAGTTCAGACGAATGCAGTTGGAAGGGTGGAAGCAAACAGGAAAACATTTTGCACTGTTTCAGCTGCATGCTTCAGCTTGGAGGAGGTAAGTAGTATTCAAAGTTGTATCCTGGACAGCAGATATCATGAGAGCATCCTTGTAAAGAAACGCCCTGCTTACTGCATTGGGTAAGTTTCAGAGAATAGAAGTTGCAGAGCAAGTTTTCCACAGCATGCGCAGGCGAAACCAAGAGACATGGAATCTCATGTTTGCCATGTATGGACGACGGGAGCCTCGTTGTTCAAGGACCATCAAGCTGTTCCATCAAATGCTGTTGGATGGCATGAGACCTGGCACAGCAACATTTTTTCTCTCACTGAATGCCTGTATGAAGAAACTCCATCCCTAGCAAATGTCGACTTTGTTCATGCTTTGCTACGTGAGTGTGAATGCGAACATGAAGTGGACATTGCTACTTGCCTCTCAAAATTGTACATGAAGTGTCAGAGACAAATGCAGAAAATATAAAGTATATAGATATCTTCTATGCACGAAACCGATTTTCAGGGTGGTCTCGCTACATGTTGGCAAGAACAACGTATGCTTCGTCATTGTGAGGATCGAGTCTTATCACTTTTTCAGCGGCCCTTTTCCCTCCCTCCATATCCCCGTATTCTCTACACGCACCAAGCAGACAAGTCCATGCAGCAGTACTGAAAAGGACAGGATCGTCCTCCTTAATAACCAAGGACAGAATACCAGACCGCCCAAGCAAATCAATCATGCATCCGCCGTGCTTTACTGTTGGCTCGACACCATAATCACTCCACATGGAACCATAATATGTACAAGCCTGCTTCAGCAGCCCTGCATGACTACATGCATGAAGGAGTGACATGAAGCTCACCTCATCAGCCGCCACTCCCTGTTGCATCATCTCCACAAACAGTTGCATTGCCTCAATAACAAATCCATGCTGCGAATACGCACAAAGCATGCCGTTCCACGAGACAAGATTCCGCTCCTTCATTGACCGGAACAGAGTTGCAGCTTTGCTTACGTTCCCACACCTACCAAACATATTAACAAGAGCATTCCCTACGGAGACCTCTGCCTCTAATCCGGCCTCTACGACGTTGGCATGTATCTCACGAGCCTTTTCAAATCACTCAGCAAAATGCACGCTGTAAGAATGGTAACAAAGGTAACCTTGTTCACTGGTAACGCCTTCGAGCAGCATTCTCTGGAACATCTTCAAGCTTCTGCTGCATCCCCAGCCTCTAGATAGGCAGATAATAACGTGTTCCAGTGTATGTTGCTTTGGAAATCCCCCGTGATGTCAAACTGTCAAACACCTGCCTTGCATTTCCCAGATCTCCACACCTGCAGTACATGGTGAGGATGGCAGTGCCTAACGACGAGCCAAGATCGTATCCCCTCTCTCCCGCACATGCATGGATGAGTTTTCCCCTCTCGAAGCACCCGACAAGTATTCAAGACAGTGATAAGAGTTACCTTGTCTGGTTTCATCCCCTGCAGCTGCATTTGCCTGTACATGACAAATGTTTTTTCACCAAGGTGCTCACTTCTTCCACATGCAGCAATCATCGCAGTCCAAGAAACAGTATCATCAACATTATGGCGGAAGTACTCCTGGGCCTTGCCAATCTCCCCACAGTTGCCATATAGATTGACAAGGCAAGTCCTCACGGCATTGTCCATAATGGTTCCAAACTCAGTCAAGCAGTTGACAACAAGTCGGATATCAGCAGCGTTCAAACAATTGGACGCTTCTGGTTTTCGGTCTCCATACGCATTGAGGATGGAGATGAACAATATTTTGGTTGGCACGACTCCGTTCAGGAGCATCCGCCGGAAGCTCCACATGGCCTCTTCGCAATGTCCATGATCTGCATAACACGTAATCATTGCATTCCACACCACAACATCCTTCGTTCGAATCTGGCTGAATGTAAACTCAACGTCTTCTAGGCTGCCGAGCCTGCTATACATGCTCAGCAATCCGCTGCTTACCAAGCTGTTGGATAGAAACCCACACTCAGTAATTAATGAATGCAGCAGCAACCCCCGCTCCAGACAAGAACAAGCGTTAAGTGCGACGGAGAAGGCAGCAGCTTCCGTCTTCACCCCTCTTAACAGCATCTCACTGAACAGCCTGAAAGCGAACTCAGGCAATGAGCTCCTCATGTATGCTGCCATTAACCCGCTCCATGAAACCGAATCAGTCTGTGGCATAGCATCAAACACCTTCTTAGAAGTCTCCGGGCTCCCACACCTCCCGTACATGTGAATGATTGCATTGGCAACCACAAGGTCGGTCTCCAACCCCACCTCTAGAGCACATGAATGGAGCAACTTAGCTTGTGAAAGGGACTCAAGCTTCGTACAGGCACCGAGGACTGTGGAGAATGTAACTTTGTCTGGAACCACGCCCTCCAGCAGCATTTGACTGTACATAGAAACTGCTTCACCGGGCATTTGCAACTGCATGTAGTTCCTGGCCATACAAGTCCAGCTGAACAAGTTCCGCTGCTGCATTCTGTCAAACAGGGCTTGTGCATCTTGCAGACTGTGGCATTTGCCATACATGCTGAGGATTGCATTGGAAACAGTACTATTCATTTCCACTCCCTCTCCACAATGCAGCGGTGAACCCACTTACCTTGGGAGAGAGATGAGCTCCTGGCACAGGCATCAAGAACGGCAAGGAAGGTGATGCGGTCTGGGACGAGGCCTTGGAGGAGCAGGTTACGGAACAGGCAGAGTGCCTCGTCAAATTGCCCGAGCTGGGAAAATGCTGTGATAACTCTGGTCCACAGTGCTATGTCCAGAATCCTCGCTTTGAGCAGGATCCGCTCTGCGGCCAGAGGCTCCCCGCATTCCACGTACGTGTGTGCAAGAAGGTCCCCCAGTACCGTATCCCGATCGTGGCCGCACAAGGAAATGCATGTGTGTATCTGCTTGCACTCGGCCACTGTGCTGCACCCTCGGAGCAACTGCACGAATTTGCCCCGAGCGTGATCAGCACCCAGGCCCCATTGTTGCTGCAAAGGCGCGATACTGTCTGTTTTAGTGTTCATACAATCGAATATTCTGCGTACAATTTCGAAATGCTCCCCTTTTCATGCAGTTATCATTTCAGTGAAAGCTACAACTGATTGATAATATGCATTTATTTGTGTAGAACATTTTTGTGCTGATGGGTCCCCTCTCCCACCCAGTTTGATGTGCTCAATTTCCAACCCTGACGGTCAAACGCCTCCGACTTTCTCTCCTCTGGAAGATTATTATTTATATGGAAGATGGTGGTGTGGTCTAAAACAAGGAAGGTTTGAACAATCTATGGTGCCCAGTGCTTGTTTCAAGCGTGTCAGACTGTGGTCAATGGCAGAACCCCAATAAGTAGCTGCTGACAATCTTCATCCCATAGACTCCAAATGGCTTCTCTTCTTCGCTTTGTCCTTCGATCTGCTTTCTTGCTTATGCTGGTAGTCATCGCAAGCTGCCAGGACCTCGTTCCGACTACTATGCTGCTACCTGTCCCCAGGCAGAATTCATTGTCCGGGCTGTTGTTGAAAGGGCGGTGATCAGAGAAGCAAGAAATGCAGCTTCACTCCTCAGGCTACACTTCCACGACTGTTTTGTCAATGTAAGTTGTGTACGAGAGTTGAGGCGTTGTGAAGTTGATGACCCCATTTACTGCAGGGCTGTGATGGTTCGCTGCTTCTAGATGATACTCCGACCTTCTTAGGGGAAAAACAAGCTGTTCCCAACAACGGTTCCATCCGAGCTCTGGACGTTGTGGACGAGATCAAAGCGGAGCTGGAGAAGCAATGTCACGGTGTTGTTCTTGCGCCGATATACTGGCAATTGCAGCAAGAGATTCTGTTGTAGTTGTACGTCAAAAAACATATGCATTCCTCAAGTCTTTTATAATATATATTCGCTTGTAGAGCGATGGTCCGCACTGGGATGTTTTACTTGGGAGGCGAGACAGTTGACAGCCAGCCGAGCAGCTGCCACCAATTCTATTCCTCCACCAACTTCCAACATACTGGCCTTATTTCTAGCTTCCAAGCTGTGGACTTTCAGTGCTCGACTTGGTTGTTCTATCAGGTGAGAAACTTAGTCAAGGGTTTCCGACTACTAACTTGACTGCCTCAAGGTGCACATACCATCGGTCGTGCTCGTTGTACCAGTCTGGTCCAGCGTCTCTACAACCAGAGTGGTAGCTTCACAGCTGATCCAACAATTGAGAATGACTATCTCGGGTATCTCATGGAGCTCTGCCCTCAACAAGGGAATCCCAACACTCTTGCCAACCTCGACTTTGTAAGCCCATCACATTTGACAACCACTACTTATCAATCTCGAGTACTTCAAGGGGCTTCTCAACTCTGATGAAGTCCTCTTCACCATGTCCAAGGAAACTCAGGAGCTCGTTAAGTTATTCAGCTCCGACAAGGATGCATTCTTCAAGCACTTCCCCGAGTCTATGATTAGAATGGAAACATCAGCCCTCTCACTGGAGACAAAGGCGAAGTTCGATACAACTGTAGATATACCAACCGTGGGAGCCTTGTGTGACTCCTATAACCATTTTGTAAGGGAGTGTCTATGTGTGGGATGAAATGAAATAAAGTATGACTGCTTCTTCTATAAACTTAGCTTCAAATTGGTGGCGCAATCAGTCTGTCTGACACCTTGTTGCCTGCATTTGACAGATTGTACTGCTAAATGTTAGACCGTGAATCCCTCTCACCCTTTCATCTATTCTCTATGCCTGATCCTGCATCTATTTCCTACTTGATGACTTGTATACCAGGCTGAAACCTTACTGGACATGTATATAATGGCTCCAATCCACAAGGTGCTAGAAGGATACGTAAGAAGTGGACTGCCATTCACGTGTAGTACGCCAGCATCCTTTTCTCGTGTCCCTGGGCTGTGCATACCATCCCATCCGAGCATGTCTTGTCAAACATACTCTTTGAGAATAGCCGGCACCATCGCTGTCCACAAAACCACATTGCATTGCGACATTTCCTCAAAGCGAATCCGCATTCCACTAAATTAAACACCGCCTTTGGGTAAATTAATTTTGAAAATAATTAGAAATATATTGTATTTGCCACCTTGGCATTCTGCTTGAAAAAAATCCTGGTATGGAGTTTATTCGATTGCTTTCGCACTGGCTTGGCAGTAAGTCTTCCCATTGCACATGCCCAGTTCTGTTAAAACTTAATTCCAGGGAGCATGAACGCAAATCAGCTCTTGTAAGTAGTGGAGTTAACTGTACAGGGGCAAGACGAGAGAGAAAGTTACTCAAAATATCCTCACGCATCCTAGTGGTTAACACTCTTGTTTTTGTTGCTAGTGCATTGAACTATTGCTTTTATTTTTATTATTACTACCTACGATAAATCATGTTCTTGTTTTAACGTTTCACGAACATTGAACCGTTTGTTGTTTATTTTATTTCTGACACTTATAACCAACCCTCCCAAGCGATAACGTAAGCAAAGAGTTTTTATCACACAGTGCACGTGAATCCTTCTTCGAATTCATAACAAAAATAAATACATACGTTAAAGAAAACATGCAAGAAAATGTACCAGGCAAACAAACAAGCCCAACGGGACACCTTCCCTTGTCGTGGGCACCTAACAAAGATGCTAGCCAATTGGTCAAGGTAGCTACATGTGGAGGTTATCCAACCATGAAGCCATACTATATAGGCCCCGCGTGTGTGGTACAATACGAATAAAGTTGGTCATGTAAACGTCGCGCCTAGGGGAAAGAGGAAAAGCCCTGCCGTCCATGGCCTCCATCTTCTTGCTGCTTCTCTCATGCATTTTGTGGCTAGCACAAGCTAACAGATCCATTGAATCCCCTCCCCCTCTTCCAGTACTTCCAATCCTTCTGCCAGCCAGCTACACTGGCAGAAACGGGAACGTGCACTTTTCATGCACTTTGGCATCAACACCTTCACAGACTCAGAATGGGGTTCTGGAAAGGAGACCCACGCTTGTTCTTCCCTGAAAAGCTCAATGCAAGGTAAGAACAAATGATTCAATAGCACATTTCTTTTTTTATCTCTTATAATTGAATTTTAGTAATCCTTTACTTGAGTAACTTATCCGTTTTCCCCCTTAAGGCAATGGGTGAGCGTTGCAAAGGAGGCTGGCTTTAACTTGATCATACTCACTGCTAAACACCACGATGGCTTTTGCCTTTGGCCATCCAAACACTAACTATTCTCTAGCAAGCTCTTATTGGAAGTCTGGAGCTGGAGATGTTGTTCAGGAGCTTTCAGAGGCTGCATCCGAGGCTGGTGTCGAACTTGTCTCTATCTTTCACCTTGGACAGGCACGAAGAAAGTTATGGACAAACTATTGGTTACAACGAGCATTACCTCGCTCAAGTCAGAGAGCTTCTCACCAAGTATGTTGTCCAAATCAAGTCACATGTAAACGACGTACATTCTTCTGCTTTATTTGCAGCTACGGAACAATCTCCGAGTTCTGGCTAGATGGGGCCAAAGGAAGTAACGTAAGCATGGAGTACAAGTTTGATGCTTGGTTCCAAACTATTTCACAGCTCCAACCTGGCACTGTTATATTTTCAGACGCTGGACCCGGTACAAGGTGGGTAGGAGACGAGCAAGGCCAAGCCGGAACAACCTGTTGGTCCATGGTCCAGCGCAACAACATTGACATTGGCAATTCCGGTCCCATTTTGCAGTAAGTCGGTATGCTATATACTATGTAAGCCTGAGAAAAACCATCCAGGTACCTTAACCAAGGCGACGAATATGGCCCAGACTGGGTACCACCTGAATGCGACGTATCCATAAGGACAGGCTGGTTTTGGCACAAGAACGAGCGTCCAAAACACTCTGGACTTTACTTGATCTGTATTTCCAGTCAGTTGGTCGGAACTGTGTTTTGCTCCTCAATGTACCACCAAACTCTACAGGTGAGAGTGTATCGTTTTGTTAAAGAGAAACTAAAAATTACGTATCTACAGGTCTCATCTCCGACGAGGACTCTGCGGCATTACTTGCATTTAATAATGCTCTCAGCTCCATATTCTCTACGAATCTAGCTTCCCCCTCCGCAGTCGTGACGGCCAGCAGCGTGTTTGGCAGCAATTACACTCCGGAGCAGGTGCTCTCTGGAGATATTTTTTCATTTTGGGGACAGGAAGGCCAGTCAACTGGATGGTTGACCTTGGACTTGGGAAAGCCGACTGTATTCAACGTGGTGCAAATACAGGAGCCCATTGCATTTGGTCAGAGGGTGAGCTCGCACAAGATAGAAGCTTATAGTCGGAGTAGAGGCTGGTTCACCCTTGTTGAGGGGACCACTATTGGCTACAAGAAGTTGCACAGGATTCCAATGCTTAGCAGAGCGCAGGTGGTAAGATTAGTGATTCTTGAGTCACGAGCTGCTCCGTATTGATTGCTTCCTTCGGCCTATACCTGGACCCTACCCACGCCCTCACAACACTTCTATACCTTAGGCACGAGGCCAAGGCCAAATGTTAGTGCATCTGTTCGAAATTTGTAACCTCAAGTGCTTACAATACGTAACAGAATTGAGTAAACCCACGTGAAGAATCACATAGTCAATGTCTGAGTGCGTATGTTTATTGATATATTTCCAAAGTCCCACACACTTATTCACACCGTAGCGAGCGTTTCTACGTCGAGAGAAGTTCCCGTAGATCGTAACCTCCCAGCTGTAAAGTGCCCGAACTCATCTAATACAAATAGGAAAGAAAAAGAAAGACTCACACTGAGTGCCGTGAGAACCACCACGACTCCAGAATTCCATACAGAGTGAATCACGATGGGTGTTAACATATTATGCGTTTTGGAGTAGGCGAATCCAATCACAATACCTGTTATTTTATATATTTTACTGCTCATGGAAATCAATGTATACTAGTCTCACCTAAAGCGAACAGCTGAGGGAACTCTGCCGGAGTTAGATGTGCCAAAGCAAAAGCAGCTGCACTTAGAACCTGCTACTGGCACAGGTAGCCTGTAAAAACACAATGCCCGCTATAAGAATGTTCCACCACATTAAAACCAACCACCTTTTGGTCAGAGATGCAAGAAGAAACCCTCTGAACACAGTTTCCTCCAGCAGTGGCGCCAAACCACCAGTTACAATAACCAGTGTAACGGTACTATAGAGAAGAAGGAGACACCTCAAAGAGTTCGCTGAGATAACTGATCACATACGTACCTCAGTGGAGATACACCAATGAGAGGAAGCAACAGTGATAATGCATCACCGTCCTATAAGTAAGTGTTTATGCAGATATTGAGAAAATCAGATTAGTTACCTCTCGAGGTGGGAGTTCACCATTAACTGCTGAAACTATATGCTCGTAGTAACCACAGCAGCACCAGCACCAAGGACGCCAACACCAGCCCAGAGCAGCCATCCACGTTGCAGGTCAAAAGGCTTTCTCAGATCTGGCATACATAGGTAAGTTCGTTGAAAGAAAAGGGAAAAGAAAACATTTACCGTAGACAAACATGTCGGTTGGCAGCGGCTTGTACTTGTTGACAATGAGGCTAATGGTGCCCAATCCCGTGACTGTCTGCAGACTATCAAAACGTACTTAGACATAACAAGCACTTTAAGTAGACAAACCATACACTTGGCCAAAGAGAATAAAGATGGCTTGCTCATCCAGATCCAGGATTTGTCTCCTCTCGATGCCCAGGTTTTGAGCAACCACTGATGTGGCCAAGCCCGTGAGCAGAAAACTGCGATTCTCAACCACTTCAAGACGAGTGTAAACGTAGAAGCAAAACTGACCTGGTTAACCAGCCCAGCAAAAAGCAGAGTCACGCCATAGCCCCAAGGAACATCCCATCCATCCAGTTGTAGCAATGCCATGGCAAGTGCTGCAGCAAATTTGCTTTGTAAGATATCAGTATGGAAACGTTACGACCAGACTTGTTGTGGAGCTCCAGTAACAGTGTCTAGCTCCTTGTCAGTGTCCTTCCTAGAGGATTTGCAATTCACTGATCCCGCCTTGCTTCCCCGTAATAGTTTAGGAAGAACGCACTAGCACCAGCAGCATTGCCATTAATAGACATTGCTGCTACTAGTGGCCTGCTTCAGTGCACGCAAAGAATGAGGATGCAAATACAAGTTCCTACCTCTTATTGCGTACTCAAGGCGTGCTGTATGAGAAGCTGCCACAACCATGCCCATGGCCATAGCGCAAGTCAATGCTAACCACTTAAGTTATTAGAATTGGATTTCCAGTACAAATAATATTTTTATTATTGGCCTGGGAACTCAAATCCATAAGGCGGGAGGAGAAACCGTGATGACAAGTTAAAATCCAAAGCCCACTTGAGCAACACAAGCATCAACAGCACGTAAACTTTGGCATTGGAATATCCCACGGGACGCATGCTTTCAGTTAACTGTACACAGGAGAGTGGAGCTTTCCGAAAGCTGCTCAAAGCCCTTGTCGCTCTCAATCGTTCACCTACTAAGTTTCTTAAGCAACTTTTTTTACTCAAATATACTAGCTAGTGTGTTAATTTATATAGTCCTTCCCTGGGAGCAAATGTATTGTCAGGTCGGACTCTTCTCAATAGAGCTCAGTCAAAGTTGGTCGCTGCTTGTGTCACATTTGCACTGGCCGACTAAACAAAAACACCACTCAAACACTAAGACACGTACCATTTGCTATCTGTATATATTACCTAGATCGCCCATGTTTTGTAACAGAAGTCACTATGGTCATGGGTTCCAGAGCATGCCTGTTGCTCCTGACGTTCCTTGTGACAGTGGTAGCTGATCAGCTCTTGGTTCCAGGATTCTATCATTCAGCTTGTCCAAAGCTGGAAGATATTGTTAAGTCCACTGTTCAAAGTGCTGTAGAAAACGAGACCAGAATGGCAGCCTCGCTCCTCAGGCTACACTTCCACGACTGTTTTGTTAATGTAAGCAAATGTCCAGTCTTGATAAGCTCTCGCTCATTTAAACTTTCCCAGGGATGTGATGCGTCCGTGCTGCTTGATGATACTCCAACGTTTACCGGAGAGAAGAATGCAATACCCAACAAGAATTCAATCCGTGGTTTTGAAGTCATCGATCAGATCAAAGCTAAACTAGAAAAAGAGTGTCCTGGAGTTGTTTCTTGTGCAGATACCATTGCTATAGCTGCTAGAGATTCTGTCGTGCTGGTAAATCGTTACATATAGAGTACCTACGTCAAAACATGTTCTCACGTCCTTTCAGGTTGGAGGTCCATCGTGGGAAGTCCTCTTGGGAAGAAGAGACAGCCTCACAGCAAGCCAAGCAGCAGCTAATGCTTCCATTCCTCCTCCATTTCTTGATGTCCCTGGGTTGGTACGTGCCTTTCAAGCAGTTGGCCTAACTTTGCAAGACATGGTGGCTTTGTCAGGTAAACGGAACTAGCTGCACCATTTCTCTTTAATAAAGTTAGCAGCCCAAACACAGGTTCTCATACCATCGGACAGGCTCACTGCTTCACATTCACCCAGCGACTCTACAACCAAAGTGGAGATTTCCAAGCAGATCCAACCATGAAGACTGAATACCTGCTGGCTCTAAAGCAACTATGCCCACAGAATGCAAATCCCAACGCGATCACAAGCCTTGATTTTGCTAATCCAACAACCTTCGATAACCAGTATTACACAAACCTTCTCCAAGCGGAAGGGCTGTTAAACTCGGACCAAGTGCTCTATTCAACCACCGGTATCACTCAAGAGTTTGTTGAGCTTTTCAGCAAGGACCAGCATGCCTTTTTCACAAACTTCGCAGTCTCCATGGTGAAAATGGGGAACATAAAGCCGCTCACTGGTGACCAAGGTGAAGTAAGAGTTAATTGTAGGGCTCCTAACCATGCGCCACAAACCGATATTACCCCTTCTCCACCAGAAGATGCCCTTGCTAGTCCGCCTCCACCACCTGTAGAGATATCCGAGCAACCCCCTCCAGCTCCTGTTCCCCAGGCACCTGAAGAGCCAGCGCCATTTCAGCCCTTTCTACCTTTTCCGCCATTCCCATTCTAGTACGATTGCTGTATGCTTATCCACTAATTCTTTAATGTTCATAAATGCAAAATGAGACATTCGTGTTGAGAGTTAAGATTTACAATGTATAGTGAAGTGCACCCATCCGATAATCATAACTCCGGCAAACCTCGAGTGTTTGCTTAATCGTACGGGATCTGCATGTATGCAGCATCTGAAATGAAAGGGATGTCGGCATACATCCCACTCAGTGCACACCGTATGCTTTCTAAAGTGGTGAGAAAATACGTAAAGAAAACCGCTAGCCAAAAGTGCGCTCCGATCTTTCCCCAGTAGACACCCTGTGGTATCCAGTCGTTGCATGTACCCAGAACCTGCAAGAGAATCTCGAGCAGCATCCCCGTGACAACATGGAACCTGAAGAAGTGCGGCCAAATATTCTTCCTCACGATCCCCAGATAGGCCACGAAGAAGTAGGCAAGGAGGAACCACGAGGGCAGCCGTCCTAGAAGCGTGAGAAAGGGGTATGTCCAGAACTCGAATTGCTCAATGAAGCAGTGCAAATTGTAGGCAGTTTCAGCGTACATCCACGACTCGCACAGCGGCATCATATAAGGGATGCAGGCCAGAAGCCTCCAATACCATGGCGGCTTGGTTTGCATCGGAGGGTAGCCCTTGTAAGCTGGCACGTCGGACTGACTCGCCCTTGTTCGTGTCGTGAAACTCCTCGACCTCTGCTCAACTCCTTGGCCAATTCCAGAACCCACCTTGCCCAAGAACAATCGCTCGCCTTTCACTCTCGTTCCCCCGAGAAGAAGAATGTAGTTACCTCTTGCAGCAGCAGCTCCCGCTTGTCCGCCTTGTACGTGCTTGTACAGCGGTGGAGGCCTCCCCAATGAGCACTGCGCAGTCGCCATGCCCTGCGAAACCCTAGAACAGAGGATGACATAGTCCATGATAGATGTCTGCCTGAGGAGATGCAGGGATTTGCAGCAACTCCGGAAAATCCACGCTCGTATACAGCAGTCGGAGGAGCATCGCAGCAGCACGTACCTCGCAAACGTCCTGGTGCAGATGTACGGTAAATTCAATGACTTGGAGGATGCTCAGGGGGTGTTCAATGCGATTCCCACATCCCAACGGCTTCTCATGGACAATTCTCATCACTGCATATGCCCAAAATGGAAATCTGCGGGATGCCAAGGCCATTTTCGACAGAATGCCTGGAAGCGATGTTGTCTCTTGGACCGCCCTCCTCAACGGTTATGCGCATGGCAGAGAACTTGGCAATTGTGAGCAGTTGTTTGTTAGGATGCCTGCCAGGAACATCGTTTCGTGGAACACCATGTTCGTGGCTTACAAGCAGCTTGGGCTTTGGGACCAGGCCCGCGCAACCTTTCTGGAGATGCCTCAACATGATGTCTTCTCCTGGACAGGCATGATACAGGCATGCGCAGACACTGAGCGTGTCACTGAAGGGAAGACGTTATTTGACAGGATGCCAGGAAGGAACGCAATGTCTTGGAACTCCATGCTCGCTGCATATGCCGAAAATGGGTATATGCAATCAGCCAAGCACATGTTTGATAATATGCCAGAGCGGAACGAGATCTCATGGAATGTGATGCTGCAAGCGAGTGGTGGGGAATCGGTTACATTCCAGATGTTCGAGAGAATGCCGCAGCATTCTGTCTTTTCCTGGCGACCTGCGGTTGCAACACATGCCTTAAGTGGGCATCTGGAGGCAGCCAAATGCATGTTCGATGCACTGCCTGAGCACAACTTGCTTTCATGGAGCACAATGCTAAGTCTGTACGCCCAAAACGGCAACATGGGAAAGGCAAGAGAAATGCTGGACAAAATTCCACAGTGGGATACCTCAACGTGGGATTCCGTTATACAAGCATATGCTGAGGCCGGGGATGTACAAGCGGCTGAGAGCATGTTTCAAAAGCTTGAAGTAAAGACAGTCGCTTCATGGACAATATTGATGTCGGCACATTCACAGGGTGGACGTACTGAAACAGCCAAGGCCATGTTCGATCAAATGGACACTAGGGACATAGTCGCATGGAACACAATCTTGTCTGCATATGCCAGGCAGGGAGATTTGGAACAATCTAGGCAAACATACCAGAAGATGCCCGGTCACAGTCCGGTGTCATGCACTGAGATGATTAATGCATGCACACGACAAGGTAATGTCCTGGACGCAAAGGAAATATTCGACTGGATGCCGCACGTAGACATGATATCGACCACCGCAATGCTGCAGGGCTACGCCCAAAATGGGCACGTAGAAGAGGCAAGACGGCTGTTCGATTGTACTAAGCAAAGGGACATGATTATGTGGAACACCATGATGGCAGCATACGCCCAGAAAGGGGAGATAAATGAGGCCAAAAATATCTTCGCATCAGTGCCACGGAAAGATGTTATGTCGTGGACCGCACTTGTGGCTGCATATGCCTACGCAGGGTATACTGACGAGGCCCTGGAGATTCTCATAGAAATGGAGATCGAGGGCACGAGGCCAAATGAGACAACTTACATCGTGGCACTTGCTGCTTGTGGCAATGCTGGACGAGTGGAGCAAGCAGGGAAGTGCTTCAGATCGATGAGATCTGATTATGGCTTAGATCCACTTGCGGAGCACTACACGTCGATGCTGCGTGTCTTTGGGAGAGTTGGACAGGGACAGAAGGCAGAGGAACTCGTGCAGTCCATGCCGTTTGTCCCAGATTCTGTCGTGTGGGGTGAAATTATGACTGCTTGCCAGATACATGAAAATGTCCAGCTTGCCACCGTGGCTGCACAGAGACTGGCGGAGGTTGATATGCAAGACTCAGGTGCCTATGTTGCATTGGCAAACATATGGTCTTCTGTTCAATCTAAATGAAAGGCAAATCCAGCGTAGCCCTAAACCCACACGCCATAGCCATAGAATGGAAGAGCGGCATCCTCAGTGGGCTGATCAGGAGCAAGAACTTGCGGGGACTACAGGTGGGTGAGAATGGTGGAGATGGACATGATAATGACAATGGCATTGACGATGAAGACGACCATGAGAACATTCCAAGGAGTGCTCTGCAGGTGGGTGAGGATGATTCAGCAGCCATGCTGGATGCCAATTTTGAGAATAAGAATGAGAATGGGAGGCCAGATGATGGTTTCGTTTTGCCAACATTAGACCTCGAGGATATAGGAGGCAGCAAGCAGCCAGCTCATGAAGGGGAGAATGTAAGCATGGCTTTTCATCAGAGATCAAACTTCCCCTTCAGCATCATGGATGCTCCTGCTCCAAGTGCTGGGGAGTCAGAGCGGGTGTATAGGAAAGGAATCTGGATGCTTCCAGAGCTCCTGGCTTTGCAGACGGCAAGGAAGGCCGGAATGGGAAAGTTTGGCTACAGGACAAGGAATAACAAGTCGGAGAAGGAAAGGTGGCAAGACATTGAGAATGTTTTGTGGTTGCAAGGGGTTCAGAGGAGTGCTGACCAGTGCCGATCGCGCTGGGAATATATCTCAAGAGAATTCAGAAAGATCACAGAGTACGAAGCTTCTTCTACTCAGCAGTCATACTGGCAGATGAGTCAGGCAGAAAGGAAGGACAAAGATCTTCCCATCAATTTCCATGAGGACTTGTTCCAGGTTATGAGCGAGTGGATGGGTCCGGGGAAGGGAGCAGTTTCAGGATCATCCATCATAATTCGCAGTGATGCAGTTAATGGAAGCAATGCTGGAGATTCGACCATCAAGCTCGCTGCTATAACTTCAGGCATGTGTACTCGGAGTTCTTGCTTGGAGGTGGAGAATCAGTTTGATGGAGCCTTGACAGGTGGAAAAAGGAGAAAGACGGCTTCCAAAGTAGTAGTTGTCAGCTCAACAGGACAAAACAGCAGGTACATTTGGAGCTATATGGTTCGTTCTTTATGGTCAGTGTGACGATTTTAATTTTCTTACAATGCTAGAGGGATATGGCCTAAAGAAATTCAGCTCCAGGCGGAGGAAGGCAGCCTTCTGCTGTGTAACTGCAGTGTTATTCACCTTGGGAGCTCGCCTGTTGTGAGCAAAGGAGATCATGTTCTTATAAGGCACAAGCGAATAGCCTATGTAGGTCCGTCTCCTGCTTATTGTGCTTCACAGGTAAGTCAACTGCTTCTGATCAATTCCTGTGTGTTATACCGACTCTACAGATTCTTGACTTGGGTGGGCGATACTTACTACCTGGACTCTGTGATGCACATGTTCATGTCACGGCCGTGACTGCTAACTTGCGAGAAATGTCATTCATACCTACTTCCTTGGTCACAGCGAGAGCAAGCAGGATTTTGCAAGACATGCTAATGCGGGGGTTTACAACAGTCAGGGACGTTGGTGGCTGCGACTGGGGTCTCGCTAAGGTTTTTGTTCTTATGTTCTTATATATACGATACTTCAGATAATCATACTAGTACGTCGGGTTTAGTTGCATTGAGCTTGACTTTGCCACAACAGGCAGTGGAGGAAGGGACGATTCTCGGACCAAGGATCTTATTTAGCGGACATGCTCTGTCTCAAAGTGGAGGCCACGGGGATATGAGGCTGGCTGGAGAAGACGATCTCTGCTCATGCTCCAGTTCTCTGTCTCTTGGTCGCATATGTGATGGGGTTGCTGAAGTTCGGAAAGCTGCTCGAGATGAGCTCCGGAAAGGCGCACACCAGATCAAAATCATGGCATCTGGCGGTGTTTCTTCACCAACAGACCGTCTGGATAACTTGCAGGTAATTACACGTTAATCTGTCCTGCGAGAAGTGGCACCAGCTTTTTGTCTTGGCAGTTTTCAGCTGAAGAGATTGCTGCCATCGTTGAAGAAGCAAATCACTGTGGCAAGTATGTATGTGCACATGCATACACTGCAGCTGCCGCAAAGAGGGCGCTGGAACTAGGTGTTCGCAGCATAGAGCATGGAAATGTATGTATACAAAGGTGGTTGATCGCTTCTGACTATCATCATGTTTTCAGCTCATTGACCTTGATTGCTTGGATGTCCTAAAGAGGAAAGGAGCGTTCCTGGTGCCTACGCTAGTAACTTACGATCAGATCCAACGTCAAGGAGAGGCTTCTGGTATGGCCCCAGAGCTTGTTGCCAAGGTAGATTAAAGACGGTGAAAATCAAGGAAAGCAATAAACCGGGTTAGCTGCAGGTTGGAAAGTTACTGGACAAAGGAGTCGATATCTTGGCTGAAGCAGAACAGGCGGGTGTTAACATTTGCTTTGGGACAGACTTACTGGGTTCAATGCACGAGCAGCAATTGGAGGAATTCTCATTGAGGGCCCGAGTTCAATCGCCTATTTCCATCCTCAAGTCGGCAACAACTTCTTGTGCGAGGCTGTTTAACATGGAGGGACAGATTGGAGTAGTAGCTGAGGGTGCTTTCGCAGATTTGCTGGTACTAGACAAGAATCCTGCTGTGGACATCAACGTCTTGGAGGATTCGAGCAACTTGGTAATGATTCTCAAGCAGGGCGAACCCGTCAAGCTTCCCAAGGGAATAACGTCTAAGGTTGTCGACGGTACAACCTGGTCGCACATTTAACAATACAATGGCCATGGCGAACATTAAGCCCTAATTTCACAAATGGACAAGGCGGTAGCGAGGGCTAAGTTTCGCAAAGGCGCTCGTAAGCGTTTGTCGCACGGAAGGCGCCCGCCATCGTCTTCACAAGCTCTTGGGAGCTCCGCTTCTGTAGTAGACGACGACAATAACAATGTCTGGGGTAGTTATGACGACGTGCTGCGTCTCGATGAACTTGCAAATGAAGACGAAGATGAAAATGGGCTACCTAAGCCGAGGAGTAAAGGCCTGGATTACGCAGAGCTTTTGGCTCAGGATCCCTTGTATAACTATGGAGGAGGTACGCAACTATTTCTAATATGTTTCGTTCTCAGAGTGGATATTTGTAGTTGGAGGCGCCGATCCGTATGGAGACTCATTTCTGGATATTTACTCCAATGTAGAAGACCCTCAAACGACTATGAGCACGGTATGTAACAACAGCTCCTTGTTTAAGACTGCTCATGTTAACAATGGTATGGGCCCGCAGGCTGCACTCCTTTCTTTGGACTTAGAAAACCTAAGCGATTGCTTTTCCAAAGTGAGTCTAGCTAGGCGGCTCTTTCTGGATGACCAAACACTGCCTTCTGAGCTGGTAATTTCATATCGCAGTTCACAGTGGCTAGTTTTCTGACACATGCTGCTGGCAGCTTGCTCCAAGAGATAGCCTTGTCAGTGATGACGAAAACGCTGAGATGGTTGAGTCTGTGCAGCAAGTTGGCAATGACCAACAACAAAGCGTTAGTGCGGTCAATGAATGGTTGAATGTAGCAGTGCATGATCCTGAGGATGGCCAGGCTCTGCGTTTTAATGTCACGGAAGAGGAACTTGCACAAGCAACAACAAGTTTTGATAACAAGGCCGCTGAGGAAGAGCTGGACGAGCTGCTCAACATGTTGGGAAGCGTTAGCATAGCAAGTGACAAGTATGTGGAGCAGGAACCTGCACGTGGTTTGGATATTGGAGCTTTTGTCATGCCTGCGTGCAGTTTGGATATTGGAGCTTTTGTCATGCCTGAGAAAGACTTGGAGGCTTTGTTCTGGGCCCCTGGTTCTCCGGAATCAACATCGACCGCCAGCATCAAGGCCGAACTGCCAGTTGAGGAAGATTTCGATGCGTGGTTAGATTCTCTGAACTGATATATGCTGTTTTTTGTAGTACTCATCTATAAGATAGCAAGTAAGGTGCGGAGTTTTTAGGATCCAGGTGGAGTAACTGCCTGGCCGCGGATGCGCCACGCAAAGAATCTTTATGATTGTAGCAAGCAGTGAGGAGAGATCCCCATGCAACAGAATCAGCAAGATAAGGCATGCTGTTAATGAGCTCCTCGGCATTCTTGAGCTGGCCTGCTCGTCCCAGTATGTTCACCATTGCTGCATAATGCTCATGACTTGGATCCACATCATGCTCATCGTTCATAAGGCTGAAATATCGGCAGCCTTCTTTTACTAGTCCCATCTGGCTGCACGCTGTTAGAATACTCAGGAAGAAGACGGCATCCGGCCTTGTTCCCTTCATTGCCATGTCGTGAAACAGACCTAGTGCAACTTTAGCATGACCACAATGTGCTTGTGCGCAGATGATGGTTGACCAGGAAACTGCGTCTCTCTCAGGCATTCCATCAAACATTCTACTCGCATGTTCCAAATGCCCTCTGCGGGCATACGCATTTATCATCGCATTCCAGCAGATAAGGTTCCTCTCGGGGATGGAAAGAAGACTTCAAGAGCATCCTCAAACGTCCTGTTTGTGGAATAGACGCTGATCATATTGGTCCAGCAGACTAAAGTCAAGTGCGGCATGCTGTTGAACAGGCTCACCGCCGCCTCCAGATGGCCGTTCAAGGCATATGCTTGAATCATGGCGTTACCGCTCACACAATCCTTCTCCGCGGCCAAATCGAACATGAACTTTGCTTGCTCTATTTCCCCAGCATCTGCATACCCGACCAGCATGGTCGTCCATGACACCATGTTCCACTCAGGCATCATCTGCAAAAGTTGTTTAGATTCCTCCATGTGCCCAGATTGGGCATATGCGTCGATCATGACATTGCAGGACGTTATCGCATGCTCAGGCATTTCGTCAAATATCTGCTTGGCAGCAATTGTATCCCCCGCCTGGGCGTACGCTGAAATCATTGTATTGCACGAGACTCTGTTCCTCCGGGGCATTCGGTCGAACATTCGCCTGGCCGAATCCATATGTCCATTCTGGGCGTATGCCCCGATCATAGCATTCAGAGTCACCAAATCGTGGCATGGAATGACAGTGAACAAGCTCTCAGTGGCGTGCAACTGTCCGTGTTGGGAGTAGGCAGCCATTATCGTGTTCCACGAGACAGAGTCCCATTGTGGCATCTTCTCCAGGGTCATTGCAGCGGCTTCCAGCATGCCATTGTGAGCGTATGCTGCGACCATGGAATTCCAAGAAACCAAGTCTCGCCAGGGCATCGAATCGAACAGGCTTCTTGCTTCATCCAAACAGCCCTGCTGGGCAAAGCCCGTGAGCAGCGTGTTTCCTGATGCAATGTCCTGCGCACAGCTTTTCTCATAAATGGCTCTTGCCTCGGTTATAAAGCCCGCTTGGACATAAGCTGCTGTCATAGTGCTCAAAGCGATAGAGTTCCACTGGGGCATACTATCGAAGATGTACTTTGAGGCTTCCAAATGCCCAGAGTAAGCATTTGCGGCAAGAACTGTGTTCAACGAGACCAGGTCTCTTTGTGGCATACTATTGAAGAGATTCCGCACTTGATCAAGATGCCCAGTGGCTGAGTATGCTGCCATGAGGGAATTCCAAGACACAATGTTTGGGTTGGGCATGGTGTCAAAGATAGACTTGGCGTCGCCCAGATGCCCGGCAATGGCAAATGCCTGGATCATGGCGTTCCAGGAGACTGTGTTTCGCTGAGGCATCTGATGAAATAGGAGCTTGGCATCCTCCAGGTCACCTTCATTCGCGTAGGCAGCGAGCAGAGTCGTCCAGGAGAAAATATCTCGCTGCGGCATCTTATCGAATAACCGCTTGGCTTCATGCACATAGCCGCTTCGTGCATATGCATTGATTACTATGTTCCATGAAAAGATGTTTAGCCGCTCGATGCCGTCAAAGATTTCCTTTGCGTCCTTTAAGCTGCCACACCTAGCATACATTTGAATACAGAGGTTGGCCAGGTACAAATTGTGCTTGGTTTCTGCAATCCTTTGCTGCAGCTGCTTGGCCTGTTTTAGATCTCTGCATGTCTTGAGAAGCTCAGCAGTGTGGGAATGAAAGCACACGTCTTGTTGAATCATTTTACAAGTGCAGAAAAGGAAATTCACTCATTTATTACATATTAGCCCCTTATTCTGGAAGGCACAGAGTAGAATCACTTCCGTTGATTTTTGGAGTAAAATCTTATCATTACGTAGAAGAGCAGCCTGTAGAAGATGGCCCATGCAAGCAGCACGACGAGGTCAACCCAAATCTTGACGTGGTCCATGTCCATACTTTGAGGATGTCCAAACCTTTCACGGAGCATCCATCCAAACTGTTGCTCGTGTGCACCTTGCCAAGAGGACCTGGCGTCTCAATGACTGGACCCGTTGCATAGCAGGTATGTTCTCCATGTTTGAATTGGTTCACCAGCAGTGCTTCGAACGGGTACTTCATAGTGGATATGTAATACATGGGTAGCCAGTAGTGGGGGATCTCGGAGAGCTTGAGAAAGTATCCACAGTTAAGGAAGAAGAGAGCAGTGACGGCTATGACTGCTGCGTATCCCATGATGTAGTTGGGGACAATGGCACTGATGAACATGACGAAAGAGTTGGTGGTGATGAGTGAGGAAAAGAGGACAAGCCATAAGGTGAAGAAACTTCCATGGAGCTTTACGGACCACCTAGTGACGAGCACGAACGTGATTGCTTGGATGGCCAAGAAAGGCAAGTTGACAATGAGGTTGGCGACCACATAGGATGACGCCCTGTAAGCATTGTGAGATGCTTCACGTATGAAGATGAACCTTTCCTGGATGAAGGTTGGGACAGCATCATTTGAGGAGAAGAACAGCAAGCAGACAGCAAAGATATAGAAGTTCATCAGTTTGTTAACACCTTCGAGATCCGACTTGGTTTTCATAAATAACGACGCCAGCATAGCGCTCATCACCAAGATCACCATCTCCCGGGACAAGAAGAGCTCAGGTGTCCTCAAGACGTTTTTATAATTTCTCCACATGAGCACACCAACCTCCCGCAACCATGAGTTTGCAAACTTGGGTTCGTCTTCGTACCACTCCTCATCCTCCGTAAAACTGGACTCTGAGCATGGAGTTGCCTGACCCAGGTAACTGTCAAAAGCAACAGACTTCTGCTGAACAGACTTGTCGGCCGTTATGCGCATTCTAGCAGGTGTCTTCTTGAAGGTCTCCATGGCTTCTGTGTACAGCCAAGCAGAGAACTCTTTGTAAAACTGGGCTGCAAGCTTGGGATCATTGTTGAATGGAGTCATAATAGTGCTCCTGCTCTTGGGAATAGACCTGTCAAAGTCATCAATGTCATTCTGGTTCCTGCTCTTCCTTCGTAAAGGTGTGGGTGTCTCTCCAAGGTGTGGCCGACCCGCTTTCTGAAACTGCACCAGGGGATCAAGGCCCATGTCCGACTCATCAAACTCTTTGATTACGTCCAAGAGGTATTCAAGGCCGCTTTCACCTTCTGGTACTGGACGACCAAATGCATTAAGGTGCTCTTCAAGTCCATCTGGCTTACCCAAGTACACCAACCTTCCCCTGATAAGGGTCACGTGTAATGCATGCATGAAGGCTTACAATGCCTTACCTTGCGAGGATAATGAGCCTGTTAAGCAGCTGCTGGATGCGATATGAAGGCTGGTGAATTGTGAGAATCACAGTGCTCCCCTGCCCAGCAATGCTTGTCAACCGGTCTACCACACCAAATGCACTTGTGGAGTCCAAGCCAGATGTTGGCTCATCTAAGAAAAGCAAAGCCGGGCCGTGGATAATGTCAACCCCAATAGAGACGCGCCTTCTTTCTCCACCGGACACTCCTCTCACCCCTTCGTTTCCAATGTAGGTGTGAGCAGCATTCTGCACAACAATCAGCAATTGGTTGTTTGGTAGCGAATGATGGTGTCCTACCTCTAGACCGAGTTGCTTTATCAGCTCTTCCACCCTGTCTTTCTTTTCTTGTCTAGTGAAGTGTGAAGGAAGCCGGACCTCTGAAGAAAACAGAAACGTCTCGTACACAGTCAGCATGGGGAAAAGCTGATCGTCCTGCATCACATATGATGATATTCTCTTCATCATGCTTGTATTGACGGGCCTTCCATCGACAGTAACCCGTCCCCGGAGACTACCCTTGGCAATTCTCCCTGCAAGAGCGTCAAGGAGAGTCGACTTGCCAGCCCCACTTGGCCCGAGAACCGCTGTGACATGCCCCTTGAGTGCTTGCCCGGAGATATCATGCAGCAGATTCGCTGTATGTAGTTGTTACGTACTTGCCTTCTTTGTGTACCTTTTTGTTGACACTGTAGGAGAGCTCCTCGAACTCCAGGCCGGACCCATACAACTTTTCGCTGTTTCCGTTTTCATAAGGAGTCGCATTCCTCAGAAGATGCTGTAAGGTTGATTGATTGCGATTCAAAGCTGTCTGAGACATTTTGTTTCTAACCAACAGCAGTGGTGAGTTTGAGCCTTCTCAGCAGCATATTTCAAAAGACCTGAGCAGAGGAATAAGACACTCGTCGCCTGAGTTACCACAGTCGAGTAGGTTTTTGACGCTAGTTCCTGACGGTTTCTGCAAAGGTGCTCTTGGCCTCTCTGGTGGCTCCACTGCAAGTGGGACCTCTTCTGCCGTATCATCATGGACACTTCAGATTCCTCTAATAGAGCAAGTACATTTCATTTAACATGTTGAGTTTTACAAACTTGCTAATTTTTTATCACCTTTCGGCGCTTTACAGTCATGTAGAGGCCCTGGACAGAAAGCAGCGTTATCGGTTATAGTGCTCACAAAGGGAAGCTATGATACTTACTCCTGTTGTGTGGATAGTTGCGCCTGTGGTCATTCCAATCACTTGGTTTGGAACAAGCTGCACCTCAAACCGCTGAAGCAGAATAGCCAGTGCAACTAGTGCTTCTAGCATTGCAAACTGGTCCCCTACACATTTTCTAGCGCCTCCACTGAATGGAATGTATCTATTGGACATATAAATGTAAGTCAAAGCAATGAAGTTATCTTATAGTGACCTGAAGTCTGTGTTGGACTCATTCGGGATTGGACCGTCAAGATCAAATCTCTCTGGAACGAATTCTTCAGCCCTTTCCCACAACTGCTTACTTATTAGAAATGAACGAGGTAGAGCTTAAAGTGCAGTACAAACTTACTGCTGGTGAATGGTGAATATTGTACACTGATATCATGACGTTTTGTCCCACTTCTAGCTTGTAACCTCCGGGCAAGATGTCTGCTTCTTGAGCCCTTCGAATGAGCACCTGCAGAGCATACAAATGAACTAGACGACAATCTTAGTTTGCTTGAATATGTACATACAGGAGGATGAGGATAAAGCCGCATGGATTCATTTATGCATCGAGTAAGGTACTTGAGGTGTTTAATATCTGAGAACGTTGGCTTCCGGCCATTGAGGATGGTGTCAACTTCCTCTTGCACCCTTGTTCGTGCTGAAGGATTCTGGAAACAGATAAAAGTGGACTTCTGTCCCAGGAAAACTGACAATGACATTGTCTACCTTGCTTAGTAGATACACTGTCCAAGTCAAAACAGAGCCGGTGGTTTCATGTCCTGCAACAAGCATAGAAAGAAGATCGTCCCGCAGTTGTCGGCTCGTCACCTAAGAGCAAATGCATGTAGAAATAGCATACACAGACAGACTGACAAAACGTCTTTTACCTTCTCCCTGCTAGCCAGCAGGAAACGAAGTACGCTTGGGTCTGACTTATTTACATATTCTTCACTCTCCAAGCACTCCCCTTCAGCCTCAACTATCTGCTTGCACTTTTGCACCAAATCCTCCACAGTCTGTCGAATGAGTGCAACTGCTCTGGCTGCCTTCCGTTGCCTTGGATCAAGTTGGCATAGCAACGGCATCTGTGCACCACACTAACATTTGGGATTAAAAAAAAGTACAATAGTATTTACCTTCCAATACTGGACAAAGTCCGTAGCACGAGACTCCGTCTCCTTGAGAGCAGTGTAAACAGCCTGAATGAGAGGACTGTCAGAAGTCAATGAGTCGAAGTCGTAGTTAAAAACTGCCAAGCCAATAACATCCAGTGTGAGCTGGGAGAATATCTCTTCCATGTTAATGGCTCTCCCAGAGAGAGCTGCGCTCTCCAGCTTATGCACGAGCCTTTCAGAGCATTTGCAAAACACACCATCCACCATTGTGGACAAGAACTTCCGGTGAAGGGAAGGTAACACGGCTTTTCTCCGAGCCTGCTGGAATGCATTGGTCAACAGCTGAACATCATAGACGTCCATGTGAGTTGAAACTTACCATCCATATGTCACCTTCTGCTGTTGCAAAGCCAGAACCAAAGAGGAACTCTGCGACCTCAGACACAAGACCTTTAGAATATTTCCCATAATTCTTGAGCACATACTTGGCAGCAGCAGGATCACTAACAATGATAAAGTTGATGGGTATAGGCCCACCAGAGAGCCTGTACACAGGGCCGCATTCTTCCATCCACCTAAACAACGGGAAGAAGAGCGAGCCAGAAAGCAGATGCTTTATATCCGGTATTTTGATCTTGGCCGTGGGTATCGACCTGTTTTCTGGATTCTCATTTGTCGGCCATGGTGTTCTTACCACTGGAGCAGCAACACGATTGCGACTGGTGCACTTTGCCCTTTGGAACGATGACCATGGTTTTGCAGCAAGGGAAGCAGAACGCACCTTTGGGATAGGCTCTCCATTGACAGGTGCTTCAGCGAGGCCAATTCCTGACTAGTTAAACATAGACATGGCTATAGTGAGAGCTTGGCCGTAACTGAAGAATATTTCACTAATCCCGTTGACTATATTCTCGAGAATAGGAATCTACAAGGTAGACTTTAGGGTCTTAACCTTTTAAAGTTAAAAGCTTTTTTCAATTGCTCATTTACTGAAGCTTGAAGTTAAAATTTCAGCTCACAAATTCACTTATTCTTAAAGGTTTTTGTAATGTCTTGAAATTAAATTTGGGTACATCTATCACAATTCTCCTTTGTAATTAAGAAAAAAGAGAAGAAAGAAATAATATTCTTACATGGGATGAATTCATATATAAGCAAATTAATTTTACTTAATCACAAGGACAAACTTGTGTATCTCACATACCAAGTGTGTAACATGATGAACCAGAGTCACCAGTTGTAATTAAGTTTCTTGTGCTTATGAACATGTACTTCACTTATAAGAAAAGAAAGTAGTGGACTGGGGATCTTATTTAATGAGAATTACTTATGTAAATCATGTGTTATCCAGTTAAGCAATATATAACATTTCATGTAATATTAATTAGCCTTTCTTTTCTTAATTAAAAAGAGATAAAAAATTTATTAAGCTTATAATTTCTCACTCTAAACCCTTGAAAAATTGATAAAGAGAACATGCATTAAATAATTAATATCAAGCACTAGTCAAAGGCAATAATAAAGATTACTTTATAAGTTAAGATGTGTGCCCAATTTAATTGTAAGTGACAATCTAAAGCAGAGACTAAACTAATGTATATTCAAATAAAGCCTTTCATACATGTAAAAGTTTGAATAAAAAGAGTTTGACTAACTTTCTAAATGCAATGCACATTAAAGATATTAGTGCAGTTTTATCCTTAAGTTACACATGTGGGCACCATAAAGGGTATGCCTTAATAACACAATCTTGTGTTTACTTTACTTAATATAAATATATATATATATATATATGTTGTGTGTGTGTGTGAGAGAGAGAGATGGAGTCCTCTTCCTTATTAATTAAAGTGGGTTGGCGTGCCAACCTCTTTATATTAAGTGATTTTACTTGGTTAAAGCAATTTAACCTTAGGTGTTCTTAATTCTATTTAGGGTGAACTTAATAAGGAGTTTTTAAATTTTATCTTCACATAAAGTTTCTCAAGGTATTAAATAGTGCTTAAGTGCACTAAGCGAAGCTATTTGTTATTACATTCATGAGACTCGATAATGAATTTTAGTAAGTAATAATAATTACCCTTAATAGAAAAGAAAAGTCATATTAAAAATTATGACACTCCCTTTAAAAAGAAGGTCAACATATGCCCTTCTTTTTATAATGTATAAATGTATCATATTCTATTTTAAATAATTTAGACTTAAAAAAGATAACTTCATTTAGCTTAATGAATGCTCATTGGCATTCAAAAGTTAAGTGCCCTAAAAATTCTTTGTAAGATTTTTGAATGATGTCATTATTTTCAAGTAGTCATCTTTAAAATCTTTGATAATATTATCTCAAACCAAAAAACGATCTGACCTTATATACATCTTTTAATTTTGGCCACTCAATGATGTCTTATACCTTTTTCAAATCCATTGTAACTTAGTCCTTTAAAGTCGAGTGTCTATCCAAATGCACACTTGCTTTCTTTAATATATAAAACATTTTTTTAAGTGTTTTACTCCTTAATCATCAAATGAAAACTAAATGTCATCAATATACATCATGAACTTATATAACCTTTAAAATGCAAAACTCATGTGTGTTTAAAAAACAATCTTTTTGATGTCATTTTTAACTATTCGAATATGATAGTACTTGAATCTTAAGTATATTCATAAGAAATACCTCAATTTTTTAATTTATTAAACATGAACAAGTCATTCACTCGTGAAAGATAATATCTATTCTTGATAATAATCTCATTCAAAACTTGATAATCTACACACAAATACATTATGTTATCATGAATAGAATTGTGCATCATATGGTGTGTAACTAAGATGAATATGTACTCCTTGTTTCAATTATTTCATATTTTTTTTTTGTTTATCCATTTATATTCTTTTTGCTAAGTTATCGCATAAATTCTGGTTGTTAGTAGTTCGAAATCATTCCTCATTTTATTTTTGATGGTTCTTCATTGTTAGCCTTTGCTTTTGCTCATTGAGTTCATGGTTTTAATCGTTCATCTTGATTATCAAGTATATTTGGGCATTTTGGTGAATAATATTCTCATTCTTCGCATTTCAAACATATTGGTTACCATGTCCTTCCACATTATTTTATATTTTTATATTAATTGTTATATTGTCATGGTGGTCACAAGAATACCCATGTTGATATCCTTCAATACGGTTGATTATTAAATGTGGTTTGTATGTCATCGTTTGGCATTGTCATGCTCCATATTTCACTACTATGCAAATTTGGTACTTTGGCATCTTACACTTGCTATATACTCCTCATTTTAACATGTACTACATGTAATTTACTTCCTTTGTTAGTATTCTAGCTCCCTCTTGTGTACTTTTTGTCTTTCATGCTCTCTCTTCTCCTTTTTTGCACTTAAATTTGTCTTAAGTTGTGGTTGCACTATCGTCTCCAATTTTTTTGCATCCATTATGGTTTATCTAGTTCATATGGTTTTTGTAATTGTACTTGCATTTGTAAGCCTTCTCACAATTTGCTCATGTAACATTTTCTTGTGAGATTATCAATGACTTTACCAAGTTCACATCGGTTATAAATTTGCTTAAATTGTTTTGTGTAATTGTTAATTCTAATTTCATTCGTTCCTTGTTAAATTTTTTTGTAATAATGTTATCCAAACCTGCTTTTAATAAATGGAAACATTAATAGTTTATCAATATCATTAACATTTTGATTTGCTTTACATGCCTTATCAAACTATTGTATCTATCATATAGAGTCTTCCTGATTCAATCCAAAGAATAGTGCTAATATTACTCTTTTACTTGCATTTTTGTTTCAATGCCTTCAATCTCTAAATATTTCAAGATTATTCATTTGAATCATCCTTTAATTTGTCTGCCTCTCTTTTTGGAACTCCTCCTGAATCATCTTTGTTATGCCTTTAGTAAGTCTTGTTATATGTTCATTGCGACCTCATAATCCCATCAAGGTGGTTGTTGTGCCATTGTGCAGGCAAACTATTGTGTTCTTGAATAGTGGAGTCGCTAAGGGTTGTTACCAACGCCTGCCTCCAAGCTTGCGTTTAACGATGGCCAAGGATCTACATTGGGCCTCTTGGTCATTGTGTGCCTAGAGGGAGTTCTACTGATGAAGGCCACCCTCTCAATTGCTAGAAGATTGCCACTTGTGTCATCCTCTACAACCATTGCTACCACAACTAGGGCTCATCTTGGTTAGCAATGTCCTCCTAACGCTCATTGTCAAAGGAAAAATAAAAATAAAAATAAAAAATCATTAAAGCTTAACTCACCATCACATAATCCACCTTAGAACCTTTGCACATCTAGAGCAACTATATATAGTAGTCCTCAAGGTTAGTGAGAGGACTTGGTCATTTGTGGCCATTAACCTTTGGGCACTTCCCTCCAATTGAAATGTGGCACACTTGTGTGCATGTGTCACACTCACTTGGTTCTAAGCAATAAACTCGTGAGGCTCACTCCATGGCATGTTCAAGAGAGAAACTCAAGTGCTTAGGACTTGATGGCCCTATAAATGGTGCATCATGGATATTTCTTATTAATGACATAGACATAAGATTTTCTCATTAACTAATTTTTTATATTTTTATTATAAAAGCATACACAAAACATTATAATCTCGCCACACCTATTTACAAATAAAGGAATGGAAAAAAAGAAGCTTGAGACTTAATTTTATTACCTCTTTCAAACCCTTTGGGCCTTGGTTAAAATAATAAAAGAATGCATGCATGTAGGTTTTAAGTTGAGAAAGTCCTACAGACTAAAATGTGGAAGTGGTCACCACCAACAACCCGTAATGAGGGTCTATTGGAATGAGAAAGAAAACAAATAGAGTACAGATCAAACTTCAAAAGGTCGAGAATGGGTAAGGATGACAAGGTATATAACAGGTAAAATTGTAGATCCCATTGCAATAGAAATAAAAGGAAAAGACTAAGATAACATGTAATATGGGTATAGTAGTAACACAAACCCGTAATAAGGGTATAGCATAAAACAGATCCGTAATAAGGGTGATAGACATATAGACCCGTAATAAGGGTGATAAATATATAGACCCATAATAAGGGTGACAGACAGATAGACCCATAATAAGGGTGACAGACATACAAACCCGCAATAAGGGTGACAAACAAATAGACAAACCCGTAATAAGGGTAATAGACAGATAAACAAACCCGTAATAAGGGTAACAAATAGACATATAAACAAACCCGTAATAAGGGTAACAAACAAACAGACAGACAAACCCGTAATAAGGGTGACAGACAGACAAACAAACAAACCTGTAATAAGGGTAACAAATAGACAGACAAACCTATAATAAGGTAACAGATAGTTAGATAGACCATAATAAGAATAACAAACAGACAGACAAACCTGAAATAAGGGTAACAGATAGATAGACAGACCCATAATAAGGGTAACATATAGTCAGATAGACCCGTAATAATAGTAACAAATAGATAGATAGACCCGTAATAAGGGTGACAGACAGATAAACAAACCCATAATAAGGGTAACAAAGAGACATACAGACTCGTAATAATGGTGATAGAAAAACAGACAGACCCGTAATAAGGGTAATAGATAGACAGACAAACAAACCTGTAATAAGGGTATAACAGAAATATGAAAGACCAACACAAGACTAGATATTAGACCTCAAATGGTCAAACAGGAGTGAGAAGAGAAAATATAGCAAGTAGTACTATAGATCTTGACGCAGTAGAAATCAAAGAATCAAGTGAGATACTGTAGAAAGAGTAGAAAGAGAATACATATAGCAAGTAGTACTGCAGATCCCGAATGCAATAGAAATGAGAAGTAGAAATTAATGAATCAAGTAAGATACTGTAGAGTGAGAGTAAGAGGAGAGTATATATTGACAATACATAGTACAATATTCAGTATACCCTAGGATGCTTTCTTACTCCTAACTTCATCTATTTATACCCACACTTCCAGTCCAGTACGTTTAGTTATCATAACTTCCTTTGAATCTTATTTAGTTGGTTGTGTAACTTCCTTAATGTCGTTATAATAACTGCTCCCTTGGACATAATACGCTAATATCTGGAACTGCCGTATTCCAATTCTCTCTAGAACTACCGTATTCCGGTTCTCTTTAGAACTTCTGTATTCCGGTTCCTGCCATATTACACTAATACATGAATCATCCTCGTATTACGGTTGACCCGTATTTCTATGTTCTTCTCTAACTCTTGTATTTTTCACCATATATATTGTTTTTGGTATTTTCCCCATTATACTTTCCTAATGAAACATGTGTAAACTTAGAAATTCTATGATGCCTAAGTACTACTCTAACAGTAGGCTAGGGTAGGGGTGTAAAAGAGGGTGTAAGATGGGGTTTACATAGGAATAACGGTACATGGTTATGGGAGAAGGTGGGTTGACTTAACTTGGTACACATAAATGGTAGGGAGTTATGAAAGATGAGCTTGTGGCTTAACCTTACACTCATAAATAAAAGGGATTAGCCTTGACTTTGACTTAAGTAAAGTTTAAGTAACTTCTCTGAAAGATGGTGAGGAAGATGCATAAAAAATAACAAGAAAGGTGCTTGGTCAAAGCAAGCACTAATTACATGCATTAACATAATAATGTTCACTAGGTTGACCATGCAAGAAAAATTAACAAAGTGTAAAAGTGAATAGTTAAGCAAAAATAAAGGCGTACAAATATGAGTAGAAGACTAGTTCACTACATGCATACCAAGGGTTACCAAGTAATGATTCAAATTTTCCCATAACATAAATCCCACACAAACAACACCATTTTCATGTGATGTGGGTTGTTTGACAACCAATAGTTACTATTGAACATGAAAGTGTTTCAACCTGTAAACATTAACATGTGGGCCATGATGCTCTCCATCCACATTTGTTAAAAAGATATGACCCATTCTTATAAGTTTCCACAATGACAAAAGGTCCATCCCATCTTGGTAAGAACTTCTTTGTGAAGGTCTTATCTAATC
>PUQB01000445.1:0-135479 GCA_003024785.1 Selaginella tamariscina
GGGCAAGGAAGGGCAGGAAGAGAGAGAGACTATGAAGGCTATGGAGGCTATGGAGAGCAATGCATGAGAGAGAGTATCTTTGGGAGAGAAGTAAGTCTCCACACTTGCTATCTTTGTATTCATATAGTAATGCAAGTGCATATTATGGGGTATGTGAATGCTTATTCATGGCAATGGCCAAAGCAAAATCCTATCCTTGACCTTAGAGACGAAATGAGTATATATCTAGAGCTCTCTATTGGACGAAATCCCTACACTTTAACGTACAAAGCTTTTCCTGCGCCGTGAACAGTGTTTTCTGCACACAGGAAAGTTTTGTATGTTAACACATGGCGACCACGGAGGGATTTCGCCATTGTTGTGGAGGAATTTGTTGAATTCCTAAGTGAGAAGTGATATAGCTCTGAGAGAAGTAGAGCTTAAGTGAAAAAGAAAGTGTGTATATATATGATGATGGATGGAGCCTTAGAGCAACATAATCCAACTCGTCTCTAGCAAGAGAGAGAGATAATAGGCAGGCTGAGAGAGAGGCTGCCGAGCTGAGCAAATAGAGCTTGCTAATAGCAAGAAGCTTATAAAACTCATTGATATAGATAGGAGAAAGTGCTGCTAAAGGTGTGGAGATATACAATACGGTGACTATCAAACTGCAGGAGAAGAGGAGTTAGAAGAACTCCTCGGAGAACAGGATTTCCTATTAGACCAGGAGGAGTATCTCCTGGAAATTCCCCTCTTGGTGAGGAGGAAGGTGGTAGAGAAAACCCACCGAGTATGTCTAATATGACACTTTTCCCCGGAATGTTGGGAGGCACATTGATGTTCCCAATATTTTCCGCAGGAAAGAAGGAAAATCCTAAAAGACATTTATTGCAGTTTGAGGAAGTTGTAAAGTTGTATAAAGTAAGCAATGCAGATAAGTTGCTTATATTTCCTCACACATTAAAAGGAAATGCATCTGATTGGTATTATGAGTTGGAGAAAGATGTGAGAGAAGATTATGAGAAAGTTACAGAAGCTTTTAAAGAATACTTTAAAAGGAAGAGTTGCCTGAAGAGCACTTAGAGAAGCTCAGAAATATCCTACAAGGAAAAACTGAAACTCTAGAGGAATATACACACCGTTTTAAAAAGCATGAAAAGAAATGCTCACTATATGTTAAGGAAGAAGCTTTGCTTCAATGGTATAAGCAAGGATTGCAGAAGCCATATAGGCATTATGCAATGACAATTGAGGAAGTAGACAGGAAAGATCTTGTAAAGCATCTTAAAGATTATGAGAAGAAGAGGAGACAAATAGAAAATATAGCAGAAGGAAAGATAAAATCCTCAAGGAGAAAGGAGGATAGTTCAGATGATGAGGATGAACCTATCAAAGTTCGGGATTATAAGGCTGATGAGAGAATGTTATTACAGCTAGTTAAGTCCTTGAAAGGTAATCCTGTGTATAAGGAATTAGATGCCAAAGTATGGTGTGCCAAGTGTAAAAATCCTGGACATACTAAGGATGAGTGTAGACTACAGTTGCCAAAATGTCAAATATGTGATAAAGAAGGACATTCGGCAAAAGACTGTAAGTATTTTATTAATCAAAATGTGGCACGTGTGGAAAAAGAAAGGAGAAAGAAGGAAGAAAGGAAGGCTGGTATAACAGGCCGTTTCCTGTGAGACAACCACCTGTTACCACATTCCCATCTCGGAATAGGAAACTCTATTATGAGGAACAGCCTGGGAGTTGGGAAGAAGGAAGAAATAGGAATCCTTTTGATAACAGAAGGAATGTTCCTTATACAGGAGGAGATGATAGGCTGTATGAGGGGAATCAAACTAGATATGCTCCACCATATAAGCCTAATATGGGAAGGAAGGAGACGTCCTACAGAGGACCAGAAAGATATCCAAGAAAAAAAGTTATGGAGATCAAATAACTATAGACAAAGACAAGTACAAGGAAGGAATTCTATTAATCTTACTTGTTATACATGTGGAGAGAAAGGACATATTTCTCCAAATTGTCCTAAGAATCAGCCTTCCACCTCAAACAATGCTCCCAAGAGAGAGCTTGGAGCTCGGTTCATTGATGTGGACGAGAATGAGCTGGAAAACCATCCTGCCGTGAGAGCAGTAATCTGTACAAAAAGAAATATATGTCAGAAACAGGAATACCTTCCAGCAGAAGAAGGAAATTTGTGATCCATTGCGGGATAGTACGCAAACAATGGGAGAGATGAACACTCATCTCCAAGAACGAGATCTCCCTGAGTATATCTCGGATGATGATACAAACCACGGATATACCTAAAGATCTAAAAATAACTGATTCTATTTTAGGGAAGAATATTCAAGAGAAAAAGAATATTCCTGTAAAACAGAGTAACCCTAGAAAACAGAGCATTCCTGTGAAACGGATTCAGGATGACGTGGCAAAAATGGCTCAAAGTGCATTGAGCCAAGAAATTACAATCACGTTGGGACAATTAATACATATTGCCCCATATATTAAAAATCAAATCTTGGAAATGTTGAACATTGTTCCAAAATCCTTACCTGCATATACAGGAAATGAAATTCACGAGTAGAAAAACATTATGAAAAAGAAGGTGATTATGATGGGTATGTGCCCAGCATTACTGTATATATTGGTAAAAACAAGATAAAAGAAGTCCTTATAGATGGAGGCTCAGGAGTTAATTTTATTGAGGAACATGCTTGTAAGAAAATGGGTTTAGGACCCATTGAGCCTGCTCCTTTTAATTTAAAAATGGCAGACCAGAGAAGTGTCAAGCCTACAGGTATAGTGAGAGGAGTGACTATATCTATAAAGGGTCTTAAATATAAGGTGTCCCTTATTGTCCTCCAAATGGAAGGAAAAGATACTGTATATACTATGTTATTAGGTAGACCTTGGCTGAAAATGCTAAAGTTATACAGGATTGGGGAACAGGAAAGATGACGTGGGGAGAAGGAGAAGGAAAACCGGTGATATACAATCATACAAAAGGTATGTTAAAAAGGAAAAAGACCTCTTATTTTAGAAGGTTATGACTGGTTTAATGGCTTAGACGATCAGGAAGAAGTAGAAATCCTGAAAGCATATCCTGACTTAAAAGTCCTGACGGATATAGACTTAAATATAGTGCTGAAAGGAAAGAAAACTGTTCAGCAGAAGGAAGAAGATAGGCCCGGATTGCAGAAAAGTTCTATAAGGCAATCCCATATGAGATTGATTTACAGGAACAACCTGCAGAGTATACATATGTGTATACTACAGATCCTTTGCAGCAAGTGAATATAGGTACAGAAAATGAACCTAAAAACCTATTCATTGCTCAGGAATTAGATAAGGAATTCCAGGAAAAAGGATTGAATTTGCTTCAGAAATATCAGGATGTTTTTGCCTGGTCCTATAAATCTTAAAGGCATACCTCCTGAATTGTGTACACACACTATACAATTATTACCAGGAAGTGAGCCTGTGAAACAGAGAGCATATAGGATGAATCCTAATTATGCACAGCTTGTGAAGGAGGAGATAGATAAGCTGTTAAGTGTAGGTTTTATTTATCCTATACAGGGCACAATGGTTATCACCACTTGTGATTGTTCCTAAAAAGAATGGAAAGTTGAGAGTATGTGTAAACTATAAGAAGTTAAATGATGCCAAGAAGGATGTTTTTCCTATCCCATTTACAGAAGAAATGTTGGATAGTGGGCCGGACATGAGATGTATTCCTTTATGGATGGATTCTTAGGATATAATCAGATTCTAGTAGCTCCGGAGGACCAACATAAAACAGCTTTTGTCGATAACATATTTCCTTATTTCCCTTGGCCATTTTATATACCCTATCCATTACACATGGCTCACTGTGGATGAACGCGTGAATAACTAAACACGTGGATGATAGAAAAGATTTTTTTTGTTCTTATTCATAAACAGGATGATAGAAGAGGGAATTGCTTGGGCAAACACTTAGACCTACAATCACCGGAGCTACTAGAATAACTTTTTCTGATCATTAGTCTCATAGGATCGACAGCTTTATTTTAACATATGATCAGAAAAAGTTATTTGTCGTGAGGACACGACGTTATTCTTTGGTGGGAGGAAAGTTATATAAGACGGGTCAGGATGGAGTGTTAAGACGTTGGGTGGAACCTTTTGAGGTTATGGATATCCTGAAAGAGGCCCATGCGGGTCTAGCAGGAGGGCATTTTGCAGAGGAAATAACTGCAAGGAAAATATTACAGGCTGGGTTATGGTGGCCTACATTATGGAAGGATGTAGGAGATTTCTGTAGGAAATGTGATAAGTGTCAAAGAGCACATATACCACCTAAGAAACAGGTATATCCTTTAAATCCTATCCTACTAGAACCTTTTCAAAGGTGGGGAATGGATTTTATAGGACCTATAAATCCTGCGAGTACAAAAAGGAATCAATATATTCTGGTACTTACGGATTATATGACTAAGTGGGTAGAAGCAGAACCTATGAGGAAAGCTGATGCTTATAATACAGCCCGTGCTATATATAATATGATAGTACGGTATGGAATTCCTAAGGAAATCATAAGTGATAGAGGAAAACACTTTATTAATGAAACAATTCAAACACTTATGGAAGAATTTGTTATAAAACATAAGAAATCTACACCTTATTATCCTCAAGGGAATGGTCAAGCTGAATCTACAAATAAAGTCCTTAAGAATGTTTTAAGGAAAGTGATTCAGGAAAATGGAAAAGACTGGGATGAAAGACTTCCTGAAGTCTTGTGGGCTTACAGAAAGCCTATAAGGTTGTAACAGGAATGAGCCTTTTAAGTTAGCATATGGACTTGAGGCAATAACTCCTGTTGAATATATTGTGCCATCTTTAAGGATTGCTGTAAAGCATAATTTAGGTGAGCAAGAATCCTTACAACGTAGGTTACAGGATTTAGAAAAACTGGATGAGATAAGATTACATGCTTTATGGACTGTACAGGCAATTCAGAAAAGAAGGAGAGCCTGGTACAATAGGAAAAGGAAGAAGCATGATATAAGAGAAGGAGATTTGGTCTTGTGGTATAGAGGAAGTGTTGATAAACCACAGGATAAATTAAAAATGAAATGGTTAGGTCCATTCAAAGTCAAGGAGATAAGTGAGGAAGGTGTGGTAAATGTTGAAACCCTAACAGGAGGGAATGCAGGAAAGGGTAAACATAAATAAGTTGAGGAGGTATGAAGTATCATTTATAGACGTTGAGATATATTCTATACGAATATTCCAATACACTTGGAAATCAGCGCCAAACCTAGATCTAGGGTTTGTAGCTTCTTTCTTCGCGGATATGGCAGGAGGAAATACTCTTGTGGTGAAAAATTGCCGATCTCTGCATAAGGCGGCTGAGGATCTGGCATGTGGCCATTTTACAGTCATGTTGACGGGATGGGAGATCAATCCGGAGCTGGAGAACTCTTCAGGGATTGGGTCTTGAGAAGTACGCTCACCTTCTGGCGCAGGTAAATCCTGATGCGCTACAGTGCTATCATTTCATCATGATGAAAAGATGGTTGGGGATAACTTCGTTGCATATGCCGAAGGGAGAAGGATGTTGATTAATGAGAAGGCAATCGCGGAGATATTCCGGCTGCCATTAGGAGAAGGAGAGCTAGAGGTAGATAAGAAGAATCTAGATATCTATCTGAAAGGAGGGGAGGCAATACAATAGCAAGCTTGGCTTGCGTGTGGCTGATTTGGAGGAAGAAGTGGAGCTTGTGGTAAATTTTCTGGTGAACTCTTTTGAGTTCAGACTTTCTTCCACCACAGCTTCAAAGACAGTTATGTCGCTGTATGACGCACTTAAGACGGGGAAGTGTGCAGGAGTTGCACGTTATCTCCTCAGGAAACTGGGTGAGTATGTTTTTACTGCTCAGGAGAAGGAGATACAGCAGAAGGAGTCTCCGATGATGGCATTGGCGTGGATACAGACACTTGTGAATCATGTGATGGAGTGTGGAGAGGAAGTTGAGGAGCAGGAGTATGCTAGTAAGTTGCAGAAGGTGCTCACACCTCAGAACAGGCTGATAGGAAAGAAGGTACAGGAAGTGACTAGTGGGAAGCGTCAGGAGAGTACCAGTAAGGTGATGAAGACACCACCGGGGAAGAAGCAAAAGATATCACGAGTGATGCCGATGCGGAAGTCCGTGCGGAAGGGAAAGACGAAGCCCGCGACGGAGAGCATCCATTTGGATGATGAGGATTCAACAGGAACAGGAGAAGAGGAGGAGGAAGAGCACACGGAACAGGTTTTGAGGGTGAAGCCGCTGAAAACCAGAGAGCCGCAGAAGGTGGGACAGCGTCCGGAGAAGAAGACGTTGGAGGAAGTGGTACAAATGGAGCTAGAGAAGCCACATGAACAGTACCAGCGACTCAGACGAAGGTAGCAGAGGATAAGTTGAAAGAACAGTCGCAGGATAGAACGTCTGGTGAACACAATAAGGAAGAGAAGTCGCCTGAGTTGCGGGAGGTGACGAAGGAGGAGTTACCAACAATGGAGAAAGGGAAATCGGTGGAGTTGTCACCGGAGCCGTTAGGGAATAAGGGAAAGGAGATTCCCGGGATATTCCAGGAACAGTTGAGGAGGCAACTGCAGTTTTGTTGCAGTTACCAACGGGGCAAGATCAATCACCAAGTGAAGGTATGGGACGTGTTCCAATGACACGGCAGCCATGGTTCAACCGTGGAGCGGCAGGGCATTCTCCAAGAGGAAGAGGTACGTTTGCACGAGGAGGGTATCCTATGCATCACGTAGGTGGGGGAATGACTCATGGCTACGAAGCGGCGGCGGAAGAAATGGCAACAGAGTTTATGGAACCAGGGACGTTCATGGACGGTGGTAAGCGGCGGAAATCCTTCAGACAGGAGGAAGTGCCTATGGAGGTTGAGGTACAGCTGGCGCAGGTTTTGTCTCGTATGCAGCAGGAGATACTGGACAAATCGGCGAAGGTGAGTTCAGCATCGCAGGACGTACCACAGTTGGCTTCAGCATTGTACAACCAGTTTGTGAATATGGGCTACACAGTGAAGGACAGAGCAGAAATTCGCAGGTTGATTGCAGAAGCGGTGGAGGCAGTGGTAATGCCGAAGATCAACACCATGCAGGCTACGGTTAGTAGGATAGGAGCACGACCGGTGAAGGCAAGGACTCCTAGTCCTACGGTTCTTGAGAGCAAGCCGGTGAGTGTTTCAGAACCTATGCCGATGGCGCAGAAGATAGTCAAGACACAGGAAGAACTCCGACAGGGAGGAGCATTACTGACGGTGCTGGGGAGGAACTTCAACGACTGCAGATGGAGAACCAGGGTCTCGACTGCAGGTGGCATCCATGGCACAGGAAATGGAGAAGGTAAAGGCAGAGTTTGTGAGGTACAAGGAGGAATATGAGACAGAGTATCCTGAGGAGCCGCAGGAGAATGAGGGTGCAGGACAGGTGCAGTGAGGACACTGCAAATCTTAAGGTGGGGAATAGTGTTAGAGGCCAAAAATATAGCATGTAGGAACTGCATACATAGGACTTTCCTACGGTGGAGGAATAACTTGTAGGAAGTAGTAGTAGGAAATATCCTATGTACAGGAAAATCCTACAGTAGTAGGATAAATCCTACGGGTAGGAAAATCCTACGGGTAGGAAGATCCTACGGTTGCAGGAAGCAGACAGTTATGACGGTTGGAGGAGGACAGGATTGGTTAGGGCAAGGAAGGGCAGGAAAGAGAGAGACTATGAAGGCTATGAGGCTATGGAGAGCAATGCATGATAGAGAGAGTATCTTTGGGAGAGAAGTAAGTCTCCACACTTGCTATCTCTTTGTATTCATATAGTAATGCAAGTGCATATTTATGGGTATTGTGAATGCTTTACATGGCAATGGCCAAAGCAAAATCCTATCCTTGACCTTAGAGACGAAATGAGTATATATCTAGAGCTCTCTATTGGACGAAATCCCTACACTTTAACGTACAAAGCTTTTCCTGCGCTGTGAACAGTGTTTTCTGCACACAGGAAAGTTTTGTATGTTAACAGGTGTAGTCGAATAATTTTGGAATGATTAATTAATTCACTTTGAGTGTAAAGTAAAAGTCTTTTAGACTAAGTTTTTTTTGGGGTTTTCAAAGTCCCCCTTTTCAAAATTGATGTAATAATTTTGGTTGATGATGAAGATCCCATTACAATAAGAAGTAGGAGTAATATTGCATGATCGTTGAGACTTCATTATATTTTTGTGTTAAAGTCCAAATATTCACATGAATTCCTTGCTTTAGGAGAGTTTTGAAGAGGTTATTCATCCCTCTATACACATAGATGGGCCATTTGTTGTATGACAACATGAAGATCCCCATTTCTCATGATGAACCAATACTCATTACGGTCAAAGAAGATGAGTAGTTGTTAGATGTCAAGGAGGTTTTTTTAAGAGACTAGGAGTTCTTCCTTCAATTCATCCTTGGGCCCTTTGCTAAGCTCCACATGATGTCTAGTTGTTGGTTGCTTCAGCAAGCTTCCATGACTTGATTCATCATTTAATTTCATATTTTTTAGGGTTTGGAAATGTTGATATCCTTGGCATTTGCCTTCTCCACAAGTGTTGCTAATTGCTCCATGCTTATTAATTTTTGGTTGCACTTGTTGGTGAGTATCATTTTGAAAGGGATGTTATGAATCCCCTTGAGCATCTCATTGGTCAAGACTCTCGTAGTCGAAATTTGATAGTTGCTTGCTTGTAGTTGAATGGAATGAGGAAGTGCTTATTATATGTTGAATTGCACATCAATAAATTTACAAGATTGGTCATCTTTAGTTTTCCTTTTTCCCTTTTGCCTTTCCTTGAAGGGATGGCTTGCAGCTTGGGTGATTCAACTTGAGCATCTTCTGTGTGTTCTTAATTTGTGTCTTTGTGGACCTTTCATATTCATCCTCCATGATATCTTCAAAAACCCCTGGCAACCCAAGGTCTATAATGCCTCTGCCCCATGGTTTCAATTTTTTCTCCTCCATCTTGTAGAAATCTTCATAGAGAGTGGAATAATCTTTCTTCAAAAAGTTCATGTTCTCGTCAACCTCCTAATGATCTTAGTGAATGTTGATGATAAGGATGTTAAATAAGGTTCTCTCCTAAAAAGAGAATCTAACACATTATACCTTCATCACCTTAATGCAAGTTGTAACTAAAATGGGCATGGCTATAGTCCCATTTCCTAATAATTAGTAATTTTAGCTATTTAATTAGCATTTTCTAATATTAAAGGAATATTCTTTAGAATATGTTTGAAAAGAGAATATTCTTTAGAATATTCTATTTTGTATTCTACCCTTTAATAAATTATAGCATTCATTGAACAAAAATTAATAACATTATAAAAGTAGAATGTATTAATTATATGTGTTAAGGTTTGAACCATGCAACCTAATGTGTTAAGGTTTGAACCATGCAACCTAATGTGTTAAGGTTTGAACCATGCAACCTTAACCATACTATTGTTCGTGATTACTTCAGGTGTGTCGATAATTTGACCCATCCAAATAGGCTGATTATATGACACATCTGGAGTAATGAGGACCATCATTAGTTTTTGAAGATCCTTGCAGCAATCAAAGTATGCTTTAGGTTTTTGGTTCCTTTGTCCAACAAAATGTGGGGTTTGCACTTCCACATCACTACTACTTCTATGTCGTCTGTGCTCAGTGATGTCATTTCAATCTCCTCTCGCCACCTTGTTTTAGGCCAAAAAGGGTGTTGCAATTCTGTACTTGTGACAGTAGGCCCTTCCAACTCTCGAACAACAGTCTCCCAATAGTTGACCACATGCTTATATAGTTCTGAGTAACCAGTTGCCTTATCAGAATTCTTTGGCATCGATTTTTGAACCCATGCCACATATTTTTTGATGCCATCAATAATAACCTCTTGTTCCTTGAGCTGGGCACTCAATGGAATAGGGTCTGGTTGTCCTTCTGGGAGAAGTGGCTTTCCATCCTCTCCACTTTTGAAGAGCATTAAGCCCTCTTTCGGTAACCACTCCTGCTCTGATGGCCGTAACTTGTACTGCATAATAGGTATACCATCTCGTATGGAGAAAAAGAATTGTAGCGGCACAAGGTGACCAACTAAAGAATCACTCCCTTCTTTTATATACTCCTTGAGAAATTTTTTGAAGTCTGGCACCTCAGTCACAAGCAAAGCACAACTTTTTTTGGAGATGCAATTTTCAAAAAGATTCATCATATGCGGTAAGGTAAGTGCACTTGTCCTTTTTGTAGAGTTGGAGACCTTGCTGAAGAACGCATCAATATCTTCATGAGTGTGACCAACCATAAGGAAACTGAGCGTGATTGTTTCAAACACACCTTTGGCAACAAGCATTGACAAGTATGCTAGCACATATCTAGAAAATAAAAGTAAGTATGAGCTTGAGAAACCCTTAAGTAAAATGATTTACCTATTTTTGTTCTCGCCTGCACAATTATCCATCTGTAAAAGCAAATGACGAGGAAGCTTATTTGATGTTGAGGACACATGTACACTATTTGAGCTAGATCCCTCCACTGAACCTGAACTCTCAACAGGGCCATCTGTTTTTTGTGCAGGTTGACAATGCCTCTCATATTCCCAAGTAGCCTCAAGTGCAGATGTGTTCATGAGAGCATTATGTAAAGGTTGAAGGTGTTGTTTCTTCACTTTGAGATCACTGATAGGACTTGTCTGTGAGTGGGCTTCAAGGTTTCTGAAACACATGGCTAACGACCCAATAGTGAAATTGGAGTCGCTAGACCAATGTGGAAGTGAAAAGTGTCCATATGACTCACAACCGTGTCCATGTGTTAGCACACCTGTCAATGAAATCGGAAGTTTCATGACATTTCCAAGGCACTTTGGTGTTGCAAAGAGCTTTGGAATGCTGGTCTTTGAATGATCCATCTTGTCATGGATCAAGCACAGGTACTCTGATGGGCGTGACACAGAAAGCATGCGGTGTGCATAGTACTGAGACCGGCAAGTTTGTTGTGCAATCATGTGGGCCTCCATCTTCCTTTGAATGGTAGTGATCTCCACCAAGGTTTTTGCACAAGCCTCTGCAGCCTTCAATGATGTACAAGTGTCACACTTAGAAAAGCTAGAGTGTTTTGCAATCTCCACATCCTTAAAATGAGTATTCCATATGTTGTTGAAGGTACCAGTGCAGATTGCTTGGAGCCCCATCAAACTGAGGCACTTGTTCACATGTTCACACAGTTTCAATTGAGTGTAGATTGAAGGTAAAACCTTGAGATTTTCCCTGACCCCTGCATTTGTGGTTCGGCATTTGTGAGGCATCCTGTCTGCATTTGCTTCCACAAAAGCCTTGAGTATCTCTATGGCTGCCATGATGTGAGAGCGGGTTTTGACCAAGCCAGTGTTCCCATGAACTGAGGTTCGCGCTCCATCTAGCCACTCATCCCTCCGACGGTAGAACGTGGTCTTTGGGATCCCATATATACTGTACCAAGCTTTGAAGCAGATGGCCACCTTATTAAATACCATGGATGTACTCTGATAACCTGTGTCCGAGGCCATTCCATCAATACACCCAGTTAGTGCAGCATATACAAACTCATGCCTTTGCTTTTGGGTGAGCATACGAAAGACATGTCTACATTGGGTAATTTCATTCCGGTCTGCCATCTGACAACACTTCTTCTTGCAACAGTCAATCGTGGAAATGCTCGTAACACTTTCGGAAGATGTAGGATCCATCTTTACCCTCTTGCTGAAACTTGCAGGGGAAGATCTACAACCCATGAATCGCCTTTTTCTTACAATAGGACCAATGCAAGGAACCTCTTCAAATATGAGTTGTTCTTCCGGGTTGTTATTATTGAAATCCAACCCAGAATATGTTGAACCATCTTGCCGTCTTAATTCAGATGTTCGCCACCTCACGAGGGATCCAGGATACAATGTGCCATTAGGTGAAACCTCTGTCACAACTACACCCACGAAGTCGGACCCTAGTTTCTCTTCTGACACTGCTTCCATTGGATTTATAGCTGTGATGATGCCTCTTCCGACTTCAATCTCACGAAGAAAGAGAATCACCTCATCCATTACAGCAGGCAAGCCATCTGGTAAACTCGTGCTACTATTTGTTTGTGACTCTGCATATTCTGTGTCAGCCTTGACTTCATCCAAATTCCACAATACAGGAGAACCCTCCTCAAATTCCATTCCCAGAACCTCAACATGCTTGTAAATGGTGTTCACCCATACGTACACACAAGATCCTTGGGCAATATTGTGACATGATGCATTATTATCTCGAACTTCCACAGTTCCAGTGCCAACTATCTCGTTGTTCCGAAGAAGACATACTTTATCTCCAGTATTAAACATATTGTCCTGCACATAAATAATTGTATTATTTATGATATCTGTTTATGCAATATTTCTAAGAAATCTGAATTACGGTTACTTAATAATATGCATATGCAATAATACATAATTATGTTTAGAGATAATATCTCATGTTTGATTAATACAACTGATGGGCGGGATTAATCCCGCCCACGAATCCCTCCGACGAGGAACGGCGGGATTAATCCCGCCGCCGACTCAACCCCTTCGGAGAGAGTCGGCGGGATTAATCCCGCCTTGGACTCCCTCCGACAAGGAAGAGCCGGCGGGATTAATCCCGCCGCCTCTTCCTCCTCGGGGGGAGTCCGGGATTAATCCCGCCGCCGACTCAACCCTTCGGAGAGAGTCGGCGGGATTAATGCCTTGGACTCCCTCCGACAAGGAAGAGCCGGCGGGATTAATCCCGCCGCCTCCTCCTCGGGGGGAGTCCGGCGGATTAATCCCGCCGACTCTCTCCGACGAGGAAGGGAGTCCGGCGGGATTAATCCCGCCGACTCATCCTCGCCGGAGAGAGTCGGCGGGATAATCCCGCCGGACTCCCCAGGAGGAAGAGGCGGCGGGATTAATCCCGCCGGCTCTTCCTTGTCGGAGGGAGTCCAAGGCGGGATTAATCCCGCCCACAATTCTTACGACGGGGAATGGGTGGCGGGATTAAACCCGCACATAACTCTCTCCAAAACTATGATTTCAAAGAGATCTCGGGATAAATCCTGTCCCCAAATCTTTAAAACAGGGAAGTGGTGGCGAGATTAATCCCGCCACCCCTTCCCTGCCTCCTAAAATGGTTGGCGGGATTAATCCCGCCGACAACTCTTTCTAATAAATTCTGGTAACTCTTCATCAGTTGAGAAGGTTATCGACGGGATTAATCCCGCCACTCTTTTTCAGTGGCGGAGAAGCATTGCCCGGAGATGGTGGCGGGATTAATCCCGCCACCTCTTCGAAGAGGCCAAAAAGAAATGGCCGGATTAATCCCGCCGGCCCGGTTAACCTAGAATATTAAGTTAAAAGGATATTTAAACGGGATAAATCCCTAACGGAATATATTATAATCCTAATGCATTCCTAAACCCCTAAATTGTAATTTTAAGAGAGAATGTAAGAGAGTGAATCTTTATAAGTATTTTTAAATTTGTTTATAATACTTACTTGTAAACAGCACTGAAGGCGCCGTGCTTTCCTATAAAGAATAGCACCCAATTTAATCTCGCCCTGAGATGATCACTATGAAGAAAAAAGAAGATCTAAAGAGTGAAAAATACAGAAATGAAGAAACCCTTGCCGGAGAAAGAACCAGATCTGAATTTGAGTGGGAAATTAAATGCATTTTCAAATTTACATGTCAGACCGACAATACATATGTCAGAAATTCAAATTTTTAAAAAGAACAGAAAATAAAATTTAAGATGAGTTGACACAAATATCCGACACTCTGACATATATACTCTCCAGTTCCAATGAGTATTTTAAAATTGCATTTAATGTTATTCAAGTGATTCAAGCTGTTTAATATTACGAAATTTTAGACTATATTCTACATTCTTAGTATTCAAGTATATTTATATATATATATATATATATATATACTTATACAATAAATAAATTGATATATTATTATGTAAAATATATTCATAGTCTGTTTATTATTATTATTTTCTTAATTACTCGAGTATTTAGTTTTCATTTCCTAGTATCAATGGGATATTTTAATATTTTATTAATATTTGAAGAATATTCTAATATTAAACCTGATTATCATAATTAAATTAGTCTTGTTCTTAATTATTGCAGTAATTATTCTACATTTGTATATATTAATGGGATTTTCTCAATTAATTTGTTATTATTTCAAGAATATTCATGTGTTAAACCTTATTATCAATATTAAATTAATACACACTATGAACATATTTTAAATTATACATAATAATACATCATTTATCTAATATATAGTCATATATAGTTTTAATAATATATATTAATATCATTTCCTTAATTACTTGAGTAATTAATCTTCTTTATATTAATGGGATATTCTTTATTATTTTCTTATTATTCCAAGAATATTCCAATATTAAACATGATTATGATAATTAATTTAGTTAATTATTTGAGTACTTAATTTACATTTGTATATATTAATGGGATTTTCTCAATTAATTTCTTATTATTTCAAGAATATTTCAATGTTAAACCTTTTTATCAATATTAAATTAATATATATTATTAAAACTATATATGGCTATATATTAGATAAAATCATATATTATTATGTATAATTTAAAATATGTTCCTAGTGTGTTTATTAATATTATTTTCTTAATTATTCGATGTTTGTTTTGCACACATATATAAACACAATCATAAATTTACACACGCATTACAAGAACTTACAAAAACACATATGCACACACATGCACAACCCTAAACCAAACTGAAGAAATAGGTTGCTTCTTTATTGAAAACATCATGTTCAACGCATGTATGATATATGTACTCAATCTGTGTGACTGTATGTAACACATTGAATTTACATGTGTAATATTTATATTAAGCTTGTTGGGAGCAAACCCTAAACCCTAAACCCTAAACCCTAATATGTAACACAATGAATTTACTCATGTAATATGTATGTGTGTGTATACACGTGTGCATGTATATATGTGTACTCTGTATGTATATATGTGTACTTTCTGTCTTCTCTCATACATACACACCATGCATGATCCATGTTAATATGTACTGTCTCTCTTCTCTCAAACATATACACCATGCATGATCTATAATATGTACTCGGTCTCTCTAATATTATGTACTAATATGTGTGTATGTCTGTGTGTATACACGTGTGTATGTATATATTATGTGTATTAATATATGCAATGTGTATGTATTGATACACATGAAACTTTAACACTCTCATGGACACACACATGTTAAATCCCTGCATGATTTATATTTTTGAGGTGTATGTGATACACCCACGCACACGCACGCGCTAATAATATAATGAAAGAATATTCGTTTAGGGCGAATCTATATTTTATTCTTTTTAGGGTTTAAGTATATTCTCAGAAGGAATATTCTATTAGGGTTAATATATATATTTAATTCCTTTAGGGTTTAGGTATATTCTTAGGGTTTCAAGAGGCGGCGGCTGTGAAATCGGCGGCGGCGGCTGTGCACACAGGTGAGATCTGTGTGTGTGTGTGTGTGTGTATGTATGTATATATGTATAGGAGTGTGCGTATAAATTTATTAGTTTTATCTCTCGCACACACACGCACACTCCTGTGTATGTATATGTGTGTGTGGGTGTGTGTTTGTTTATCTGTATGATTTTATTTGTTCGCTCACACACGCATACACACGATATACATATACACATATATAATATACCTATATAATAATATACATATATTATGTGTACCAGTATCTGTAAATTTTTTTTTTATCTATCTCTCCCACACACACACTGCTTTACACACACACACACACACACACACACACACACATATATATATATATATGTGTACCAGTATCTGTAAATTTTTTTTTATTGATCTATCTCTACACACACGCGCACTGCTTTACACACACACACACACACACACACACACATATATATATATATATATATATATATATATATATATATAATCAAATATTAACAAAGTATACAACACTAGTTTATATATATGCTTATATATTCATATGGGTTATATATCTATATACACACATATATATATGTGTGTGTTTATCTGTATAATTTTATTTATTTATTAGTTTTATCTCTCGCACACACACGCACACTCCTGTGTATGTATATGTGTGTGTGTGTGTTTGTTTATCTGTATGATTTTATTTGTTTCGCTCACACACGCATACACACAATATACATATACACATATATATATACCTATATACATATATACATACATACAACACTAGTTTATAATATGCTTATATATTCACAGACTCTCTCTCTTTCTCTATAGATTATATATCTATATACACACATATATATGTGTGTGTTTATCTGTATAATTTTATTTATTTATTAGTTTTATCTTTCGCACACACACGCACACTCCTGTGTATATATATGTGTGTGTGTGTGGTTTATCTGTATGATTTTATTTGTTTCGCTCACACGCATACACACGATATACATATACACACATATATATACCTATGTACACACATATATTAGGTGTACCAGTACTGTATAATTTTATTTATTTATCTATCTCTTGCACACACACGTACACTCCTATACATACATACATACATACATATATATATATATATACACACACACATATATATATGTGTGTGTTTTTATCTCGCTAAGCCCCTCGAGCGGCGGGATTAATCCCGCCGCTATAGGTTGGGGCCATGGCGGCGGGATTAATCCCGCCGCCGAGGCCCTTCACGCAGGCTATGGGCGGCGGGATTAATCCCGCCGCTATAGGCCAAGGCGGCGGGATTAATCCCGCCGCCAGGCCTGCGCAGGCCTCGGCGGCGGATTAATCCGCCGCTCACCACCGAATGCGGCGGGATTTATCCGCCGCATGGCCTGTGTGAAGGCTAATGGCGGGATTAATCCCGCCGGATTCCGCGCAGGGCATTTACAGGGATGGGCGGCGGGATTAATCCCGCCGCCGAGGCCCCTCACGCAGGCCATGGGCGGCGGATTAATCCCGCCGCTCTTCGGTTTGTCGTAGAGCGGCGGGATTAATCCCGCCGCCCAGGGAATTCACGCAGGACATGAACGGCGGGATTAATCCGGCCCCACGCTCATGCCCTTCGCGGAGGGCGGCGGGATTAATCCCGCCGTCAGGCACTTCCGCAGGATATAAGCGGCGGGATTAATCCCGCCCCCACCCATCCCTGTTCAAAATGCCGCAGCCAATATATATGTGTGAGCGCATGATTTACGAGAGGGCGGCGGGATTAGCCTCCGAACCTTCATTACCCGGTGGCGAGATTAATCTCCGAACCTTCATTACCCCATTGGTATGTTGAATCAATCCCGACTAACTCTGTCTGAGACGGAGAAGGTTTACAAAATACCAATGGAGGGAACTGAGAAGGGTGGTGGGATTAATTTCACCATCCCTTACATGGTGGGCGGGATTAATCCCGCCGCGTACGCATGCCCTGCGCGGAATCGGGCGGGATTTATCCCGCCGCCATTGGCCTGCCTGAAGGGCCTAGGCGGCGGGATTAATCCCGCAAGATTTCGCACAGGGCATTGGCGTTCGGCGGGATTAATCCCGCCGACTAAGGCCCGAGTGAAGGGCCTGGGAGGCGGGATTAATCCCGCCGGACGCCAATTCCCTGCTCGAATCGGGCGGGATTAATCCCGCCGCCATTGGCCTGTCTGAAGTGCCTAGGCGGCGGGATTAATCCCGCCCGATTCCGCAGGGAATTGGCGTCCGGCGGGATTAATCCCGCCGCATAGGGACCGAGTGAAGGCCCTGGGCGGCGGGATTAATCCCGCCGAGTCTTCAATGCCTGTTGGAGGAATGAATCCCGCCACCCTTCCTTTTTTCTCCATTGGTGAGTCGGACCAATCCCAAACGTTTCTGTCTGAGACGTAGAAGGTTTTCAACATACCAATGGAGAGAATTGGGAAGGGTGGGGAAATTCATTTAACCATCACTTACATGGTGGGCGAGATTAATCCCGCCTCCTTTCTGGAGTCACTGAAGGGGTGTGAGAAATAAATCCTGCCCAGTTCTCTCTGAGACCGAGAAGGGTGGCAAGATTAATTCCGCACTCCCGTTCAAGGCCTCCAGAAAGGTGGCGAGATTAATCCCGCCCACTCTTTCAGGAGGCATTGAAGGGGTGGCGAGATTAATTTTCCATGTGAATATATATGTGTATTAGTATATATAAGTTGCATATCTCATTTTATTTACTTTTATCATCTTATCATAATATTTCGAGTAAAAGCTAGGAATCTATGTAAAACTGTCCAGAGCTCACATTTGTGGTGGTTCTAAAACGAAATGTTATCTTTCTTTTGCACTAACACAAATGTGAGCTTCGGACAGTTAATTACGTCTACTTCTCTCTGTGTATTATTTTTGTATATTCGGGTTTATACAAGTGTGTGTGCGTTTTTATATAATTTATATTTATAGTGTATTATTTTGCAGAAGGACGATTTGATCAAACAAGGAGATCGAGTCATTAGTATGGAGTCGTCGTCAAATTCTGGGTAAGAATTAAAATAAAATCTGTTATACTCGGATACTTGAACTAATCATTTTTGTATTCAGATGTGGAATTGAAGTGACATTAAAGACAAGAGCAGGAGAAGAGATGGGCAGGGGGATTCTGGAATCAACTTGGCCATATTTTAAGATAAATGGGAAGCGCATTGGAGCAACCATGGTTGCTGTCAAATTAACCTCTGTCACATCTCATGGACAAGCAAAACAATGGAAAGTAGATTCGCTAGTCAAGCACCCGAAAGCAGGCTGCGAACCCAGATTGGACGATGCTCGACAGATATGCCTTGTTCCATCCAATGTCACGTTCTCGGATCCAGAGGTCGTCAGTTACAACATTAATCTCGGGTGGTTTTGTCGACTTGTGGATAATGACGTTCACGTGTTCACTAATGATGTTGACCTTGGAGTTCTTCTTCAACTCAACGAAAGCCCATCTATGGAGGGGATCCATCTGGATGTCTACTTCGAAGATCTTCAGACTCATCGAGTAGGTGTATTGTCAGGAGATATTGCTTCACAATACAGAAAATCAGCAAGTGGAGCAATCTTCCCTCTTCACATTGAAGAAGAACACAGCGACATCATAAGGAGATTGAGAGGGTGGCTCGGTCTCAGGTTCTCTACAGATCACGTTCAATTTGCTTAGGAAGCTTCGGGAGCTGGAAGAGTGTGCCGAGAACACTAGAACAGCTGCAGTCGGGGATCACACATGTTGATTCGGATCGCAAAAGAAAATCATCAATCGTTTTGTCAGCTGCACCTGTGGCATCTCATGCTGCAATAAGTCACAAGGAAATGATGTTGGATGATAAGATTTATCCTTGTAGGGTTAAATATTGCAGCGTCAACCCAAACTTCAATTACAGGCCACTCAACCAGGAACGTGTAGCTGAGCTCATGGAGAAGATGAAGGACGACAATTCTTATACCGTTCCACATAATGCTGTTTTGTGTCCATACTATGAAAGAAGGAAGGGTGCTGACAAAGTCTGGATCACAACACCAGAACAACTCATGAAGATTCAGACGGAGAATAAAAGATCTATCAAGTACTACATCATTAGTGGCCAGCACACAATAACGGCAGCCCAACGACTTCTCGATGAACACAACAAAGGAACGATGGCAACAAAACTTTCCGAGCATACCCGTGAGAAGCTGACAAAAAGATCGGCGTTTTTAGCTAAGCCGAATCTCACAATCGAGCAGTACCATAAGTTATCGGCGGAATGGGACGCTGCCGACACCAACCACTACAACAGCAAAATATGGGAGAAGTTTAAACACACGCGAGCCGTGTGGGAATCTCTTCAGCGACCACAAAGAGCTACCGCAGGGAATACACAATCTGCGGAATACCGGGTAAGCAAATTGTTTGGGCGGGATTTATCTCGCCGGTATATTAATCTGTCTTTTTCCTCAGAGAGTTGAAGAAATTGCAGCAGTTGATTTTGCCCAGGTGGGCGGGAAGGAAACATCATTTCTGATGATGTTGATTTCTTGCCCCGAAGATAGGATCTTTGCCAAATGGTTGGGGATTATGGAATCCTTTTCAAAAGGAACACTGAAGAAGAAGCAGACAAGTGAAGGGGAGCCCTCAGAAAAGTCTGCAAAGAAACCCAGTAAGACGCCGAAGGCTAAGTCTGTTCAATCTACAAAGGATGTAGACAACGATTTCAAGCTCACATGGTTGAAGCCTTTAAATGGAACAACGATGGAGGAGATGGAAGTCTTGGCTGATTTGGTGATCGATGGCAAACTACAAATTAATAACAGCAGCCCAACCTCTCCTTTTCATCTCAAGGCAATGGAGTTGAAGACGGTCAGGCATTTCAAGGAGTGGTTGGGAATACACTGCCACAAACTGGGTTGGACCTCGACTTCAACATATGAAGAGGTTAGCAAATATTTGCATGTGACGAACGATGATATGCTTGTCGAATGGGTGAACCAATCGGAAGATCTAGGCAAGAATCTATTGCACGCCAACGCCAAAAAGGAGAACATTGGGATGACGCCTTCTCTTATGGCAGTCCTTCAGCAGCGGAGAACCGAATTGAACCTTATAAAGGAGGATGCTACGAATCACGACAAGCCCTACAGATGTTTGTTGTTAGATTCGGAGACTTTATGGGGTAACATCACTGCTTGTAGGAAACCGTTTCAATTGTTCGTGATGGATCGGCGGGTGTCAAAAAATCTTTCGACAGATAGGGCACTAGAGGATCTGGTGGAGAAACTTAGCCGTGCAAGCATATACATAGAAGGTATTTATTATTGAATTCATGCTTGCGCTCTTCACTGATACCTACTTTTTCAGGTATTTATTTCTTGATTCTTGCTCATGTCACCGATACTTTTGCCTTCGCCTTCGCCAAGAAGAATAGACATCGTTGGACAGGATTTTATATGAACGATGCTAATCCCAAGTGCATTGATACTGTTGTTCACTTGGTTGTTAGGAATGCGCCAAACAATTTCAAGCTTCCAAATGACTGGCCAGGCATCTGTTTGCACTCCAACGGCCCTGAACCTCCATCCGATACACCGATAGGTATGAGTGACGTATTCGGCAATGTACGTTATCCAAACATTACAAGTCAAGCGGCACGGAGCATCGTCAACTTGATCAGGGGTCCTCACAGTGATGCGTGGGTTTTTGACTACTGCACTAGGGGGTCCGTCTTGAAGGAGTGTTACCTTCGGCATACATGTGTGTTTGCCGTTGAGAAGGATAAGACCATGGTTGAGGACCTGAACAAGTGGATAGATTGGGTCTCAACTGAGTACCCCAACGAATCCATAAAGGCGTATTTGAGAAAGTTCCCTCCAGATAAGTGCGATAGCTCTGAAGGTGAATCTGGTTCAATCTCGGAGTCTGAGAACGAACATCAATCAGATATTAGACCGGAAGTTATCTCGAGGAGTACAGAACATTCGCACACTCCAGGACCCATGGAAACATCAATAGAAGATGCAGAAGATCTTGAACCATCTCACAAGCGGCTTAGACCTTCTTCGCCTCATTCAGAAGGTAATAGCGAAGAAGAATTGATAATGAATTGATAGAGTGATGAATAGTTGTAAATGAGTGTAACATAAGGCATTTTTGTATATTTCTTTTATATTTGTACAGAAAATAAATTCTCAAGGATTAATGAAGCTTTTAGTTCAAACATGGGTCACACATTAACAAGGTAAATAATATACCTTGATAATTTTAAGGTCAGCTAATTATCATTTTGCAGATGTAATGAAATAATTGAGAACATGGATTTTCAGCATTGCCATGAGGTAAGAGAGGGGTTTGGCGACAATTTCTTGTGCCACATGTCAGAATGACAGAGTTCATGCAGGAAATGGATAATAATGCAGCTCAAAACATCGTTACCATGGGGGCCACTTCAGTTTTTGCATCATCATTTTTATTGGCTTCAGTTCCGAAATCAATTTCTTCAGCGCATGCAATATCTGAATCTTGTAAGGATGATGTACAATTAAATGATGAAGGGATAGGCAACGAAATAGTGGCAACGGATAAATGTGAAAGGGAGCAAACAAGTGATTTGCAAAGTATTCAAGAGGCAACGCTATCTCATGTTACTCATGGCCATATTGTGTTGTTGGATGTCAATGGTGTTCTGCTTCATCGACAAAGGCCCCAGGATAGAAAAACAGAAATCAAACAAGGAGATTTCATTCCTTGTCATGGTAAATTTCGATATGATATTATTTTTCGTCCCAGGGTTGGATCGTCTCTTTCAAAAGCTTAAGGAGATGGGTGCGCTTGTGGGGATTTGGTCATGCATGCAGATTCATAACTTAACACCGCTGTTGAGTTTACTTAAGAAACATTGTAGTGTTGCAGAAGAGGTGATTCGTAAAGATTGGATTTTTGACCAGCGAATGTGTCATAAACCTCTCGAATTTCACAATATAAGAAAGGAAAGCAAGCCATACTTCTTCAAGAATGAAAGAATAATTGGGACTCATGGGGAGATCAGTCGCTTAAGGATAACGAAGAATGCACATATCTTAGTAGTAGACGACTCTCCTCAGAAGGCTATGCTCAACCAAAACATTGCTTGTATTCATCCAATCACTTTCGATCCATATTCTGATACCGATATCATGGATGAGCTAGTGAACTACTTGGATACGTGCCTCAGAAAGAAGAATCTCGAAAATTTTTGTGAGCAGTATCCACCGTATCATACATTTCCTGAAGCTTTTCTTTCTCGTGATATTGAATTTTATAAAATGAAGGATAGCAACCGGGCGCTTTATAATATTATTCTTAAGGAACGTCAGTTTTTAGATGAGCCTTTATGCAGACCTTCTCTTATCACATCTTATGTATTAACAAGGATGGCAACTCCCAATTGCATTCGTGAGAGTGTTAAGTGGTGGCAACAACATCAAGATATTGACCAAAATGATTTGATTAATCCGGAGAGTGATGATTTAGACAAAATGAAAAGATTTCTTTGTATGATAGAAAGAAAGTATTTATAAAAAATTAACATGTTGATAAGAAAATGATTTCATTTGTAATTATGTTTGATAGTATTTCTTCATTATTGTAAACTATTTTTAGAATAATATGAATATTCTAAGATATTTTAGGAATATTCCTTACTAAGTAAGGTTATTGAAGGATTAATTAATTAATTAATTAATATTTAAGGCTTAATTACATATTAATTAAATGATTAATTAATAATTAAAACTTAAGTATTAATTAGTAATTTATTTTATATTCCCATTTTCACGTATCATGCCCACTTTAGTTACAACGTGGCATCTTATGAGATTTGATGCATTGCAAGATTTTTAATATCGCAGTACAGTCCTCTACGAGGATTTTATTATACTTCTCCTAGATTCCTCTAGATAGTCTAGCTTTATCCTATCGAGATTGGCCCCATTTCGAGTTCAATTTTGAGTTCAAGTCAAGTTGACGAACTCTTAAAATTTTAGAATGATACTCTTGAGGTTCTTCATGAACCTCAAAATGTATATGATTTGTACAAGTGTTTCAACTATTTAAATTATGAAATATAAAAATCTCATTATTTGTAGAATTGAAGTTTGTGGCGAGTCTCAATACCAAAAAATCCTAATTTAACACTTGAAGATTAATTTTATATGGTCAACTTGAATGTATTTAAAATTTATTATAAGAGTAGAATTATGATAATGTTAGCTTAATTGTAAACCTTGCCAATGAAATATAATTTTTGTTAAGTTTGTGTGAAAGTGATATACTAATAGTATGTGGTCAATGTAATATGATAAATCCCAAAATATCAATTTTACACGACACTATGTTATCAATGGCTGATGGTGGTTTGACTGTTGTCCAACTGCCAACCGGCAGGAATGAGTAACGAGGCCAAAAGACCAAGCAGGGAAGGAAAATGGTACTGATCGATAGTGACGGCTGTCAAGCGGCACTAATAGCGGGCTAGATTAGATCGTCTGGACCAACTACCAAGGTACTAAAGACAACATGCGTGGGGGTGGTGCATTAATGCCATATGACAAGACTCAACTACAAGCAAGCAAACCAATGGGGAGTGCCACCTAGGCCTAGAGCCTAGCACCATCCGACTCACTATTTAAACAGGAAAGTAAGCAGTGGGTCGGGGTCCTTCTAGTCCATCTTCTTTATTGTATTTTGCTCTGACCTTCTCTGGGAAGGGGCCATCTTGTGACAATATATATATAGATCTCTTTTGTTTACTATTGCCCTTGCCAAATCTTCCTTCTCTCCCTCTCCTTAACCAATTGCACCAATCCAAGGGGCAACAACACTTCTACATAGTTACAAACACGGAACACGAACACAAGCCTCAAATTTCAGAAACCCGACACGGAACATGATCACGACTCACAATGGCTCACAAATTCTAGGAATATGCTATTTTTTAATTATATTATTCTAGGAATACGCTATTTTTTTATTATATTATTCTTAGTATTTTATTTGCACATAAACTACTTCACACCTATAAACTACTCCAATATCCTGCATCTCATCGTCATCTTCAACCTCACGATCTTCGACATTTTCCTCATCCCACCATCGCGAAGAAGGATGCTTTCGCAATATGCTAGATTGTTGTGCCATGCTTGTTGTGCCTTGGATTGCTGTTGCCGTGCCTTGGATTGTTGCGTGCGCCCTGGATTGTTGTTGTGATGCCGTGTGCCCTAGAAAGAATATTCTGCAAGTATATTCGGTTGAGATATTCTGACAGTGTTTCATGTTATGAACACAAGCCGTGATCCTAATTGTGGTCGCCAGAATCACAGCCCATGTTCGTAACATGAAACACTATTCACAAACACAGCCGTTGGAACACGACCCCATGGCCGTATTCGTGAAACACGGTGACATGGCCGGGATCCCGGCCGTTTCAATAACTATGCTCCCCTAAGGGAGCTCCAACCCACATGTGCACAAACCCTCGTGGCGTCCAAGTAGAGGCCATCACACACCTTCCCTGCATCTCTCGAGGTAAGGCTAGGCATTCGATGTGGACCTCCGGACTGGGCATTGGCAACAGTGTCCTAGCAACCATTAAGGATACCTAAGTCACCCCACATCTGGCTTGCTGAGTCCATGACGACCATTTGTGTAACCACAAAGGGATATTATTTACACTAGATGGAGTTCATTGTAGTAAGTAGAGTTGTAGTCTAAAAAGATTTGGAGACTCATTTGAACAATTGGAGATTAGTGCTGGCTAGGAGGATGCGTCAAGCCGGCCGGAGAGGCTAATGGAGGACATGGAGATACCCCAAAATGCCACGATCGGCCTTAACCTCGCATGTCTGAGAGCACGGCCAACCCCTAGGAGCAAAAAACTTGGCGCAACACATCAAGTTGATCGCAAGCCCGATGAAGAAAGGTATGAAGAACCCCTAGCACGCCCTGATGGAATCCCATATGTAGATACATGCGAGAATGAGTGACACTTGAATGGGTAAGACCGCATGGCGATGAGCTATGACGCAGAGTGGGACGGTTTGCAAGACAAGGGAAGACGTAGGTGAAAGCAACGACTACAATGAGCCTCCACAACCATAAAGTTGAACTCGTATTCGATAAGTACCCCAAGGAGGAGACCTCACATAGAAGACCCTAGGGAAGGGAATGCTTGTGCTGGAGGTAGGAAACTCAAAGTGGCAATGACAACGTAGGTAGTGACTGGGACCAGAGCTGGAGGTTCCATGTGGCCAATGTTAGGAGGGATGCAAGTAATAACCAGGACCACCATCACCTAATAGGCAAGGCAAGCATGTCGTGGATCTCAGAAAGGGGAGGAAGAGCCTCATTCGGAAGGCCTATGTAAGGAGGGGCACCAACCATCGATGAAGAAACTTTTGCACTAGGAGTTTCGCAAGTCGGACAACATAGCATGCCAGGCGAGTACCAAGATGGCAGCCCAAGGCTACGGAAGGTCAAGCTATACATTGGAAAACCACCTGCATGAAGGTGATTGGACATTGACAAGTTGATAGATTGGGATGAGGCACCAAGCCACTCTAAGCATGAGGGGATTCCGTCCCGGGCGAGGGGAATCCTCTTGAGCAAGTGAGACTGTACTGACCATGCGAGGGATTTCGCAAGGGCGTAGTAGAGCTGCGAGGAGAATCCACCTTGGCAGCCACGACTGTCCCTACATCGCAAGGGGATTCTGCAAAGTTGCACAATCCTATCAAGACACCCATTGAATGAGGGGAATATTTGTCCAATTGAGGTATGCCTTGCCACCAACAATCATGTTGGTCCCACCAAGGGCCGCTCGAGAGACAACCATGAGGAGCCCATCCTCGTCATTGAATTTGGGGGCAAACCAGAACACTTTCTAAGCTCAATGGAAGCCATGGAGTGGATCTAGTGACCCTACTAGCCTGCGCACTCAAGAAGAGCACTATAATAGTGCCCTTACCTGCGTTTTGAGGAGCAACGAGCGAAGGGGCTGACCAACATGTATACAAGTTTGAATAGGTGTGTGAATTGAGGGGTGTAAGCAACAACCACAAGAAGTTGAGTGCATTTGCATGCACTTTAGACAAGAAGGCACATACTTGGTGGATGTGATTCCATGAGGCAAATGAAAGAGCTTGCTAGGAACTCGCAATGGAGGGCATTCTTGGATATCTTCCATGAGGAAAAGAGTGAGAGGAGGTAATCCATAAGTTAACTAATTTAAAAGTAGAAAGCATGAGAGTCTGTAGATGAATACATAGTCTGCATGCTAGGTACATCGCCTGATTGAGGGATCCCATCGACCTAACTAAGAAGATGTGGTACTAAAAGGGGTTGCAACTAAAGATTCACAAATGGATCGGGCTAGATGACGACGGTTTTGATAAATTACTTTGGTACACCAAAAAAGCAGAAAAATAGGAAGCCGAGAGACGCTAGGAGAAGAAAACACATGATAGATCTGATGCTGAAGGATTGAATGACACCACCACAGAGAGGAGAATCTCTTGGACCCCTAAAGACAAAGCAATAGTTGGGAGCCAAAGAGAAAGGGCAACCACAATGAGGGGAGGCCCACATACCCATAGTATGAAAGGAGGACCTAACTGCGATGCTTGCCTAACTCAGATACACAACACGTGGGACAAGTACTATAAGGTATGTAATGTTTGCAGGTCCCACAACACCAACAACTATTATCGACTGACTAAGCTCATAGGTAATAGGCCACCACATGCAGCCATAGTAGTGGTGGAACGGAAGTCGAAAGGGAACACAAAGAATCGGAGGAGCCAAGGGCACATGACTTAGGGGAATGAGCAACCCTATAGAAGGTCATGGTCAGGGGAGTGCAGCCAAAGGTCCCACTCCCGAGAGCCCTACCAACCAAGGTACGACAACATGGATAGGCAATCAAAAGGAACGAGCAATAGAACCTTTGAGGCTAGGGTAGTGGGTGAGGGAGTGCAGGGTGTGCCGGAAGGCCAACATCTTTCAAAGCCGGTGGCCTGTCCATAGCCAAGGATCATGGGAATAACGAGGATATAGGAACACCTCACAGTCAATATAGGGGAGGCCCAGGCATTGGCGAAACAAGGTGCGTCATTCTCCCAGTTGAGCTATGCGAGGTCCTTCCTCGACCATGGGGCGTAACGACCGCAATCGACTTTGTGGATAACATACCAGCCATCCCAACTCAAGTGGCGGGCTGCACGATCAATGACGTGGTCATAGATGGAGGTTTGGCCTTGAACATCATGTCAATAGAACTCCACAAGAGCTGGGTATGCCAACCCTAGAGCCTGCTTCCTTCCACAACGAAGCTGAAGTAACACCCAAGGGTATCCTAAGGGCAGTGGAAGTCAAGATTCAAATTGTCAAGTTTTGGATAAATGTCATCATCATTAACATGCACAAAGAGGGGATTTGACCTGCTTCTAGGTCGCCCATGGCTCCAGGGCACGAGGGTGCAGCACGACTAGGAACACAAGTAGGTAAGATTATGCATTAAGAGGGGACTTATATTTGTGTCAGCAAAGCAAGTCCAGGCACCCCTACAAGAGTTCCAGACGCTAGAATACCATAGGCTAGGCGGAAATGGAGGACTGGACAATGACGAAGTGGTGGCCTCCACACCCACCCACAAGGTTTGCCCAACATAAGTTAGGAAGGCCCTTGCCAGGGAGGGCACTGCATAGTCAAGTAGAGGGCTATATAGGGAGCCCTCGAAGCACAAGGCAATACAAACACAATACGGGAGCTCAAGGACCAAATCATTGACCACCTTTTCAATCATGGAGGAGGAGTAACCTAGAAGTACACAGCTAGAAGGGAGTGCCACCAAGCAGGGCTAAAACAAGCCCGATAGCGAACCTAGCCATCACCGACGGCCCCATGCTAACCCAAGTCTCAATCGCAAATATGAATAGCCACAGCTAATTAGAGATCAGCTATGTAAGCCGGGGAGAGAGAACATCCACTAGGGATGTCCTCTACTAGAGGTAATTCATGAAGTTCTTGATGTGGCAAGCTCAAGACTGGTGGCTAGAGACCTTGGGGGGGAGGAAATACCGAGAAGGCCCTACAAATAGGACTAGGGTGGGCTCTCCAAGATGTCATCAAGGGGACAAGTGGCAGTCGCGGACAATCATTATGAACAGATAGCCAACAGAAACCACTTTGAGCCAAACATCTACCCAACAAAGCCCAAACCAAGGTGCTCCGAGTTGAAACAACCATCGTAACCGAGAACCCCCAAGGAAAGCACGACGGTGGGGGGGGGGGGGGGGGTGACATAGCTAGAAGGAAGACCCCCAATTGCACGTATGGCCTACTCACGGGTCACATGGTCCATGAGGGTGGACACACGCATAAGGCATGTACTACAAAGGTAATGATGGGTGGGTAGTGTCCATCATTACGAATCAAGGTGCAAGAGTCACCTCAAAGGACATCATGAGTTCACCAAGTCGGCTAGCCCTTGGAAGGGGGTGAATAGCTAGTTGTCCTCAGCTACCATGATAATGAAATGGACAAATAGTAACTAGCCAGAAGTCATCCAAGAAATTCGCGTGTCCTATGGAGGCCAAGTAAGAACAATTGAAACTCGTCACACTCAGGTAATCTAGGTTTAAGGATTTGATCGAGAGACCAAATGTCCATGAGGTCTGAAGGCAAATTTGCTTGCTCAAGTTCTTCAACCTCCCTGGGGAGAAGTGGAGAGACTGTGGTTCGCCGAGATAACCACACAGTTTATCAAGACTGCACAACTAGTACCCGATGGAACCAAGTGAATAAGAATTTGATTTTGTTTAGGGGGCAACACATCATTCCACATAGGGTTCGACAAGCTAGCAACAGTGTTTCAATTACCAGAGGACAACCTCACAGTGGTAGAGCTGCTGGAAGCCAAGCTGCAAAGGCCCCCCACCGGAAGGAACGAAGCATCATGACCAGGCAAAGGCATATAGGGAAGAAAGGTGGAGCCAAGTTCATGGCACTAGTAGCATTCTTGTTCACCAGAAGAAGAGATAGAGGCAGATCACCACATGTTTAGCAAACGGCTTTTGCAATGCCTGGGAAGGAGTTGCATGAACTAGGTAGACTGCCTCAGGCATTACATGGTCCCAGCACTAACCCAAGGAATATGTGGAGTCCAAACCAAGTCCAAGTGGAGACTGTCCATGGTCGGTCATGTCAGTGTGACGACCGCCAACCTGATCAGCCAAACTACAACACAATATCAGTGCACCCTGACCCAATACTATAAGAGACCTGAAGGAAGGAGAGCCAGCCATAACAAACTAGGCAAACAAAGGGGAACAACCAAAAACCCCAAAATCAACATGGAAGCGACCGAGAAACAATACCCCCTAAGCAAGAACAACCTTGGTGCCGGGAACCCCGCGAGAGGGGGCAAAGGCCCCCAACTATAGTACCCATATGAGTTGTCCCCCTGGTAGTAGGATCCCCACTACAGCATGATTCAGCACCAGAGGCAGCCGCCCAACCTACAAGACCAACGCAATGGATGACCCATAGGAGACGGGGCAGGGATTCCAAGGAGAAGCTCAAAGACACCTACCAACATTTCCATGCCAACGAGCGGTGGGCCTCATCGGCTCCCCTCAAACTTGTTGAGGCCTTCGACCAACTAAGAAAAGCAATGGCAATATACAACAATCTCAAACTCATGGGCTTAGCTAAGGAGCACAATGCCATAGTAGCTAAGCTCATAGAATGGCACAAAAGGAAGTCAAGAAATGCAGGGAGCTACTCCTCCAGGGAACTTAGTAGTGGGAGATCGAGAGAGATCACATGCACAGAAGAGACCTAGAGCGCGCTAGTGACAGGTCTCGATAGGCTACAGGGAAGGCACGACAACCTCCAAAGTCTCCACAACCACCTCAAGCACCATGTGGGTAGGCCCTAGTGGAAAAAGAATAGAAAACCCACGAGCTGGCGACAAGGATCAAATAGAGGGAAGGGGAGCTCAAGAAAGCCTAAGAGGAGTTGGTAGCTATCAGGAAGGAATTGCACTAGCACGCAACCCAACTTACTAAAGCCAGGGCCACACTTGTGTCCGCTAAAGTGAAGCTCACGTCAGAAGCACCATTGGCGGTTGTGCCGTTCTAGTTGAGTGAGGACAGGGAGTGTGGCATGGCCAAAGCCCAGCAAGACCCACCATGAATCACCATCATCGAGTTAGAGGAGCACGCCCAATTGCAAGCCCAACTACTAGCAACCAGAGAGTAGGAGTTACAACATTGACATGAGCGCATCTGAGAGATGGAGGCCCAACTGAAACGGCAATTTTAGGGAGGCAAGATATGAGGCATGACTATGAGGGCCATCAAGCTACGGGATACAACCATTGCCTCCCTAAAAATTGAAGCTGGTTGCAATAGAAACCATTTCTCGTTGTAGGGACGTATATGGAAAGGGGCATAGTTGATATGATCGACCTAGTGTTAGTGGGGGTCATGGTGGGTGTTTGAATAGAAGAGCTAGACACCATATAAAGAGAGAACTCCACTCCTTTTATAAATTTTATTTTATCTGGTGTTAAGTTTGTTCCTCTACTATAGGCTAAGGGTCAGATAATTCCTTAAGAACTTTATTCACATGTTTTCCAAAACAACAATACATATTAATGATATTTATGCACAAGAAATGTTTTTAACGAACTACAAAAAACAAACAATGAATATCACAATAGGGTTGCTAGAAAACATAAATGGAGATAAACACAGTACTTATGTTCCTAATGGCCTCTCTCCACACATTGAGTAGCCCCCTCGATGCTAACGCTTTTTAAGAAAAATAATACAGAATAGTGATCCTTTTTTTACATTTATGGGTACCCTCAACACTGAGGGTTATTAACAATTTTATGCAAAGGTGTGAGGATTGTTTGTGTAAAAAGGGTCCTTTGGCACCAAGGTATTAAAAAATTTTGGCATTGAAGTTACAGGTGGACAACAACAAAAGATGCATTATCCTCAATACCAAAGGTCCCGACTCTCGACCTTGACTACAAAGTATTCTTCCAAAATTCTTGGTTATCCAAGAACATTCCACATTCACATATGCAAGATGCCGATCACATCGGCTAATCCTAATAGAACTAACAAAGTTCTTCCACTTTGACTCATTGCTCTTAATTCACACATGTTCATCATCTTTCCACCTCATGTCTTCAACTGATTGTGTTCCTACATATGACAAAGGGGGCAATTCAAAGACAATGTTACCAAGAATTATGTTGTAAAAAGTTCTTTTATATATGTTTAGAAGTTGCCTAGTAGTGCTGGTTTTGTTAATTAACTAATCAAATAGCGAATGTTTCCCATATGGACACATCAAGACTTTGTGATAATGATATGCTAGACAGAGATGATAACAAACAAAAATATAATTTGTTTACCCCCTTAATCATTCTAAAATTGATTAGGTTCTTGTGATTGTAGTATCTAAATCAACAATTGTTATATTCTTTTCCCAAGCCACAAAAAAATCTTGTCTTAGTGATTGGTTAAGAAGGTAGACATCTAATTTATGAATGATCACCCTTGCAAGGTCATTATTTACACATTGAGTAATATGGATTTTTTAATCATTTGGCGTCATGAGGGTGCTACACAAGAATATGGAGAAGCTCTTTGAGCTAATTTTGAATTTGCATACAAAATAAAGCTATAAAAATAAAAAACAAATCCTGGCTCACAATTATACTACTGGGTACAATTCCTTGTTGAAATTGTTACATGATTCATAAGAATTAACTAAAAGAAACAATAATAGAGTGAGTATGAATTAGGACAAACATTAATATGAAAGTGTTAGTAATATCAATGTCAAGAGAATCAATTAAAGACTATCATTTGAGTTCAATTTTTATGGCAAAAAGAAAACCTTGCAATGAGTTAATATTTGAGCAATAACTAATAATCAAAGGTTTGCCATTAACAAATTTATGTTGATGTGACAAATAAATATGTTGCGTACAAACAGTAGATACAAGCAATATGTCAACTAGAATATATGTCAGGTATGCATAGTGACACACATTACACATATATAAACAAGTCTCTAGTAGCTAGTGTAGAATAGATCTAGGGTTTTGTGTAATAGGGTTTTCTTGCGGATCTCCAATACTCTACATCTCCTTTTGATTTCTTCTTTTTTATTGAGAGTAGGAGGGCCATTCTTCTTTAGCAGTTTTAAATCAGGTAAGTAGCAGTTTACTTGTAGATCCCTTTCTCTTTGTATACATACACGTACATACATCCACCTATCTATGTTGGAGCATATCACTCTATCCAAGTCATTGGTATTTCTTGCACTCTAGATCTTCACATATATAACACTGACTCTTACAATTATTCATTTAAGCACCAATTCTCTCTTTCTATCTCTATCTTGCTCTAGTACTCTCTTTCTCTCTATATCTTTCCATAGTTATCTCTTTCTCTCTCTATCTATCACTAGTTCACTGTTAACACCTCAATGTTAGGGTGGATGGACTAGCCTCAGTGCCAAGGGTGAAACAATTAGAGTTGAGGTAGATCTATCTCATCCTCAACACCAAGGACTGAAAATGAGTCACCCTCAACACTAAGGGTTGGGTCGAGTCACCCTCGATGTTGAGGGTTGGACCAGTTCATCCTCAATGCTGAGAGTTGGATAGTCTGCACCTCAACACTGAGGGTTGGGGTAGCCTCAATGCTAAGGGTGAACTGGTCCAACCATTGACATCAAGAATGACATAGTCCAACCCTTGGTGTCAAGGGTGACACGGTCCACCCCTTGGCACCGAGCGTGATATGTTGTAATAACCCTTGGTGTCGAAGAGCAAATCGTCTCATGGCACTAAGGGTAGATACTTTAATCCTTGGCACCAAGGATTTACAAATCCATTTCCTTAACTAATGTATTCCAAGTCAAAATGCTTAAACAAAAGAACAAAATGCCACACAAATTTCTCACCACACCCTTCAATTCCTCAAGACGATGAAGCACCTGAATTGGACCAACAACTTCTTTAAGCAAATTTTGTGAGGATACCAATGTCTAACATGTTGGATGGGTTGGAGAGGAAGCGTGGAGAGAATTTGCAATGTATCCCACTTATATTATTGAAAAAGAATGAGCAAATGCGATTGATTGCAAGAAATATGAGCGACCTTATGAACTCCTTCAAAAAAAATAGATACATAAGCACAATGCAATTGTTCGTGGTTATTGTTGGTAGGGACTTTAATTTAGAAGAAAAGAAGAATGAGTATGTGTATGTTACATATATTTTTTTTAAATTACTAAAAATGTGTCTCATGGTCTTGTCCACCCATCACATTCCTATGGAGTCACTGCAAACACTTTATGCTCTTAGGCAATGTAAGAAGTATGATAACTTTGAATATTACAAAAATTATAAATGAAGAGACATAAAGATCACGGGAGCCAAAGTGTCATAGTTTTTATTATGGCTACTCTTTACTTTATACATTGACTTTTTATATGTTGAACGATGTTACAAGCCTTAGATGTTAAAGAAACATGCCCACTTAATGCACTTTAGTATTTAGGTGATCCGACCAGGTGTCTTTAGGTATTTACAAAAAACTTTAAGCAAAACTAACACTTTCATATAGAAAACTCTCCCCTCATTTTAACGTCCCAATTGGTGAGTTCGGCGTGTTGGATATGGTTAGAAACACCCCTAGGGTTTCCCTAGCCCCACACCCTAAACCCCTTGGGTTAAGGTTTAAAAGAGTTTAAACTCACTAAGTATATTTCTATTTGGAATGAGATTCCGTGTTAGCCCATTATACAAAATAGGAAAATAATGAGGGCCTTTGTCACATACATTAAGTAAAATAGGTGTGGAAAAATATGTAAAAGACTAAGAGTTGTCTTGTTCCTTCCTCCCCACTGGCATATATCTAGCTTCTGTTGTTAAGGCACACCCTTTGTGATGTCCTAACTTCTAATCGATAGGGGTATGTCACACCTTAAAGAATAACTTACCCTTATCATTAATGAATCCACGTTCACGTTTCAAGGGTTAAAGATTCAGGCATGTCTCTAATCTTTTCCTCCAAGTTAAGCTAAGAGCAACACTAATAACTAAGCAGGGTACATTTGTGTCCTCAGGATGTGAGATCTTGGCTAACATGTTCTCTTTACCATGTTCTTGAAGGTTTATAAAGAGGGGTTCTATGGTTGGCATTTGCAAACTACATTTGTAGCATCATGTGTAACTCTTGAGTCTAATGAAATAACCCACATTTTAAAAAAATAGTGTCACATTAATATATGACACTAAACTAAATGACACATGGTACAACGCCTAAGGCATGCCCTTTAAAGTTGTGTTCTAGGTTTAACGTTGAGGAGTTGGATACTTTAATAAGTAAGCATGCTTGTGTTCACATCAGGGTGCTTTATAAGCTTTGGACATCTACTTAAGGGAGGTTAGGTCTCATAAATGGATGTACTAATTAACATATTTGACTAGGGGTGTTCTTCATGGAGGTTTATGAACATGTTTAAAAGCTGAACAACCTAAGCTCATTAGCAAGAGCCTTTTTGTGAGGCACTTGCGTGGTCACATGTTTAAGGTTTTTTAAACCTAGCTTTAGGGATTTGCTTAACGATATACTCGTGTCTACCTTAGATGCACACTCTTGTTAACATTAACACATAGAGTCTAACTCATATACTTAATAGACACGAAACTTAGGGTTCTATCTTAAGTCCCCTAGTATGCTATCCCTTTTCAAAATAACAACGATATGCATCTCATTCTTATGATATACTCAATGCTTGATTATTAACATAGTCGAGAAAATTACCCTTACACAATGGACCCTTAGTAAAAAATTTAAATGATGCAAAATTTGTTGACAAAGTTACAAGGTTCAATTGGATGGAAGTTGACAACAAGTGCCTTGGCTTAGAGAAGTGAACTTGATTATCAATAGTTTCATTGATGGACAATCTTCAAGGACACACATTCAAGATAAAAGTCATGAATAAGTTGTTTAGTGTATCTATCGTCCACTTCAAGAACATTGTCATTCATAGGGCTGACAAAGAATTCAAGCATTGACTCATTATAAGGGGGATGAATTGAATGTTAAAGACGCACATTTAACATAAGCCTTTCCCTGTTTGAACACTATTGCCGAACTTGATATTGAATCTTGGCCTAAGCCCATGCTGACATTTCTCAAGGAAATAAAGAAGAAGGCCCTTGTGGAGGCAAATGTGTTTGTCATTCCCAAAGAAAGATAAAGACAACCTTTTTAAATACTATTTCAACAAGTTGCAGATCGCAAACCAAAGGTTCTTATTGGCTGTTGATTAGGTTAAGTCAAGAATGAATAGACAAGCCGACTAGTTCATTTTTAGCTCGAAATTGTATCTAGAGTTTCTTGCAAAATCACAACAAAGAGATTAAAGATGACCACTATATTTAGACTACAGGTTATGTACCAGATGATGAGATGCAGTTCTACAATAAGGTCGATTGCCAAAAGGTCAACAAGCAAGAACAAGGAAGAGGAAGCTGTTACTTAGTGAATCTAGTAGTGACACTAGAACTAGAACTGGAAAGGGAAGGGATAAAGGAAGAAGTTTATGTTGAGGACAAGTGTCTAGTTACTCAACTATGCCGTTGGAGAAAGTGGTAGGTTTTGTACAAGTTTTTTGCTATGACCTTCTATAGCTTGATAAATTCTTTGGAATCTAAAATATATAGATGGACATTCTCAACTTCAAGGCAAGCATTGAGAAGATTATTTAATTTCCACAAATTAGTAATGTACAAACGACATCATCAACAAAGTGGGTTATGATCTCATAATGGAAGACTTTCTGATGCATCTCTCTTAACAACCTAAAGGCCATGCAGAGACTTAGAACAAAGTCATGCACTTATATTCTTTGCAGAGTCATTCTTTCATTCAAAGAATTTTTCACGTCAAAGTATTGGTTGGACCATGTGAGATTATATGAAACATGCTCTCAGCGTTGATGAATGTCTAATGCTATCTAAAAGTACAATTAGACATTCCTCAATGCCGAGGGTGGGTTCCTTAACATTAAGGGTGATAACACATTACAACCTTGGTGCCAAGGTTGCACATTACTTTTTGATTTATGTGTATTTATAATCATAATATGTTTTCTTCACTACAGTGCTTGATGTCTATTTTCTGGTGATGGTCTGAAGGGGAAATGTATTTTGAACCCATTGGACATATGGACTAACACAATTATAATATATCAAGTATCAAAAACATTTAATGAGAAATATTGGTATTGCAAAAGTGAAACAATATTGCTTCCCTTTTTAACTTGACCATTTTTTAGGTGTTGGGTTTTAGAAAAAATCTACCACACTAGAAACAATGCTTCTTACCAATCCACTAAATTGGGAGATTATGTCTTTGACTTGTTCACGGGGATTGGCAAATTGCTTATGTAAGTGCATTAATGAGGAGAAATGTATTGGGAGTAGAAATGAATGTAGTACTTTGCTCAGATGTGAGAAATATAACTCTAGTCTACCTCATTGTATTCCGCAAAAATGTAGAGCCTAAATAAGAGTCTAATATAACATCAATTAGTGATGATAATACAAATGGTGAAGAAGAAGATAAATGATGACGGGGAAAAGATCAAAAGCCAAACGTGAAGATGAACCATCACTTCCTAAAAAAATTGTTTAAAGTGGAAATCCACATCAAAAAAAAACAAGGGTGCAAAAGTTTGTGAACTTTATTTGATAAAAAAGTCTACATTAGAAAGTAAAGTGAAGTGAAGACCAGACTTAATCACAAAAGGTTACAAGATCATAAAAATTCATAAGAAGTTAAAAAAAAAAGTTTCGCTTAGGAGGAAAGAAAAACACCTCCCATGATTATAAAGGCTAAAGAACATCCTCAAATGATTCATTCAATAAATCAAAAATTTGGAAGTTATTGAAACACAAAAAACAAAAACAGGAAATAACTTTGGTCAGAAGAAGACCAAATAAATTAGACTACTTTGCTAACGTTTAAAATAAAGTAGTCTTTTTAAAAATATACATATCAAACTTAAGCGCATTCATACAAGATTTTGTATAACATTGTTAATTATACCTTATTTCATGTATTTCTAATAATAAAGACAATAACATTAAGATTTTGAGCATAATCAGAATACACTGGCATTATTATTTTCAATAAACATAATTCTATTTTAAAACACAATCACTTTTCAAAAGGTGCAATTTATGTCATTGTTTAGAGTAAGCAAACATTTACCTTGGTGTCAAGGAAAATATGTTTTATCTAGCTAACAATATATTTGAAGATATCTTTATTGAAGGGTAGAATCTCACAGCAAGGAAATTTTAAAGGAAAATTTAATGAATATTCAGTACGGCTGCATTGAATGTGAGAATTAGTCATCCCCTTTTAATTATATGCTACATAGTTTAATTATATATTAATTACATTACATTATATTAAGATCACATTGCTAATTTTAAATCAGCAGTAGAATTATTTTAACATACACCCCTATTGAATTAAGCATTAAAATTAAAAAATATTAAATTTATATTTAAACTTGATATTAATTTATAAATTTACAATTAATTTGATAGTGACAGTAGTATTGTTAATGTCATGATAAATCCAATTTATTTATTTATTTTTTCTTACATAAACTTTCTCTAAATTATATTATATTTATAAACCATCCAAGGCATATTTAATGGTTTTCTAAGAATATAAAAAGAATTAAATCTATAAAAGTTATAAGAAAATTATTTAAATCCATGAAAATGAGCTCAAAACTCAACTTTGGGACTTTCTTAAACATTTCCTTTAAATTAAAATTGGTATAACTAATATTTTCACTTTAATAATTTAACTTCAAATTTAATCTATTATTTCTTATGCATACCATTTCTTTTACTTCCTTTTGATAAACTCTAATTTTATAATAAATTATAATAATAACCATTTAAAAAAGCAATCACATAAAATAACCACTGTTAAATCTTTATCATTGTAATGTTTACATGTTAAATAGATTAATAAAGATAGTGATACATTGCATTTCAATTAAATCAAGTTTCACATAAAAAATAATTTTTCAATTTAATGAAATGTTACACAATGTGGTGAGACTACACTTGAAATGAATGTTCTTATTCTCAATAAAGGTGCTCCATGTAAAATTGATAACATTATATGTTATATGTATATAATATCAAACCAAATTGAATTATTCTCCAACCAAATTATGAGATCTCTTATAACTTATGTTTTCCACTCCAACTTGTAATAGTCTACTTCATACAATTCTTCATAAGTTGCCAAGATAGAAGCTTGCAACTTCTCCTTATGTAGTTCACAAACTTGCAATCCATAATGGTTATTCTCCATCCACATGCGTGTGGTTTACCTTTGTAGTTAAATGCTTTAAAAAGTTCAAATATTTTTGAGTCTCTCACAATACCTTCCTTTCTTTAGGATATGCATGTAACACCAAGTTCTAACAGTTAAATCATACCCATGGAGTTTATGGTTGATGAAATAAAAGATTGAACAATGTTTCATTTTGAACCATTTATTTTAAGCATAGTCATTTACTAATGGTGACCTCGACTCCATTCACCAATTTAAAAATCATATTGAGCAACAAATTTGAACATATATCCTACATACCAACCCTATAACCATTGTTGTTTATATGCATGAAGTGCTTTCTCCTTAAAGACAATATCGCATATTAAACCTTGTATATTAGGGAGTTCCTCCATGTGTTTAAGGTGGGATTTCCGATAACTATTGTAACACTCTACTGAATGTTTCCAAGCACTTGTACTAAATTCCCACCACAAGCGCATAATGTGCTTAGGTTCATAGTTATGCAAAATATTAAATCATTATAATTAATCAAAACCTAACCTAACTAAAAAAGCATGATTTGTTTTTATATAGAATATAGACTCCTTTATTCCATATTTATACAATTCTCTCCTACTGCGATTATTTAACCACTCCAGTCCCAAAAATAACAACGAAGAATATTATTTAATCTGATTTTATAGTGCTGATATTAAGTGCATTGTTAATCTAGATAGTATTGCTTTATACAGTACTATATATTTTAAATATTCAATATTCTTTAAAGTTTTAATTCAAGTATGTTTGTATGTGTATATATATTTTAATATCTAAATTAATTGTTTAACTCTGATTTGGAACATATTTGATATACTAAATATTGTGAAGTAGTTTATTTTACAAAATGCTAATCCTCTTAACAAGCACACACTTAAATTATAAATTAAATTTAAATTATATTTCACACAAACTTAAGAATATGTTTATATCTTGATTCTATGTAATTATTTCTTAAAATAAATTGTATACATATGTAAAACACATATTTCAAAAGAAAATAACTTCGTGCTATGTTGGTTTTTCAAAATTTCAAATCATGAATCATAACTATATATTTTATATTTAAAAGTATTATACATAAAATATATAAATATTTATAAGTACATATGCACATATTAAATAGTGTTAATTACTATTAAGGTATCTCATGTAAAAGTATATATTACCATTTACATTCTAATATGTATGCGTGTGATATCTAGTAAACTTTGTTTAAAAAATAATAATTATATGATACTAAAAATAACTAATATAATAAAGAATACCATTAAAAATATACTACTAATAATTTAATTTCAAGGTGCAATATATACACACACACACACACATGTATAATTATTATACATAAACATGGAGCTTTCTATGAATTTGTTTTAACTTTCGAATTGTCTTAAGAACCATACGTTCTACTAGTGAATGATATTTACATTGATATGAATTGAACTTAAGTCTCCTCTTATATAAAAGGTAAGTATCTGTTCTTTTAATCAAGACAAAAACTTAATTGTGTTATAGTAAGAATTATGTACTGCTTAACTGAGCATTTACTTTATGATTTTCATTATGTAAAAACTCTGAATTTAAATTATATTTATAATATGTGTATTTATATATTATGCATAAAAATAAATAAATAAATTTAATTAATCTTATATAATTATTATTTAATAAACAAAATTTATACATATATAACATATTTAAAAGACCCACTAGTAGGTTAGAACCTCAATTTTTCCATATTTATCCCTGATTTTTGGTGCTGATATTGCCTATATTAACAAAAATATATGTTTTATTGCATAATCTCTAAGCTATTTTTTCCTTTTATTTCTGTTAGAGTTGAAGTTTTTATCCAGCAGCTCTAAAGTTGCAGTAACTCTGTCCCTTATGTACATTACACAAAGAACAACTCTGCGTACGCACCAGTGCCACACTGAGCACTCTATCACCCAGTAGAAGAATACTCCAACGCAGTCAGGCACACACTCTTGCGTACAATCAGTAGAAGAATACTGCAACGCACTCAAATCTCAAATCGTACAAGAGGGGAATAACTTTGATCCTAAGATTTATTCCATATTTATACAAATTTTGTTCTCATTTTTTGATTTATATTTAACCACATGAGTCCCTAAACAACATGAAAAATATTATTATAGGATTCATTGTGCTGATATTACGTGCATTATTTAAATGCATAATCACTAAACAATATGAACTAATCATGGATTATAATAAACAAATAAATTAATAACTGATCAAATCTTTTTAGACCCTTGGATTTGAGTTTAATCGCATCTGTGAAAAGGGCCTTCTAAAATTGGAATATTCTTAGATATCCCCATGATGAAGCATATTTTTAAGGATATATCTAAACTTTATTTAAAAAATCGTAATAGTAAAAAAGTAATGGAACATAATTTAGTTCAATTTTTAGAATAATTAAGTGAATGTGAACGAGCTTTATCAACTCCTACAAAAGTTTGGTCTCCACTGTTGATAATTCAAAGTTAAACTTCAACATGTAGATTAATTTCACATTTGAATTAACATTAATATTAAAAGATATCAACTAAAGCTTTAGTGTATATATAAGTATATGATACGATTAACAATACATAATTCCAAAAAAACTCTGTAGCAATAAACTTTTAAAATAATCATGATATGTAATATAATGTGTAATTATATGGAATCGGTGGTAATAAACTGTACTAGTAATATTATATATATGTATGTATATAATAAAAAACATAAACTTAGTATGAGCTACATGTGCACATAGACAATTTAATTACATATTAAGTTACCCCGTGCAAATCTTTTAAATTTCTGATATGAATACATGTGTGTGTTCTATTCAAAATAGTGTGTTAAAGACAAACTTATGTTATGCTTCACCACATGAAGTTTTATATATATTGTGCAAACTTTATTTAAAAATTAATAGTTATATGATGTTAAAATATATTAATAATAAAGAATATCATTAAAAAATAACTCATTTTCAAATGCAATATATATATTATACATTTATAAATATATATTTGATATATGAGACATGGAGCTTTCTACGAATTTATATCTTCACTTCAGATTTGATTTAAGAAGCATATGTTCCTCTGGTGGAAACAATATTTACGTGATAAGAACCATCAAAATATTATGATTTAATTAATAAATTAGTATTACAATAATGATATATGAATGATATATGATTTAGTTAAGTTATAACTTTCTAGGTAAATTTAACTATGATAATTTAAATTATATTATATGTCTATTATATATCATTGCACATAAATATATTTAATCCTACACGATTATTTTTATTAAAAAAGTATGCATATATAACATATTTAAAAGACATGTATATTTATATTAAAAATTAAATAGTGAATGATAACCTAATTCCATTTTAATATACACACATCTATATTTCAAAATATTATAATACACAGACAACATAACATATATTAGATATATGTGCGTGTGTGTGGTAAAGTATACATCTATATTTATATTAAAATTAAGCAGGGTCCATGTGAAATAACTTTAACACACACTATAAATAAACATATATACATATCAAATAAAATTTAAGGCATCTTCAAATATATTATACTATAATATATTTTATTTAATATTAAGATGTTTCTCTAGCGTATACTTTATAAGGTCCATTACCCTTAAACATGGGATATTAATATATGCAGCATATGCTTTAATTAATGAGTAGAGAAATTAAGAAATTATTTTATCAATTTAAGCTGGAATAACTCTTTATAAATCCATCTAATTTCCAAAATTAGATCATATCCAACAGAAATACGTGATGGTACTACATGTATATCAGTGAAGGATGGGGTGACTTACGGAAAATATATGTTTTTATTACAAAATCTCTTTAGACTTGAATTATCTCTAAAGCTGCAGTAACTCGATCACCTATGCAGATCGCACAGAGAAGAACTCTGCACACTCATCAGCTCGTAAGAGAATCCTTGGATTCCATTCTACAGAAGGGGAATAGCTTGGGCAAACACTCACACCTACAATCACCCAATACTTAGACGCATTCGAACCCACCAGACAAAACTTAGGGAAACCCAATTGGTAGGTTAGAAATTCATTTACTTCCATATTATTTCTGTTTTCATTGCGATCAAAACAATATACAGCGGCCAATCAACAAGAAAATGGACGATCTGTACGTAATCGATCGCTGGGAAGAAACACATGAAACTGTATAAACAATAAATAGATAAACACAAGAAAATAGATGTTTTATTGCATGATCTCTAAGCTATTTTTTCCCTTTATTTCTGTTAGAGTTGAAGTTTCTCTCCAGCAGCTCTAAAGTTGCATTAACTCCGTCCCCTATGTACATCACACAAAGAACAGCTCCACGCACGCACCAACGCCACACTGAGTAGAAGAACCCTTGGACGCCATCGGAACCCATTCTAAGAGGGCAAACACTCGCGTACCAAGTAGAAGAAGAATCGGGCAACACTCTCAGTAGAAGAATACTGCAGTCCGCCGGACTCCGAAGTGAAATAGCTTAACTCCTAGGTTAAAAACCCATTTATTCCATATTTATACCTTTTCTCTGATTTTTTTTTTAATATAATTTTTCTGATTTTTTGTGAAAATTAATTTTTCTGAATTTTTGTTCTGATATCACGTGCATTATTTAAATGCACGCACTAACTAATCATGGATTATAAATTAATCAATGGATAATTAATCAATGGATTATAAATTAATCACGGTAGATGGAACGTTAGTGATCGAGTCTTTTTAGACCGTTGGATTTTGTTTAATCGCATCCGCTAAAAGAGCATCAGCTTGCAGTATATGCTTTGAGTAATGCGCATTAGGGCGACAGTTCAAGCTCCTCTGTGTTCTAGGGTTTTTGCGAGGATCATGTTCTTCGGAGGGGATCCTGTATCACGCCGCAAGGTTGATCTACGAGGCCGCAGCTCCAAGGAGAGCGATCGCCAGGCTATTCTCAACAAGGCCAAGGATGAACGCGAGCAGCGCCTTCATGCACGGCAGCGCCACAACAGTGCCATTCGTATCCAGGTTGTTTTATCCTCCTCATCGGCCGCAAAATCCAAAGAATTTTCTCTAAAAGTCACTCTTTTGCTCTCATTTTGTATAATCCACAAAATCCCGCAAATTTCATTTAGAGTTGCTCGCTGTAGAAATGCTTCCGAGGCAGACGGGATGTCATCCATAATCAGATGCGCGTCCGTCAGGAATTCTCCAATAGCTTTGGCGAATTCAGTGAACGAGCCGGCAGGTAAGATAAGACAGTCACAATTAATCTAGATTTGTTGAAATGAATACAGAACAAAAATCACTATGGACACACACACAACAGGAATACAATATATAATGTTTTTAAACCACGATATATTGGGTGTGTATTCCAAAACCTTTCTTTCAGAGATGCCTTCAAGCATAATTCGAGGTATCTTACGGAGCTTTTATACTTCATCTCCCCAAATGACTCCACAGATCTCTTTCGATTGGTCGGAGCATGTCGTCATTTCTTCCGGTGCCTGAACGAGGCAGGTTGGTTTTTTATTTTGCAATTCTTATTTTAATGAGGTTTGTGTGTCTGAATGGTGTGGGTTTTATAGGAGGTGATGTTGTGACCGTTCTCGGGAACGGAGAATATACTGCCCAAAGAAGTCTTATAAACTATAGAGTGAAGCGTTTCTGCTGCCTTTGTCTTCTTGTGCTCCATTCTCACCGGTATGTAAACGTGTGTGTGTATATATATCTGAACATAGTTTCTTTACAGAGAGTCGTTGAAGGGAGAATTGTTGCTGCCAGCAGATGCTTCTAGAGATGACACAACAGCCTTTCTAGTTGAGACAGTTCTTGTTTTCGCACAAGGAGACTTGCCTTGGGCTGGGCCTCTTGTAGAACATCTTGCACGGAACAAACTGTTTCATTTGCTTCGTGATCTTATACTTGCAGTGGTATGTCATAAACAGCATGTCATGAACACAGACATTCTTTCTACGTTCCTGGAAATATGTACATAATGCAATATACATATATATTTGCACGTATCTGAGTATACCCACGTATATCTCATAATTCATTTCGAATTATCTGTTTGTTTATCAGCAAATTTATGATAATATTCAACAATCTGGGACGATGTCAAGTCTTGAACGCCTTGTGCACCAACTCTCCCTCGCGCATATTCGAAGATCCGAGTACTTGAAACAGATCCCTTTTACTTGGAGTCTCTCCGCACAACTCTTTTCTGTTCCCCTTTTATGGCAACGTCTTCCTCTTCTAAAGCAGGTAAGAAACGGTTCCCTTTTGAGTACACAAAGCGTCACATATGTTGTATTTTGTAATGCACGTAATGTAGATGCATACTGTATGTATGTGGTTCATCGAAATGTGAGAAGAATATTATGGACATTGAGATTGAGAAAGTAAAAGGGATTTGGATTAGTGTTTTTTGTTTCACACACACGTACCCTGTATATTAGTTCACATGTATCAAGATTAATGAATGATAATAGCAGTGCTGTATTGTGGACAGATTAGCGTGATCGAGAGTGTTTGGTCATATGCTGTTCATCAAATATCGATGTTCTTAATGGATTTGAAGTCTTCTCTTCCTCCAGATGTTTCAGCACAGTTTCCCTCAGTAATATGCTTACTAGGGAATATACTCGAAGTCTCACGATTGACTCTAACACAGGCAGCTTGCAGCATCCAGATGGTAATGTCTCTGTCTGCTTGCTACCCATATATTAATAAATATGTTACTGCAGGTCACAGATGTTGCGAGTGTCTCAGGCTACTTAATGAGCAATCTTCCTGGCTCGTATTTTCAAACTCCAGAGAATAAGGAGAGTCATGATGGTACGTATCATAAACATAAATCCACATTAGTATCATCAGAGACACACACACGTATGTTTCTCAAGTATTCAGTTTTTTTATTATGTAGAATCGGATGAAGATGAGAACTTCATGAATATTGATAGCGGTGAGAGTTTTGCCCCTCAACCTGCTTTGATGGCCCAGCTTCAACATGCCTCGAATTCCCTCTTTTTGAAAGACATGGTCTCTCTCTCTCTCTCACACACACACACCCCTCTAGTATGCAACTATGTGTACGTTCTAATCTCCATCGATACACTGCAGGTGAGGCTGGCTTTTTCACCAACAATTGATCACAGCGAAGGTGCCACCTCAATAACAGCCGTGTGTGGTTTTATATATGCGTCGTTTTTCGTGGTGGACAAAGTTGCTGTAATTTCCAGCTTGGCATATACTGCAGGCTTAGTACCTCAATTGTGGAGATATATAAATTCTTGCCATCTCAGTGGTAATTGGCCAACCATCGACCTACGTATACAAGACTCTCAGTTAACCCCCGAGGTACTTGGGTGGATGCTTCCTCTCTCTGTTTTCTGTCCAGTCTTCAGGTGGGTACCGATGTGTATATTAATTATGTATATTGAAGCACCTCGTTAACACCAGACTCTTGATATTTATAAATATGATAACATACACGTGTTTGTGCACAAGCAAATTAAAGTCTGCCAAAGTCCTCTTATGTGTAGATGATGTGTTTGAAATTATATCTCTCATACATATACAGAACGTGCGTGGGTGCGCTGTATGCATACAATATACTTTATTGTCTGTTTTAACACCTCCCCTTGCAGCCATTTGGTTTTAAGCATGGACAACGAGGAGTTTTACAGCATGCAACGGCCTATAAGCGTAGAGACGTTGTACAGCTGGTCCTAATCTTAAAAGAGGTACATGTGCATATACTTATATATGTTTACCTACTTTAGTATGTTACCAATTAGTAGCAAGAATAATTCTTTAACAAAATATCAAATTAAGCACATACATGAATACACGTGTTTACTGCCCACTGCCCAGTACGCCCACAAACACGCTAATGAATCCGTGAATTGCAGGGCTTATGGCAATTACTTTGGGCTATGACTAGTAAACCGCTTGCCATTGTCTCTTCATCGGAGATTTTTAACTTTCAAAGCATGAAAGAATTCTTTATTAGAGTTTCTTCGAGCTTAATGGCGGAGGTACTCTTTCTATCTCTCTCTCCTCCTCCCTTCCTCTTTCTCTCTCTCTCTAATGTCCCGTACTTGAAGCTTCATGATCGCAATAGCAAGAGACAGTTTACGACGCCTGAAACCTTCCATGCGAGGGAGGCAATTGAAGAAAGCTTCTTCCACCAAGTAAGATTTAAGTATTTTAATTCTAGTTCTCTATACCTTCATTTTACTATATGTTCTAAAGCTATACGTATTATAGCATTTACTACGTGATAGACATATATGACACTTATGTTATAATTGCATTACACAGGCCGAAGGGGAGAACACAAAAGCTCGAGATCTGCTGAAGAGAGCTCCTTTCCTAATACCATTTACATCGAGAGTTCGGGTCTACACGGTAAGTTTGGTTATTATCGTTTTGTAAGTGCTCGCATATTCTGTGTGTTGTGTGTGTGTTTATATGTATACAGAGAGAGAGCTATAGTATGTTACAGTATATTGTTCTTGTGTATGCAGGCACAGCTGACAAACGTCAGACGAAATATTTTCAATGACTATTCATCGAGACTTCGAATCCGAATACAACGGGATAGAATCATTGAAGACGCTTTTAGTCAGATAAATATGCTGCCGGCAGAATCTTTGCGAGCACCGGTAGGTTGATCAATCCATACGTGTGTGCATATATACATCCATACAGATCTCTATAAGACTGTATGTGTAAATCATATAAATTAGCTAGATTTTGTACTTCTCATCTCTTCTTGACATATATATGGCACTTAATTACGTCCAAAAGAGTACATATACCACTCTCTAGACAATGCTTGATATTATTGTACACGTGTGTGCTCCCTAGTTCCTAGTTTGTGTGTTGTGTGTACAGTTCAAACTATGTAAAAGGAGGTCCAACTATATAACGTTAATAAGCGGTCGTATTTAATGTATTTCCCTTGTACAATACATATTGAAAAACACCTCCATATAAGATCACTTGTAATTTTGACTTATATTTTGGACGCAAATTATATATAGCTTGCATGGTGTAACGGTTAAATAAATACCTGTAAGTTAGAACATGTGTAATGCTCTACACAGAAATATATACGTGTGAGAGATTGCCAGATAATTTGCTTAATACATAACTAACTCTGCTAAATATATGTTCAGATCAGAATTACTTTTGTCAATGAGCTTGGAGTCGAGGAAGCTGGAGTTGATGGAGGTGGGATTTTCAAAGACTTTATGGAAACAATCACCAAGGCGGCGTTTGACGTACAATACGGCTTGTTTAAGGTACACATACTACTATATGACATAAACTTTATAATATCCTTAATTACTTAATACATATTATTACGGACTAAAAAAAAATTAATGTGTGCGTGTGCGTGCGCTCATGCACACACGACTTACGGAGTAGTTTTTTTATTTAGGAAACTGCAGACCATTTTTATACCCAAATCCTGCTTCACACCTGGTGCATGATCAACACTTGCTCTATTTTGAGTTTTTGGGCAAAATCTTGGGCAAGGTGACGTTTAGTTCATTTCATATTAAACCCATTTATTTAATTGTTCTTATAAATGTTGTTTTATCAGGCAATGTTTGAAGGCATCCTTGTCGACATACCTTTTGCAACGTTCTTCCTTAGGAAGCTCAGCAAGAAGTAAGTGTTATTTTCCCTCTCTCTGTTTGTTTGTTTCATTTTATAGAAGTCACTGCATAGTATATAACTTACATTCGTACATTAATAAACTTAATGATTTTAAGATTTTATTGGTATACTCATATATGCGTATTACAAGGTGTCAAATATTAGATAGTTATGGACTACAACGTTCATAAGTAAAGTAGACAAATATTGATGGTGCTATGTCGTTTGCAGGCATAACTACTTACACGACTTACCTTCTCTAGATCCTGAGCTTTATAAGAACTTGCTTTACCTGAAGGTTCTCTCTCTCTCTAACTCTCTCTCTCTCTCTCTCTCTCTCTCTCTCTCTCCCTCTCCTCTCCCTTCCCTCTCTCCTTCCCTCTCCTCTCTCTCTCTCTCTCTCTCTCTCTCTCTCTCTTCTCTCTCTCTCTATATATATATATATATATATCTGTGTGTGTGTAAGTGTGTATATGTTATATTTTCGATTACTAAGAGCGTATATTATTCAGAATAAATCGCAAGATTTATCACAGCTGGATCTGTGCTTTGTTATCGAAGATAACGAGTATGGAGAGCAAAATGAAATAGAGTTACTTCCTGGCGGAAAAGACATGCAAGTTACAGAGGAAAACGTGTATAAATACATCCATTTGGTGGCGAATCACCGCCTAAACAACCAGGTTAGTATTCTAACTACTATAATTTAGACTATGACATACATTATTTAAGTTAATACAGTTGGTTGGTATACACATGCTTGATATATTAATAAATGTTTAAACATATCACAGAAATTCATGATCTATTTTGCAGATTCGTCAACAAAGTAGTCATTTCTTGCGTGGTTTTCAGCAGCTAATATCATCTGAGTGGATTGATATGTTTAATGAACATGAACTTCAGGTACTTAGATCTTGTGTGTGTCTCTGCACCCGCGCGCGTGTGACCACTTTCCCATTACATATAAATGATTATTCGCATTTGCAGATCATGATATCCGGGTCGCAAGATGGAATGGACATAAATGACTTACGCTCGCACGTTCAATATAGTGGCGGTTACCATGAGGTACTATCTTATAATGGATGCTATATATATACTATTATGTTATATTAAGCTATATAAGATATCATATATAGAATAATGAGATAAAATTATTCTTTTGTATTGGCAGAACCATCCGGTAATACAGATGTTTTGGGAAATTCTATCCACTCTGGATACTAGTTTGCAACGGAAGTTCTTAAAGTTCGTAACTGGCTGCTCTCGAGGACCATTGTTGGGTTTCAAGCACCTTGAACCACAGTTCTGCATACAAAAGTAAGCTATTATTACTACATATGGAACCTCAAGTTGCATCTCATAGTAATATATGTACCGCCTTTCTTTTTCTTTCCAGGACTGTGCCTGAGGATCCTGCAGAAGAAGAAACGATTGACAGACTGCCGACGTCTGCTACTTGTATGAATTTACTTAAACTCCCTCCATACAAAAGGTTAGCACTTCATTATTAACATTTGCATTAAAGTTGTAGCTAGATGGTAATATTATCCATCTCTAGTAAGACTAATACTAGTAATTATAGAATATATAACTCGTATATATACTAACAACGTGATTACTAGTAAGGAGACAATTCGAGAGAAGTTGTTATATGCATAACGGCTGGAGCCGGATTCGATTTAAGCTAACGTGTGGAACTGGATTTCTGTGGCTCTATACTGAACTATAAATGTACAAAACAAGTTTTGAACCAAGAAATATGTACAGCGTACATGTGTTTAGCTTTGAAGCTTTGAAGCTTTTTCGTTTTCTGGAGCTTAGTTTACGACGGTAAATTTTTATATTCATACATCTCTAGAAATCACGTGCATGCACATTAATACATAATTATATATACATAGACATAAATGATAATATATTCATATATTTCTCATTTTTGAATCAACTCACACAGCAGAGCGCGCGTGTGTGTGATGTGTAATATAAAACATATGAATTTTATTATGAACAGGAGGAGGTTTCAGCATTCACTTCATCGGGATGTTTTATAGGCAAGTATTCATCAGCAGTCAGAACCTGGAAAAGGAAAGAGGTTATGAGAAATTTGTGTAGTACTGTGGTACGTGGTTAAACACTTACTTTTACTTGAAGCTGCATGAATTTCACATAATTTATGGCTTTCTCAAGCATTGTTACTAAGTCCACCTGTTAATATAGTTTTGATGTAGTTTAGTTTTATATTTTGGTTGATATATACACATGCAGAGACATTTACATACATTTATTTGTTAACTGTTTATTCAATGAGGTTTATGTGTGTTTGACTACAAACTTTTAAGTCATATGTAATAAGATTCATAGGGTTCTACCTTGGTTCCGTTTGGAACTAAGTTCTGTAAAGTCTTCAACCGCTGACTTATACGCTCTCGACGTTGCTGTAGATTTGAAGATTATATTAATCTCCCTCCCTCCCTCTCTTTCTCATTCACACACACACACACACACACAATAGATTCGTATATGACAAGGGATGGAGACGTACCCTTGCAGCTATGCTCTGAGGATCATTGGCATGTGCTTGCTTTGCTCTTGGCTTCAAATTTGTGTTGCGACCCCGACATGATCCTCGTTTTGTACTTGTTGTGCAACACGATGTTGCTTCCTCCAGGTACGTTTCCATTTCCTGTTTTGAGCATAAGGCTTGTGTGCGTGTGTATGCATGCGTGCACATTGTTTATTATACTTATATATATAGACACACACACACATACACTTGTGTGTGTGTAATCGAAGGTTTGCTATAGGTGTATATATACGCATTTTTAAGTGTAGTAGCTATTCAATGCATATAATGTGTTTGTTTGTGGCAGACAAAAGTCCTATTCAGTATTGAATCTACATACGTATATGACACAGATTATGTGCACAGTCTTATATATGTATGTGTATCTGTGCTTGTGTGTCTCCATTTTTTCTGTGTAGGTATTAGAGATATGCCAGCATGTTCAAGCCCACTCACGCACACACACACATACACACGTACTCACACACACACAGCACATCTGACGTACCTGGATATTCTTTTCAACTCTTATTCGTTTTGACGGCCTGAGCAAGTTCTCGCTTTTACCACCGGGAGTGTTCGGCTTCGGATTACTGACATCAGTCAAGTAATTCACATGTATAGGTGGAAGCTCCATTAGGAACTGTTCATCAACAGGCTGTACATACGAGAATTCCGAAGGGAGAAGTTCGTCAAATGAGGAACTGAAGTGATTTTTATCTTCAAAGAGGTAGCTCGGAAATGATGGGATTTGAGGAGAAGCTGATGGGATTTCCTCTAACATGTAGCTCCTGGACGGGAAATGTGGGAAACTTTGGGGAATTGATGAGATTTGGTAGAGTTCGTCCAAGCTTCCCATTATAGACTTCTTCTTCCAGGTACTTAATAGACGCTATTGCATATAGAGTATACAAAAGTGTTTGAGCAGGCACAGACACTATAAATGTTCTAACATATCTAAACTCTTATTGCATATAGAGTTAGAAAAATGTTCAAGACGAAATAATAACAGGAGAGTACCTCTAATGGAGTATCAGAGAATCAAAATCACCCAACTAACCTGAAGTTATTAAAACTAAAGGTATGTGCTTTTCATTTATAGTTGTGTCAGGCATGCTTACACAGAGACACACACGCACTCGCACACGCACACGCGCGCACACACACACGCTTTCTTATATTGATTGTCTCAGGCGTGCTACAAAATTATTTATTTTATAGTGTAATATTAAAACCATGATAGAAGTACACATTCTTATTATATGAGTGTTAGTCTAGTGACAATAGAAATATGCATGTGATAGTACTTAGTGAGGAGCATGTCGGAAGGGGAATACCAGTTATATAAACCTCCTCATGTGTCTCGTGTTATGGATTGTTTATAAACACGTAGGGATAATATACATTAAAACGTGGGTGAGTTCACGTTGGGGAGATTTATAAGGAGATTGTAAACAATCATACGCATCATGATATACATTTATATAGTAAAGACTGAATAAACTATAGACAGATAGCATCTATAGCATTATGAATAACAAGATCTATATCAAAGACTACGGATATAATATATAAAGATATGCATCTATACTAGTTGTATATAAGCACTATGCCAAAGAGTTGATGTACGCTTTCTTATACATATAAATTTTGAAAATTATTCCTAAGCTGACCACCATTATATTTATATATATCCGTATGTATATACATAGCCGTATCTACAAATAGATATGTACATGTGTATGTAGGTCTTTTATTTGTATATGCATTAGTTATGTTTTCATACAGATTTACATAACTAGAAGTCCAAAACTTTTCAATCTAATTAATTGAGAGAGAGAGAGAGAGAGAGAGAGAGAGACCATCTATCTTAAAACACATGCAGCACACAAAAACTTTAAACCAGCATTACCTAGTTCCATTACGAGGTACTCAGTGTGTGTGTGTGTGAATCTATACATCATACATACATATGTATATACATAGATATGTACATATATAGCATTTCTGAGGTGTGTTAGTAGTCTATATATCTTCTACCGCACGTACACGCGCACACACGCAGACAGATAGACATACACATAATATAAACATTGTACTGTTTCAAGGTATATATAATTAGTATATATGTATAGTCGACTAAGTGTATAAACCCAACGGTTAAGGTTCCATTCTCAAACAATTCCATTTGTAATAAGTGGTTTTATTTATTGTCCATACATAATCTCTTAACTGCATATTAATTAACAAAGTGTGTGTGTGTGTGTGTGTGATGATAATATATGTTTCTTTTATTATTATTTATATAAGATTAACTTACTATATATATTTAGGACAGAATTGACAAATAAAGCAATTAAAAGTAATAATAAAAATAAATAAATTAGGACAAAACAAAAATAATGAGTTTGTCATGAAAAGATTCAATGGCAACAAATTTATTATGCTAATACATATATATATAGATATATATATATATATATATATTTAAAAGTATAAACAATGTATAATGTGCATATATAAAATATTAATTAATATAATATAAAATTTGCGGTATAAAATTAAAAAACATATAGTATATAGTTTATAAATAAAAAATATGTAATCTCTTTTTAAATTTGAAATTTCAGGTGAATAAAGTATGTATATTTTTTAACATGGTTTTCTTTTTAAATTAGCTTGATTTTAATTATGTTTTATGACATGTTACATTTGTTAAATTGGATTGCTTTGTTTAGAGAAAGGCAGATAAAAGAAGAATCAGAATAGTTATATTTAAGTTTTAAGTATGAATTATATATTAAGATTTTTACATAAAACAAAATTTAAATTGATTGAAATGTAAATTTAATAAAGTGCATACATTAAAATTAATTATTGTAAAATTATATATCACTAATAGGATTTTTATTTTAAGACTCAGGGTAGTTTCACACTGTATTTAACTTAAATGGGCTTAAGTAAGGGAAAATGGATTCCTTAAGTTGTAAGGGTTTTGATTGTTAAGGGGAATGAATTTGCACTAGCCCTTAACTTACTTAAAATTTTTGAAGGGTTTGACCACTAAGAGCAGTGGTTTCTTTTCTCTTAACTTAACTTAATTTAAGAAAATAGAGCAAACTTACAAAGAAAATTTAAAGGCCTTAGGGTCGTTTCGCATTACAGTTAATATAACTTAGCATGCATAAGTTAACTAAGGGTTGAGGGTGCATTTGATTCGCAAACTCTTTCTTAACAAGAAAAGTTAAGGGTTTTGAATTCGTATTAATCCTGAACTTAAATTAAGGGATTATGTTAAAGGCAATTGATTCACACTCATCAACCCTTAATTTCTTAACTTAAATTAAAGGATTGTGTTAAGGGCAATGGATTTGCATAGATATTTATAATAAAATATTAAGGGTAATGAATTCAAATATTGCCCTTAATATAATATACTTTTATATCTATATTTAAATTAAGATTATTAACTTAATTATTTTTAATGAACTTAAAATATCTACATTTAACTTAACATTATTATGTCAAGTTATAATAAATATTTTTAGATAATTTTCATATTGTAATAAAAATTTATTTTCAATTTGTAATAAATATTTTAAACCACTTTAAAATATATTTATAGTATTCATGATTTAAGTAATATATGCATCCTTAGTTTTTATTAACAATTAAAGTGATTTTAGCTATTATAAAAAATATAAAATATGGTGAAATAAAATTATATACTTAATATATATATTGTATATGGGTACATTCTATAGATAATTAAATTTTATACATTTTGAAAATTTAAACAAGTAAAAAACTTCATGAAAAGTATTTATATGTGTGTTAATGTGAAACATATAGAAATTAGGGTAGAATGAGAATATATTGAGAATACTTTAAAAAATTCATATGTATTATTTTTAAAATTTTAAGTATATATGTTAAAATAAAAATATAAAAACTATATTTTTTACATATAAATACACATTACACATGGAAAATATAATTTTTTATTTCATTTTTAAAAAGGTTGTGAAAAGGTGGCAGTGGGTCATTAAGGGTGGCCCCCACCTCCCTTAAATTTTCTTTGTAATTTTGCATTGTTCCCTTAAAATAAATTAAGTTAAGAAAATATTATGAAATCACTATCCTTAGTGGTTAAACCCTTAAAAAATCTTGAGTAAGTGGTTTTTTTAAGTTAATAGCTGGTGCGAATTCAATTCTCTTAACAATCAAACCTTTAAAAAATTTAAATAAGTGGTTACTCAACTTAAAGATGAGTATGAATCCATTTTCCCTTACTTAAACCCATTTAAGTTAAGTGTGGTGCGAAACGACCCTTAGCCACCCTTAACGACCCATGGGCTCGCCACCTTTTTAACAGCCTTTTTTTAAAATAAAATAAAAAATTAAAATTTTTATGCGTAATGTGTATTTTATATGTAAAAATATATATTTATATTTTATATTTTTATTTTAACATATATAATTAAAATTAAAAAATAATATAGATGAATTTTTTAAAGTTATTCTTAGTATATTCTTAGTATACTCTCATTATGCCCTAATTTTTGTAGGTTTCTTTTGTGCACCGGGAGAGAAGAAATCGAGAGAAATCGAAAGAGAAGATCAAGTAGTCTTCTATCATCCCTTCTTCTTTTCTTGCATTCATTTGTATACAGGAGGCAGCCCAAAGCCCCATAACAACTACTGGGTTCATCAACTCTATTTAAGCTCAAGGGACGGCCCAAAGCCTAGTAGCAACTGTTGCCGAGCTTTTAGCCACCCTTGGTTAGGATGGCACAAGCTCGGCCAGCTTGAGCTCGACCAACACTGGCTGAGTTCATGGGCCAGCCGAAAGCCCGACAGCAACTGGGTTTTTTGCCCACCCTGGTTGGGCTGGTTTGAACTCAGCCAATGCTAGTCGAGCTCATGGGCCAATCAAAAGCCCAATAGCAACTGCTCTGGGCTTTTTGTTGCCCTTGGGTGGGCTAGCTTGAGACTTTACATGAGACTAAGGGCAAGCAAGAACCAAACAATCTCGGTCTTAGAATTGGACAATGGATGAGACAAAGAATTTTATATTTTTTATAATAAGTAAAATCACTTAAAATATTAATAAAAATTAAGAATGCACATATTATTTAAATCATGAATATTATAAATATATTTTAAAGTGGTTAAAAATATTTATTATAAATTAAAAATAAATATTTATTACAAATTAAAATCATTTAAAAATATTTATTATAACTTGACATAATAATGTTAAATTAAATGTAGATATGTTAAGTTTATTAAAAATAATTAAGTTAATAATTTTAATTTAAATGTATATTATGTCAATATGTGAATCCATTAACCTTAACACAATCCTTTAATTTAAATAAAAATAGTAAAGGTTGATGAGTGCGAATCAATTTTTTAATTTAAGTTAAGGGTTTGTACGAATCCAAAACCCTTAATTTTTCTTTTTAAGGGAAGGTTAATACAAATTAAATGCACCATTAACCCTTACTTAACTTATGCGTACTAAGTTAAGTTAAGTGTAATGCAAAACGACTCAAAATTAAGGGTTGATAAGTGCAAATCAATTGCCCTTTAACACAATTATTTAATTTAAGCTAAAGGTTAGTACGAATCTAAAATCCTTAACTTTTCTTCTTAAGAGAGGGTTGGTGCAAATCAAATGCACCGTTAACCTTTACTTAACTTATATGTGCTAAGTTAAATCAAGTGTAGTACGAAACGACCCTCAAACACTTAAGTTTGTAAACCTCCCACATCTCTTTGAATAAACGATTGCATTTTAAATCAGTTAATTCCATCACCTCAAAATACTCAAAATTGTAATTTAGTTTTATGTAAAAATGCTTTAAAATATGAAATTTATAATATATATTATATATAACAGAAACACATATACATATGCACACATTTACATTTGTTTGTAGTTCTTTTTTTCTCTCTCACACTTCACACACGTATACACTTGTTTGTATGTCTCTCACACACACACATTATTAACATTTTTTTCACAAACACCATGATTAACCACATAAAAGAAGCCCCATTCACACATACGAATGTAAATACTAATTTACTAAGGTACCTAATATAAATATATATACCTTTCTTTTTTAAAAGTTACGATCAAAATGTATATTGAACAGTTCATGCGTGTACACACATACATAAAATAATGAAAATCACTTTTTTAAGAAATGTGAATTAGTGTCCTTATATTCATGTGTGTGTGAGAGAGAGAGAGCTTTCGTACATATATGAGGGTTTATGTATATTCTTACTTATAATGGTAATTATCAGTATGTAGAATTTGAACCTTAACAATCAAAATCCTAACCCTAAAAATAAAGTATGCAATATAATCGAAATTTAAAGAGAAAACCACATTCAAAACAATATACATAGTTTATTTACTTACGTGAAATCTTAATTAAGGTAAATTATCCTAAATGTATTACAGCTAATCAAAGTTAGTATATATAATAAATGTACAAAATTTATTTATTTTTACTTTTACATTTTCAAAGCACGTGTATTATCTAGGTTTAGGGTTAGTTCCAGTGCACATAGATGGAGGAAGCGGCGGCAAGGCAGGAGCGGCTGCGAGCAATACGGGAATCAGCACAGCGCGGGCAGCAGGGCAACGAAGAACATGTCATGGGAAGCGTCGCGCAGCAGTTATTGCCCCCGGATTTCAGCAGGAGACAGAGGGAAGACACTCATCCAGGTACATCCCAGGCTTCAATTTCTACACAGATCCACTAGCCGGATTCGCCAAGCGGAAAGTTTCAGAATCGCCATCTCACAGGGATCGACATAGAGCCTTCAGGCCTTCTGCTCCTCCTCCTCCCCAATTCAGGGCTCCTCAATTCCCACAGTTTAGAGCTCCTCCACCCCCAATTCTATCCCCCTTTCGCGGCCTCTGCCTCCGTTCAATCCGCAACAGCAGTTTGGAGCTCCTCCTGTGATGCCGGTGCGTCCTCGGGCACCAATGTTTCCAAACACGAACATGAGGGGAAATATATACAGCGGGAACACGAGTGGCGGTCGTGGTCGTGGTCGTGGTCGTGGTGCGGTAGGATAGATAACGGTGGTCGTGGTTGGGGTAGTGGTAGGATAGATAATGCAGGTCGGGGTCGGGTGACGGGGGAATAGACGGGAAGCAGTTTTTCAGGAGGTGGATGCTGGATGATCCTTGGAAGGATCTCTCTCCTTTTCCGCTTCCGGGTAGTGGTAGGATAGATAATGCATTGGAGTAGCGCCTCTCATATGTTGTAGGTGAACAGCGGCGTTGATGAGTGAAGATGAGGCGACCTGGTTGAGGAACACAAAGCCGGCGCTGTCGATGTCTGCTCCAGAGTTGATGAACATTCCCACATGTTTTTTGAGGCTCGCACTTGCCCCAGTGAAACACGACATTTTTATTATTATCATGCACGATCTAACAGTAATAGAAACAAGTGGAAAAGTTAACGTGTAACTAAAACGGTGTAATCAAAACTTAGAATAAAAAGCATATGTTCCATTATTATTTATCAGCTTCTTTCAAAATGTTTTTTAGTATTAACATTCAATTATAAACATGAAATTAACATCTGTTCTTAGCGAAATTATGATTAGTTAAAGGTCTGTTATTTTTCAACATACAAGTATGATGTTTGCTACACTTGAGCTATTAAGGCAGTACCAGCTTTGAGATGGTCTGCTCTACTTCTTGGGCACAGAGCTAGCAGCACCGTTCCGACTCGTGATTCCCTCCAGCAACGTGGCCTACCACGACTCTCCACTCCTTGGTGGACATCTCGGGCATCGACACATGATGGAGAAGCTGTGACTGTTACCACGGCTAGCATGGATATGAGCCAAGTGCTCGATTTGGGCATCGTGCACACCCAACCAAGCTCAACCTCCAAGTTAGACCACATGCCACTCCCCAACCGCCCGTCCGTCCCCTTGACGCGGTGGGACTTAGTCTTGGGGTGGAGTCCTCGCTAATTCACCGATGTGTTGAGGTATGTTCGGAGCTGCTCAATCTGTCAGGCACGAAACATCTCAACCACACGGCGGCGGGGGAGTTGGAGTCCATTCAGGTCGAGTGGCTGTTTGAACTGAGCGCTTCGACCTTGACGGACCTTTTCCAATGTCATCGTGGGGAAACCAGTAAATCATCGTCAGCTTCGATTACCTGACGCGCTGGGTTGAGGCTGCTCTACCAGATGCAATGACACGGATCAAACGCTGACTGCTCTTTGGGACTTTGTGAACATGGCTGAGAATCAGACCGGCCACAAGCTCAAAGTCTTACGTACAGATTCTGGGGGTGAGTACGTGAACCACGAGTTTCAGTAGTTTTGTTCTTCCCGTAGCATCCTGCATCAGCGCACATGTCCACATACATCTGGCGTTGCAGAGAGGAAACATCGCACCATCATGAACACAGCCAGATGCTTCATGCACACTTCAGGTTTGCCCATGCACATGTGGTCAGAAGCAGTGAAAACCACGGTTCAAGTTCAAAACCTTCTCCCTCACTCACAGCATCCTGATCAGATTCCAGAGGAAGTTTGGACCAAGGAGTGCCAAAGCGTTACTCTCCTCCATCGCTTTCGTTGTTCGAGAGACTGGAGATGTTGGGAAACTCGGAGCTAGTAGCAGACCGGTACTACTTGCAGAAGTTGACGTTCCAAATTCTTTTCAGGAAGCAGTTCGATCTCCTGAAGCAGAACAATGGCTGGCTGCAATGCGTGATGAGCTGAAGTCTCATGCTGACAATGCCACGTTCAAACTCGTTCCCCGTTCTCACTTCTGATATCATAGGTGGAAGATGGGTGTTCAAGCGAGTCTTGAGCAAAGATGGTTCAGTAAAGCGGCACAAAGCAAGGTATGTGGCACAAGGTTTTGCTCAGGTTCCTGGCTTGCACTTTCAAGAGATTTTTCCCCCATTGTCAAGGCCACCACACTTCAGACCCTCATGGCCTTTGCAACTCAGTTTGATCTGCATGCTCATCATCTTGACGTGAAAACTGCCTTCTCCTTTAGATGAAGTCTTCTTCATGCGACAACCTCCAGGATTTGAAATCTTTGGGCCAGCTGGGGAGCAGATGGTTTGTCAACTTTAAAAAGCTGTTTACGGATTGAAGCAGGCATCCAGGCAGTGGTACAAGTGCATTGACACCTATCTGAGGGGGCAGGGATTCGTCAAGCTTTGCTCAGATGGAAACGTCTATCAGCTTGAAACAGCTGCTGGCTTTGTTGTGGTAGATGTTTACGTGGATGACTGTCTAGTGGTGGAGAACTACATGCAACTCATCCAAACCGTGAAGGACTTTCTCAGCAGCTAGTATCAGATGTCTGATCTCGGAGAAGTTGAAAAGATCATAGGCCGTGATCGAGCTCAAGGCATCATCAAACTCTCTCAAACGCAGTATTCTCGTCAACTGCTTGTTATGGAGACATGTACTCCTATGGTTACAGGTTGAAAGTTGGCCGACAGCTCTTCTAGGCCTTTTTCCTCGCCAACTCTTTACAGGTCCTTGGTTGGTGGCTTGTTGCACAACTCGCCCTGACATTGCCTATGCTGTCGGAGTTTTGAGTCGATTCAACGCTGCACCCTTGGAGGACCACTGGCAAGCAGGGAAGCAAGTACTAAGGTATATCAAAGAGACCATCGACTTTGGTATTCTCTATACATGTGGGATGAATGAAGGCATGGTTCACTAATGCTGATTGGGCTACGCTCAACCAGTGGGATCTGCTGCATGCTCAGCAACGCGCCAGTTTCATGGTTTAGCAAAAGGCAAGATTCAGTGGCCTTGTCCAGCGCAAAAGTGGAGTATGTCGCAGCTGCTTCTGCAGTAAAGGAGATCATTGGGAGAGCTTTGACAACAGCAGCATGTTCCAACTCCTCTGTTCTGCGACAACAAAAGCACCGTCACTTTGACAAAGAATCCAGTTCTTCACTCTCGCAAAAAAAAAATCGATCTTCGGCACCATTTCATCCGTGAGAAAGTTGCCGATGGAGAGCTGATTCTAGAGTATCTTCCCTCTAAACACAACTAGCTGATCTCTTCACAAAGCCACCGTCTGAATTGGCCTTTTCCAAGACTTCAACTTGAGGGGGGAGTGTTGAGATCAGATAATATCAAGTAGATACTAACCGAATCCTTGATGTCAGATAGTATCAAGTAGATACTAACCGAATCCTTCATGATCCGGTTGTGGGACTATATATAAGTACTTTACTCTCCAGCTTTTCCGTTGCTCTCTTTCGTTTAACATTTTGAGACCCTACAAATCTTCACCCTTCACTCATCACTCAGGAGCTTCAAAAGCTGGACGGAATGATGAGGGCAAGACGGAGGAAATCCAGCGGGCAACAATGGAGGCGTGGCAGATCGGAGCTCAGGCTCAATCTAATAATATCCCCTTGAATTTTTATGGTTTGCATCGGCGAGCGACAGAAAATGGAGAGCGGGCGCCTTCCGGAATCGGGAGCCTATGTCTCGCTCACCTCCACTGGGTAAGGGCCTCTGATGAAACCCTCATCGATGAGGGAGCCGAGCCGGTGGACGAGGGACCCGGCGACTTTCTACTGACCAAGGAGTTTCTGGAGATTGAGCGTGGTGGCGGCTGCGGAACTGAATTTTGCCGAGAAAGCAAACTCGTACAAGCTCGATCCTTCGATCGTGACGATGATGATCGTGATCTCGATCCCATTCCTGGTCACGTTCTCGGCTTTGAGACCGTTCACGTTTCCTCTTCCCTGAGGAATCATCATCCAGCTTCCGGGCCAATGCATAAAGATCCTCCAAGGACTTCTGCTCATCCACCGTCTTCAAATGTGTCTTTAGGTGGACATGTCTTCCGCACCTTTTTAGGAAACTCAATGGCGCTTGTGCGAGCAAACAAACCAGAAATCTCCTCAATGTACTTGTCAAGGCTTCGCTTACCCTGCCGAATATTACGCAACTCGATGTGAGGATCAGTGGCGTCATAGAGAGGAGCATTCTGGAAGTAGTCAACGAACTCGTGCACTGTTGCAATCTGTTCCTGCAACATCAGCGCCTCCCTCCCCGTCAAAGGTTGGAACCTTTAACCTGTTCAGGACCCCACCGATGAACGAGATCCTTGAGAAGCAGCCTCAATAGCATCCACACGAGCACATAAATCTCGCAGCTCCGTGTTCAAATTGTGCATTCCATCAGTGACCTCTACAGACATGGTGTTCACCACATCAAGAAGAACTTCCAAGGTGATCTCCGCATCCGGGCTCCAGCCGTCCTGAGCAGCCTCCATGATCTCTGGCCTAGCTCTGCTACCAATTGATATGACCCCAGGAACAAACCTCATGTGTCAGCAACCTCACCTCCCAACCTCCCCCGAGCAAGCTACACACCAAGGCCTTCAGCTCCTGCTCCCGGGATACCTTAACCCTAGAACTCTACCTCCCGACGATAGGCAGCACCTTCAAATATGTCCCATACCATATTTGCTTAAGTCTTATCTACCCTTTCAAGGAATAAAGGGTAAATCCTAAACTCTGGCTTAACCACGTCTGATTAACCATGGTTTACAGCTATCACCCGTTGATCAAGAGGAAGGTGGACAAAAATTGAAGGCTTTGTGCTGATGTTGGTGTTTTGATTTGCAGGCTGCATTGGTAATAGGATTGGATGAGTGTGGTCTGCATGGGAGACCAACACGCCATAGCCCAAGGCTCAGTTTAGTTATAACGTTACTAGAGCCGGAGAGGAACTACAACTAAGTTGAGCACCGCCGAAACGAAGTTTGCAGGGACGAATCCCGCGGCTATGAATTCCGCCAGCAGTGTAAGTTTGCTACCGGCAGTGGCATCGAGGAAAAGAGAGGACTTATCATGTCATTTCAAATTTCAATCCTAGTCCACTTCCATGGCCTCCTCTTCTTCCATGGCTCCTCTTCTTCCATGGCCTCTTCTTCCATGGCCTCCAATTTGACACGCTTATCCTTAAGATCCTTGAGCATCTGCTCGTTGCTAGTGTTTGCAGGGACTTTAAAAATCTTGCACAAAGCCTGGAGCCGACTTCGCGAGCCTTTGGTGCTTCCGAGCTTGCACACATCTTCTAGCTCATCCCACGCGTCACCTTCGTAAACAAGCTTGCGCTTGGCCAGCTCGGTCTTCTCTCTGGTCAATAGCATCTCTGGTCCGTCTTCCTCTTCAGTGGCCTGGACACAACCCAAGGTCTCCTCCCAAGTTTCCGGGTGATTCGGATCCACAGAGGCAACACCTGCCGTTCTCCTCGGCTGAAGCTGCGACACATACGGACTGCCTTGCACTGGGACAGCCACCTTGCACTGCACCACGCCTGCACCATTAAAGAGCAAACATCAAATACAAATCCTGTAAACATGAAAAGTTCACCTTCGACGGCTTTCTGAGAAACCTTTCCGGAAACTCGATATGGCTGGAAACGAAACCTTGGGAAAATGTCGGGTGGGATGAAAAACAAGAGTATGATGTCGTCGTTCTCAGAATAGCTGGGATCGTACTCCTGTCTCCACTGTCTCAGGGCCTGCATTGCCTTGACAAGATGCTGGACCGGTGGCTTGTGCTCAAGAGACACCGTGGCTTGTCCAAGAGTGCGTGGCAGCATTACGAAGTCGAACACTGCGTTGTTCTTTTTCAGGGGTCTCCACAGGTACTTAGCTGCATCTGGACCTGGAACTCGAAGATGAGATTATCCAAAACGCAATACCAAAGAGCTTACCAGCCGCAAGCAACTCGTCTTCAAGTTCACCTTCATAGTAACGCAGCAGGAGGCTGCCAGGAGATACGGGCTCAACCTTGGAAGCTCCCTCGCAGCTCTTACACTGAAACGTTCCCACCATTGTCACAACTTTCACCCGGACGCACTTCGCATGGAACCAGCTGAGGCAAGTCGCACATTGAATCCTCTGGTTGTTTTTCCGCTCGTTCTTCTCGTGACACTCTCCACAGTAAGTGGAATCAACCTAAACCGGACCAATGTGTGAGAAGACCAGTGCAAAAAATAATAAAAAGCTTACCATCGGCAAGGCCATGAGCTTGTACTTCAAAGCCTGCCCGATTGAATACTGCTTGAAGACATAACCTCGCAGTGTTGCGTACTCCTTGAACGGCTCACTGGCGTCGAGAAAGCGTCTGAGCTTGTCCACATCGGTAGTACAAAGATGCTGGCCATACAGGTTGGCCACCTTGTCCGAGCAGAAGGTGTAGCAGAAGTCAGTGAAGGATCCGGGCTTCAAGGAGAAGTGAAATAGCCGCCAGGACACGGTGGAGTTCTGCAGGACGGCTGCTACATTCTTCAGCTTCGTGTTGCCTAGGCACCTCATAACGTCCGAGGAGAATTTCTCTTCGGTGAGAGTTTCGACTTCTCGGTCCAAAGGAAGCGAGGAACGCCTCCGAACCACTCGTAAGCAGGTTGGCGGCCGCCACCCTTTTGTGTATGCGATCGGCTTGCACAGACGTGCCTCCACCCGGCAACCGAGGTAACGACTCGGCTCTCGCCTTCCAGCTTGCCACCAGAGCGTCATACTCCCCCTTCCCCAAACCGGAAGATACCGAGTGCAAGTGGTGCGGAGTTTCCTCGCGTCTTCATGTTGCTTTCTTCCGGGGATGCTGCAACTAGAGCCCGAACACCCAGCGGCCTGCCCGACGTGATCTTCTGATCAATCAGATGGTAGTCGAGGTCGTACGACTGGAAGTGGTACAAGGGGTAGTCTTTCTTGTCGACCAGCTTGAGAGATTGACCGCGGAACTCCCAGATGGAAACCTCGGCCTCGTATATGATTGTGGATTCCGGCCGCTCGATGCCCGTCCGGATGATGAAGTACCACAGGAAGGCCGATTTCCCAACGCCAGAGTTGCCATTCAGGTGGCAGAGAGTGCAGTCTTCCGCCGCCAGAGTGTCGACGATGTCACAATAGAGCGGATCGAAAGCCTCGCGGACATAGAGCTTCTCGATGCTCTTATGGAACAAAAGATCCAAGATACCTACCTCCGGCAGCTCCAAGAATTTGCCGGCTGCGTACGAGTCGCGCCCTCCACTCCGCACCCGAACCCACCATTCCTCCGCCATGGAAAACCCCTCCGAAGCCCTAACACCTTAAAAATTGATCCAGATTAATTGTCATTCTAATAATAAAACTTAATGTTAAAATAAAAATAAGTTGATTAAGTATTGGACGTTGATTGGAACATTTATCCTCGATTGAAAACCCAGGACAGTCGTGAAGTCCCCTTCCTTTTACGATTCAATTGAAGCTTTGACCACAGGCTGCTTCCCACCAGGATACAAGTTTCGCATGGTGGCCGTTTGTGTGTGGCAGCTAGAATATTAATAAAAAAAGAGTTTAAGAAAAACTCTAAATAATTCTATTTGACTGATACTAAACATGTTTAAAACAACATGTTGCACATTGCGGAAAAATTTCAAGCTTAACAACTTCGATCGACTGTATGGCTGGTTCCACTCTCAAACTGTTTATAATTTTATAATTTCCCATGGTTAATGGCCAGTGAAGATTGTTGTTTTACTTACATCAGCTTTTTTACTTATATTTCATCGATCATCCTCATTTATAAAATATCATCCCAACAAACTTGAAAAAACACATTGAAAGCTTGATTGTAAAAAGAAAAAAACAAAAGAACGACCAAAGAGCATCAAAAGTTTTAAGCCATACAACTAATATCATTTTGCAAGTGAAACAGTTCCTCTTATATTTTAAAAAATTAATCGAGAAATAACAATTAGTTAAAATGTTTCCCAACAAAGTCCCAGAAACATTTATAATGACAAATTTTATAATGTTTTAGACAATGCGATCGTTTTCACTGCCTCCACACATTTTTATTCACACTGTTGGTGGACTTTCCTAAACTAACACAGTTCTACTCTCAAAATTGGCAAAACATGCACTCTTGTCCGATCAATTTTTTATTGGAAGTTCAATGGAATTAAGTAGTGGAAACTCAATAACGCCTGGAAGAAGAGGAAGGCCAACAAATGGAGGATTCTTGAAGAAAGGCGAAAAAAATTTGTTCCATTTGAATTTCCATTTGCATTTGTATGTTTCAAACAAAATATTTGTTGTGATAGAGTTTTTTTGAAACTGTTTTATGTTTCGTGATATTTGGATTGTTGTTTGTTTGTTTTTGTTTTTATTGATTGTTGTATTCAAAACATAATATTTTTTTGTTTTTAAATAGTGAAAATTTCAGAAAAAAAATTTCTTCTTATTTTTCACCTTTTTATTAGGTTTTGTTATATGGTTTATATGGTTGCATTGAATCTGATAAATATTTTTTTATCTTTGAATAGTGGGAATTGCAGGGAATATTTGTTTCTCGCTTTTTTGCTTTGACTCGTTTTAGATTGGATGCTCTTCTTTGTGAATGTCATTATTCTATTTGTTTACAAAGAGAAATCTTTGGCATACCATCAATAAATTTTGTTTAAAATGTTGTTATTTTCTTAATAATCAACATATAATATATTTTGTCTTTGAACAGTGAATTTATTGAGGAATATTTTTTTTCTCATACGAACCTATTTAGAGTTAATTGTAAAATACATAAAACATTAAAAAAAACTAATAGTTGAAAAAAGTTACATTATGTACTTGGACTTACAAAATCGCAATGCAAACAATCCACGTGTCTTATTCCTATTCCCGGCAAGCTTTCTTACAATGGAATAAAATTTTATAAGGAAAATATAAAAAATATTATATATATTAAATAAATTGATCTCATGGATGTACACTCCAAAAGAGTGACGCTTTTAAAAGCTTATGCCTAAGAGTTTATGTATGACATGTTGACAAGTTCTTTGCTTCTCGTTTATCTTCTCTCTCAATTGTTAAGGTTCAAATCTCACAGGTTTGTTGTTATTTCACAGACTAGTTGTAGGTGATTTAAAGCTGAAACTCTTGACTTGAGTTGGTTAAGAAGAGAAGAGGGGAGTTTTAGTGATTATCAAACATAGATACATTTTCAGATAAACATCTGAGTTTTCAAGTGACAAAACTTTGCTGACCTTTGTAGTTCGTGAGTAGTTGTAGCAATGATCTTAACAACAGAATATCGGCAACTTCACTTTAGTCCCAGCTTTCACAACCTCGGTGAAAACCTTCCTCCTGCCACTCATCGGTAGCCCAGGAATAGGCGAATGAGCTTTTTCCCTTAGTAGCTTACATGGAAAAAAACAAGAAAAAAAAAACAAAGTGATGAGGATAATTTACATTCAGAATCTTGTTATTGCACATTTCCTTTCAAGAGACTCAAACCTGCGAATATTTTTTAAAAAGAAAAGAAGAAAACTTAGTGGATTGGCTGGATAATTAAACAAGGGTATTTGGTGCTAATTATAATAAATAATGACTTATGCCCGGATGATATTTAACAAAGATGTTAGGTACAGCTAATTATGGTTAGTCATTTTTAGAGACTTTAAAGTAGACAGGTGGTTCAACGAATTTTTTGTCAATAGAAATTACATATATAGTACAATGTATATATAGCATAGATACATATAAAACTATAAAAGTAGGTTAATTTTTTGTATTCTCCCATCTTCTTCAAGCTTTCAGAGCCTTCCTTGTGCATTGCTATGAGTTTTCTTTTAAGCTTTTCTATGCCTTCCTCGTACATTGCTTTAAGTTTTCACTAAGCTTTCTACACCTTCCCCACGCACTACTCTGAGTTTTCTTTGAGTTTGGAACTGCTCAATGATATGCCTATAACAAGTGCAAGATTGCATCATTATGGAGGTGTTCCAAGGAGATGTATAAAATACATTTTAAAAAAAAAAGTGAAGTTAAAAAAATTAAAAATCTAAAAGGAACCAATAGAAACCCCATAGACAAGTTCACAAAAGAAACAAAAAGTTGAAGCACCATGTATAGATAAAACAAACAATGAGATAAACTAAGGTGCATATTAAAATATAATTATTTCAGTATTGTTAATTATTTTAATCTCTTACTAATAAAATTTTAATCATATAAAATATTCATAATTAATATTTTAACATGGTATTGTGAAAAATCCCATTTTAATAATTATTTGCATATTTCAACCACATTTCTTCTCAACCACCTTCCATAATCAATTCCATGAACCATTTTTAAAGTACTGAGCCTTGTTTCTCTTCCCCCCTCCCCCCCTCCCCCTCCCCCCCCCTTATATTCCGTTTTCACTCCTCTATCCTTGATTGATACATCCCCAACACTATTCCCAATTGCACTTCTTCTTCATCATCTCTTCTTATCATCCATAATATTAGAACCTCTTGTTCCTTGTTTTTTTTTTTTTTTCTTAACTTCTTTTTTGTGTTCAACATTTTGTCTTCTAAATTTCTGATCAAGTTCTTGAAAAAAATGTGTGAAGAATGTCCTTTACATCCTTGTAGAGATCAAAATGAAATTGATCTACCAACATATACTCATCTGAAAGAGTGTTGATAGCAATAAAGTATGCAAACTGTTAGCTTTCACAGTTTGATGGGAGTGGTTCAAGCTCAATTGGTTTCACCAAAACTGTTATGCCCTGAGAAACAAACCCTTGTGTAATAACAACTCATCTCCTAACCACCCTTGAGCAAGCTACACCCTAAGGTCTGCAGCTCCTGCTCCAAAAGCCAAGTGACAACCCTTTTGGCCTAGGATAACTAATCATTGAACTCAACCTTTTATATAATAGGTAACACCTCCAAATGTGTCATATACCGTATTTTTGCTAAACTTATGTGCCCCTTTATAGGTAAAAAAGGTAATTCGTAAACTCTGCCTTAATCATAATTTAACCCACGTCTTTTAACAATACCCCCTTAATGTTCTTGGTCTTGAACAAACCAATATATAGTGATGGGTAGTCGTGTCCATCCCACTTCACTTATCAATCACAAACATCCAAGAATCATCAGCTTAACTCTCATAGTGAACAATCACGCCTTTCAGCTGGCTAATGTGAAACACCGAGTGCACCTTCACCCCTCCTAATATCTGCAATCGGTATGCCACTTCTCCAATCTGCTCCAAGATCTAAAACAGACCTAAACTTTGAGTAGACAATTTATCGTTTCTTTCACTTCTCAAGGGTGTAAGCGTTCTATGTTTTAAGGTATTGGAAAAACACCCATAAATATACCTAATCACCTGCCTTGAACTTCTTGAAACTTCCCTTTAAGCTAGCAAACTTCAACTTGAGTGGCCAACAGGTTTTTCATGCAAACCACCAGAATATCATCAAGTTCCTTGGCAAAATTAATGACTTCAGTATCTCCCCCTTCTTCCCAGTTTCTATTGAAACCAACCCTAGCTCCGATGTCTATTGTACATTGTAAAGAAGAATCATCTTTGTTATATTGTGTTGAATGTTGTTGTAATCAAAGTCCACAAGAGGAATATAAACAACCGACTTGCCTTTCTTTTCATAAATACTACATCATTACACATCCTCAATCACCTTGTTCAAAAGCTTTGTCTGGCCATCAACTTCTGGATGATCACCACTTGAAAGCTTCAAGCTGATCTTCATGTGATTAGTGAACACTCTTCATAAGATTGCTATGAATTTGGAGTCTACATCACTCACAATATCATTTGATAATCCAAAACTCAAGATAATTTATGCTAAATACACCACAGCCAAATCCTCATTTTCAATGAAATCAACTTCACATACTTAGTCAACCGATCCATAACCAACCACACATGCTCATGTAACCTCTCTGGGTCCAAGGTAAGTAAATAATGAAATCTATGGAGATACTACCTCAACGACCTACTAAATTGAAAGAGGCTCAAGTAAACCTATTAGTCTTACTCTAATAACTTTTAAAAACAAACTAGCAATTATACCAAACAAAAAGTGCCTCAAAACATAAACAATATCCAATAGATCATGTTTATTTTAACCATCATCAATGTAGGGCTCCAAAAAGATCAAGGGACATATTTACTTAAAGATCCAACATTAGCTTCTAAAATATCTAAATAAATTGAGATTAGCTAAATCTCCAAGATTAACTGGATTTTTTTAGTATAAAAGTTTATTAAAAATATCTGTAAACTTTTAAATCGAATTAACACTAGTGTATGACCAATCTTATCATCATTCTTGTTCTTTGAAAATCTACTAAGGTTAGAAGTCTACTTTTGTATCCCGTGGTCCCTGACAATTTAATTTGAATCCCCATCTTGATTTCATATTTCCAATTTTATGAGTCTTAACATTTTTTGTTTTATTTTTAATAAGTAGTTTTAAAGACTTTCTCAAAGTTGATATCACAACTCTCCAAAAGGAGAATCAACAAATGTGTGACATAATCATCTCACTGTAGTAAGAGCTTCAAACTCAATTAGATTTCAATTTTAGTAAGTCACATGTCAACCTTCCAGCAAATTAAATGACAACTAAATAAAACTTCAAAAATTTCTTAATTAGATGGAGCTGAATTTTGAGCTTTAGCCTCATTGCTATTCATCTGATATTGCAAAAGTTTGAGTCATCAAAACTTTAGTTGAGAGTGTGCGTTGAAGTGATTTTGCCTACTTTTGGAAAAGCAAGAGATAAAGATTTCAAAATTTTAACACTTCAAATATGTTATTATATAATGCTTAAATTGCATCTACACTGCTTCAATTAAGATCCACAAGCTCATCCAAGGTTCCAAATTTACATCCTCAAATGCGGTTAAGTTTTAGTTCATTGCAGTCGATACACTTTGGGATGAGGTTGTCATGAAAGTTTGAACATCAAATAAAGAGACTTTACAATGTAAGGAAGTAGACTTACGTAAAGGACTTATAACTGCTAGGTGGAATATTCAAGAATATACTAATGACATGTGTACCTAGCAGTTATAAGTCCTTTACGTAAGTCTACTTCCTTACATTAAGGATTATATCGAAGGAGATGGTTGTCAATGCTAACTTGTGCCTTACATGCATGAGGATGGTTTCTCTTAAGACTTCTGACAAAGAAATATCATGTCCCTTAACACTTTCCATTGCAATTGGTTGCACATGATTTGCCAGAGAAAGCCTCTGTAGTTTTACCAATCTGTTGTCATTGAAACAATCATTAGCTCTACTGCATACATCTTGGTTCCTAAATGTCCCGGAATTAAGATAAACACTAGAATGTAGAAATTTTGAATGACTTTTAAAGCAAAAAATTATTGAATTTAGATGCCATTAGTAGAAATTTGAGGAATGTAACAGGATTTTAGAATTTTTGTTTTCTTATTTATTAAATGTGAATATATAGTTCCTCCTTATTTGGTGATTCTTGCTTAAAGGATCATCAATTTTTATTGAATTGACAACTTCAAGCTCGATGTTTTTTAAATAGAAACTATGTGACCAATTTCACCACAATACAAATAAATATTGTTATGCAACCATCGTTTACATACTCCTGAAGAAGATCAAAATCCACCTCCACTGGTGCAATTGTTTTTGCAGTGAAATGTGGATGATGTTGAATGATGATGTTCCAAAGTGTATCATCTGCAATGAGTTAAAATTCATTTGTATATGAGAATGTCATTTTGGAGCCTTGGGTTAACTTGTGGATGTTAATTGGTGTAGTGCTAATGGGATCTATGTCACAAAAATACTACATCAAGGCATTTTTAAAGAGTTGAAAGCTATCAATTTCTAATTGTTGCTACTCCAAAAGTGGACAAAACCATATCAATGCAATTTTAATGACCACAATAGTGGCAAGATTAATATTGTCAGGACCAGACGAGGATTACTAGTATGGCCTTCTGGCCTCTAGAGAATGAGCAAGAACAAGAATGAGATAAGAGTGGTCCTTAACTGGTGTTGTAATATTTAATAAGCTTTTATACTCATGGATTCAGTTAATCATGGATTCTTAGCTATTTAGGAGCCAATATTGGAACTTTAGCTAAATATGTCCCTGGTTTTTAACCTTAATCAGAACCAACAACCAGAATATACCATACATACTGAATACGGAATACACCATACGAATATGATTCTTGACAGCAGTGATATATGCCGTAGTAAAAAAAATGTTACAGACTAGTAATTAAATTAGATTAATAATTAATAAATTAATAATTAAATTAGTAATTAAATATTTCGGTAGCATTTTTGACTACGGATTTAATCACTGCATGATAGTATCCCCTTTAAAAATGAGCGGAGCGAGGGCCAGGCTTGTTGGGGGGAACACAAAGAAAGAGGGAGGGAGGGTGGGAAACTTAAGAACACCACATAAGATTTATAAGATTCAATAGTTCTTTAAGGTTTAAAGTTAGTTTATTTATATATTGTTTATTTTGCATGTTATTACAAACTTGTAAAGATTGTTTGAAAATAATTTATATTTTTAAATTTATAGTTCTTTAATCCTTAATGTTAGTGAAGATGAATTTGTATGGTTCAAAAATTAAGTTGTAATCAGTTAAGAGTTAAAATTTCTTGATTTTATTTAATTTCAAAGTTATTGATTTTTAAAGTAACTTAATTTTTTATATTTTAAAATTAACCAATACTTTAACCTTGATGGAGGTATATATGTTTTCCTCGATATTATATATATAAATACATAAATTATCACCTCACTATCATTATTAACAGAGCAGGACTAGGGGATGTTATATATATAACTACATAAGCCTGTGTCTTAGCGTACATTTGTCTATGTTTCTTCCTTCTACCTTATATCCATCTCTACACACACACACACACACACACACACACACACACATCAACAGATGTACATAACACCATTTTTAAAACAATGTTTATGTACATTAGTAGTACTATAAAATCACGTCCTCCACTTCCTCCTGCGGTACCAATAAGCAGCCAAAGTAACACCAAGAGTAACAGTAACAATCCCAACCCCGACCCTCGCATCCAAGTAAGGCTCCAGCAAACCAAGCCTGGAAGAACTCTCAGTAACCATGGTCGATACCAGTGAGTCCGAAGAGGCCTTCTCACGCAGAGCCAATGCAAACTTTATACCTTGCCCCGCAAGTAACTGTGTGTCCTCCACAACTGGCCTCTTCCTGGCTGCCATCTGTAATGCCGCATATTCGTTCTCTGTTCCACCCTCTAAGAATGTCCCAACTAGCCTCCCGTTGTCCACCCAGTATGCCCCAAACTTCTCCACTCTCGGGTCGCCAAAAACCACGCATTTCCCAGTATTATCTATAATAATCTCTAAGTTAATAATACATTTTATATATTTAATATAGTTATCATTTTATAGTATGTAAAACACACACACACACACACACATATATACCTCCAAAGAACTGCCAGGAGAGAGTGAAAACTCTAGAGTAAAAGTATGGAAGGTAGTCGTAGTCCGTGGTTTGGTTTGGCTGCAAGATAGCCCGTACGGCATGGGCTGCGGATTTCCGTGCGTGGTCGACGTGCTCAAGCCGTCGGATCTTCGATCCGGATATCTTCAATGGAAATGCTGCCACGTCGCCCACTGCGTACACAGACTTGTTGCTAGTTCGCATCTTGCCGTTCACTTTAATCCCCTTATCCTCAAATTCTAACTGGTCTTCGAATAAGCTCGTATTTGCCCTGCAACATATATACATCAACACACATCTCTCTCTCTCTCTCTCTCTCTCTCTCTCTCTCTCTCTCTCTCTCTCTCTCTATATATATTATATATATGTGTGTGTGTGTGTGTGTGTGTCTTAAGTGTACATGTATCTTATGTATTTGTGCCTCTGTATATATCTTTTATACATTCTTGTGACTATTACTATATATCCATAGGCATCTCTCTCTCTCTCTCTCTCTCTGCGGTGTGCGCGTGCGCGTGCGTGCGTGCGTGCACGGATGTGGACACTGGAGTGTACATTAATTCTTCATAGAGCTATATAAGATATTATATTATTTTTAACAATATTTGTACCTTATTCCGATTCCAACAACAACTAAATCCGCAGGAAGTCGACTTCCATCTTGTAACACAACCTCTACAACCTGCACATTAGCAAGAGTCAATCTCTCTCTCTCTCTCTCTCACACACACACACACACACACACACCTTTCCATCTTTGTTGTTGAAGGACGACATGTTAGCCCCTTTAACAAAAACTACACCTTTCTTTGTATAATAATCTTCATAGAACGTTGCAATCTGAGGCGTGAATAGCCGGTAAACTGGTTTAAAATACAAATAAATTAACAAACACACACAAAAATGCTAATAATCATTTGTATACATTAAATCTATATCTAAATATTAATTTATTACTAATTAAAAATTATTTTACTTACTGCAATGTGACTCGGGAAAGACCATGGTAACGTGTATATCGTTCGATGTGAGAGCAGCGGCACATTCCATACCTATGTATCCTCCACCAATTACGACTGCTTTGCCGCCTTTGCACCTCTGCATTTCTTCCACAAGCTGCGTAGCATCGTTCAGGTTGCGTAAATAGAAGATATTCCTAGCATCTGCCCCAGCTACCGCGTATTCTTGAAGCTTGATGACCTGAAAACGAATTAAATAAATGCTATAATTAAAATAAAAACTTAAATCATTATATTATGTAACAAACTTAAGTTATATATATACATATGCTACAAACAGTTTATATAAAGTACAGCTAAATACTATAAACAATTTATACAGTTAATATATTTTATAAACTCTAAATTATTATTAAATGATATTATGTACTAGATTACTGAGTACTTAAGTTGAATATACACTGTCTTGATATATCTCTCTCTCTCTCTCTCTCTCCCTCCCTCCCTCTGTTCTCTCTCTCTCTCTCACACACACGCGCGAACAAAATTAGATGATGAGTTTACTTCGCACTTTACAGTACCAAGTTAACAAGTACGTTTTGTAATACTAAAGTTATCATAGTACTAAATTATAATTATAATAACATTAGCATTTGTTTCCAGTACTAATTACAGTAGTACAGCTTACTAAGAGCCATAAAAACTCGGAGTATATACTTTAATGAAGTATATAAGTTAATAAAGATATTTAAATAACTAGTACTAGTGATATATATTATACATACTTATGCATATAGTTTGATAGTACTAAAAAACAAGTATATTTATGTAATATACCCGAGCTCCTGTTGCAACAATGAGGGTAGCGTAACCAATTGTCTCTCTTGCAGTAGTCATCAAAGTCTTCATCTTAGTATCCACAGATGTGACTTGCGTATTGAGTAAGAGTTCAATGCCTGTCAGTTTTATTAATACATCTCTCTCTCTCTCTCTCTCTCTTCTCTCTCTCTCTCACAACACACACACACACACACACACACACTCTTACCATGGTCCCTGTACCATCTCGGTGTTTGGATGTCACCTTTTACAGCAACACAGGTATGAAACGCAGGTAGTCTAGAGGCTCCTAAAATAAAACAGGTAACACATTAATATGTGAATAACCTGATAAATATTATGGATATTACACAACAATACACACACAGTACCTTCAGGAACCAAGAAGCCTTTGCTCAGAGCAGGTCTTTCATATGGCGCATACTGTACAAAAAAAAAACCAAGGTGCGTGCGTGCGTGCGTGCGTGTGTGTGTGTGTGTGCATCAAAAAAATAAACTAAAACTATTAATATGTATACATATGTGATTGCAAATTGAAGGAAACCCACAAAGAAATTTACATAGTTTTAAATAAAATAAGACAATTTATATATATAAAAAAATTAAAAAAAATGAATAATATTCTTACTTGTTCATCAGATATGATGCAGAGCTCGCCCTGCTGAATTCCAATCTCAACGAATTCACGGGCCGCATACCCAGCAGCGACACCCCACCCAATATCACATATTTGAAGGATCTTCCATATCTTCCCCTCGAATCCCCTATTCTGTCACGATCATCCTATTCTTTCCATTTTATAATTGAGGGAGTTTCCCTTTTCTTCCCCAAAATAATTGGGAACCTGTTTATATTTGTATATATGAGTATGGCATTTTCACTTGCTTGTAGTGTTGTCCGCCGCCATACTTGTTATACATTACTAAATTTAGATATATACTGTATACGTATATGTCTTGTATATGGTTTTATTAATGGATTAAAATATAATTACATATAAAATTTGTATATGATAATATTTTAATTAATATAATTGGTTTTATATTTCTAGATAATGATTTTATTTGTTTTGATTTGGTAAACTGATCACTGTCACTAATTTTTAATCTTACGAAAATTAATTATTTACTATAAATAATTAATTTAAATTTACTTAATAAATTTAATATTACGCTTATTATAATCTACTTGAACACATTATTGGCTCATAAGTAAAGAATTAAATAATTTAACATCTTAACTAATTTTAATAATTTAAATTATTTTTTCGTCTGTGTGATTTAAAAACATTAAGCCTTAACTAATTACCCTCGATGACGGTTTAGTATCATCTCGATCTTATCCGGTAATGAATAATTTTATATATAAAATGAAGTGATGTTTATTAATAATTAATTACATAAATAATATTAAATAATAATTTAATTTATATGTAGACATAACAAGATAATATATGTTCATATCAAGTATCCAGTAAGTATCTATAACTCTCAAAGTGTTACTCGCTAGGGTTAGAACGTAACCCAATACAAGAGTTTAAGGATAAACTCACCAAATTCCTTTAATAGCAAACTATAAATTTATAATAATAAGTTATATGTTTTTACTTACAGAGGGAGGCTAATACACGTCGAGGAGGAGTGAAAGGCCTTCTGGCATGGAGCACAGCCAAGTTATCAATGAGAAGAACGTCCCCATGACACCACAGGAAAGCACGCACTCCTCGTTGATTATGTCCAGGCATGCCAAAACGGCTTCCTTTGGCAATGGAGTTCCATCCCCGAATAACACAGCCTTTTCTGCATCATTACGACTGTCTTGCCATCCCGTGTATGCTGCAACCATGCTGTTGAACCATATCTTCCTGTATATCACATATATTATATACAATTACATACACATGTATCACATATACAAATTTATACGCATACATCTCTCTCTCTCTTCTCTCTCTATATATATATATATATATAGAGAGAGAGAGAGAGAGAGAGAGAGAGAGAGAGAGAGAGAGAGACATCGTATTAGTATATTTGATATTAACCTGTTGTGACTGGGTTCTGTCTTGATAGCGGCTATTGGGCCTGATATCGTTTTCATGCATCCGTTGTCCAGCCATTCTACTTGCATCCCCAGCTTCATAGCCCTGCATTCAAACCGCTGATCAATATAGATAGAGAGAGAGAGAGAGATTTAAGAGGGACTAGGGTTTTAAAACAACATCCTTTCGCATATGTCTGTGCATGTGTGTGTATTTAGATGTATAAAAGCAATCCCACGCGGCGCGCGCACACACACAACTTACTTGGCCTCTGCTTCGGCTTTATCTTTAGTTAAGAATGTGGATTGCCAACCACGCCCTATGGGAGAGGATGGATCGTCGAGTTCGCTCAGGATTCTTACATACAAAAGCTCCTTCTCTTCCAGTTTTTTCACGAACTCGGAAACTTTGAAGCCATTCTGTCATAGATGAGGTGGCTGAGGACTATTGGTGTTTCACCACCCTCCTTTGCCTCCACTTCACAGTAGAAAAACAGTTTGGCTGGATATTGTGGCACCTGTTTAAAACCCCATTTATTCTCTCTCTCTCTCTCTCTCACACACACACACACACACGTACGCACACGCACACACCTGTGCCATCTCATGATGGAAAGGGATCTTCTCGTCAGGAGGCGACTCATTTGAAGTGAACACTCTGCAACAACATTAGTTCTTGGAGCAGCACCACCAACATAGGGGAGCTCCTCATAATCAAACGCTCTCACTACAGCATCGAAATCTGCAGCACTCTCCACTTTAAATCCTCTGAATAAAACAGCACCACTTGCGAACAGCTTCTTCTCTATCCAGCTCTTAAGCTACATATAATCTTAAGTATCAACCACAACCATGTATTTATGAACTATCCATTAATTCAAGAAATACCTGAATAACAGATTTGCAGAATGTGTCGCAGCTGCTAACCTCGGATTTCTGTGGCGCAAGGATGCACGGAAATGGTGAGCCTCCGGACAGCTTAACTGGCTCCAATTCTCTGAAGACGCTACCAGCATGTTCTTCCCCCATTGAGTGTATCTAGGGTTCTTATGAACTACATGGTGCATTGTATTTAGACGTATTTTGTTTTTCCGAATATTCATAATAAATACTAGTATATTCTGTAATTTAATCTGTGTTTAATCACATTTCTTAATTAAATTCAATTTTTTTCATAAACTGTGGAGAATTTAGGTTACTGCAGTCATGGCGAGAGTCTGTGCGCAGTACAATCGCAGTTTCTCGGCCTCATTTCTGCCATCTTCTTCAGTCGTTCCTTCACTGCAATTTAAATCGAGGAATTCATTGGAGCGTAGCAAAAGATTACATATTTCTTCACACAGGCATTGCAGGAGGCTCGGAAGAAATGGGCTATGCGTGGAGACTCAGAACGAGACGATGGTACGCTCCTTATCCAATTCAATGTGGTGTGTGTGTGTTGCGTGTGCGTGTGAATTGATTAGCTCTTAGTTTGTAAGTGAGATTAATTCATAAATATGTGTACTACTGAAGACACGTCTTGTTATTCCTTTTGTTTTTAATGGAGGGTATATTTTCTTGTGGTTAATCTTCTCTTTTAGGAAAATTTTACTCCACTGTAGACACGTATCGTCACTCTGTCTTTGCAGTAGAACATGTGTGTGTGTGTGCGCGTGCATGCGTGCGTGCACGAGAGAGAGAGAGAGAGAGTTTTAATTATTAACACTTATGATAGATGGATATACATCTGTGTATATGTTGTTGTTGAACTGATCTCATTCTGTAGCATGGGTGGTGATTATGTAATCTTATTTAGCTATTTTATTGATGGTTGCTTTTGTCTTTGTACGATGGAATGCTTCCTTCTGATGTATAGTGAACACGCACGTATACATGTGTGTGTGTACCGATAAAAACACACACACACACACACACACAGTTTCTTCATTGTGACTATCTTTTCCAATTAGTATATATTAGGGGCAGGTGAAAAATATTATATATATATATATATATATATATAGAGAGAGAGAGAGAGAGAGAGAGAGAGTACTTTCCAGATATATGTAAACAGGTGTTTGAATGTTTGACAGGTGAAGAGTCACCAGAGTCGTTGTTCATGAAGGAACTGAGGCGACGTGGTCTCACACAGCCCACAAAAGCTCCTACGGAAACAAAGACTAAACAACAGGAGGAAGAGATTGGTGGGGACAGGGCAGTCATTTAAGTCGGCTTCATCCTCGTCTTCTGAATGGGCTAAAGATAATCAGCTCAAGCGATCGCAAGCACTGAATAGTGAAGGTCTTGATGTAAGTATACATGTATGTGTATGTATGTATATATATATTTATGTATGTGTATGCATGCATCTTTGATTATTATCGAGATCTTCAATTGTTTAATGGTTCAGGGTTTGATACCAAGAGCTCAGGAGCTGATAAAACTTGGAGGCACGTTCTTCCTTGCATTCTGGCCTCTAATTATTGCGACAATAGCAATCTTTATTGTCATTTACTTAGTAAGTTAAACAAATAATGTTAATTATGTATGTCTTAAGAGAGAGAGAGAGAGAGAGAGATGTATTAAGTATACTTATGTTATGTATGTCTGATTTTACAGTATTTTGGTCCGTCCTTCATACACGAAGGAGAACTTCATACAGGAAAGCCACCGTATGTGGATCCATACCAGCTTCTAGAGGAAGAGACTGCTGTACATGGATCTTAATATAGACGTAAGTATATCATAGGTCTGCTTAGTCATGTAAAGTTACACCACATTTGCTGCATGTAATGTTTACCACTTGTAATTTACCAGCTATGATTTAATATAATTTCATTAAAACAGTATTTGTAACCGTAATGCTTGTATTTATAGAGCACACACACACATAGATGTAAACTGAAAAAGGTTTAAGTCAATATAAATTATATATTAGTTTACGGGTTCATCTTACATTGCAATTTCAAAACCAAGTTAAACAACTAAATTTTTTAAATTTTATTTTATATGTCATATGGTTTGATTTTTAAATGTTATATTACATAATTTATATTGTAATTACTGTTTAATTATTTTTACAGTTTTAAATCATACTAATTTTTCATATTTTAATCACTTTCATTTGTACATTTAAAATATTTCAAATATTAAATTAAACAAACTTCTAATAAATTGCATATGATAATACGTGAATTCACAGTCCAACGTATTGCATATCTATTCTAATTTAAATTACCCTACAGAACCTCCACCGTCCTTTCATATACAAGGAATATTCTTAAATACGTTTAATATCCCATGAATATATATATATATATATATATATATATATTAAATCAGGGTAAAATAAAAATATTTGAGAAATAAAATGAATAAGCCATATTATTTTTTTAATTTTAAATAATTTAACTTAAAATTAAATTAAATTAGAGTGACAATTATCATATTATAAATTCGATGTATAAAAAGCTAAGTCATTCATTTAAAACATTTCTTTAGAACATATAGTTAAACCTTGGATATTATTAATATATTTAATTTTTTATCATATTTTATACACACACACACACGTGTGTGTGTGTGAGTATTATTATGTTATGATTATATTTTCATATGCATGTTTAAAAAAAAAGGTTTTTATAAAAAAAATACTAAAATGTAAGAATTGTTGTAAAAAGATTAAATTTAATGTAAAAAATCATGTGCAAATACAATAACGTAATTTTATAAATTATACATGTATAATGTTAATATAAAATTGCTTAAGTTTTTTGTATAAATTGATAAAAAGACAAAGAATTCATATAAATTTATTATTTATAATAAAATTAAGCAAGAATAAACAAATAAATAAATAAAGATATTTTAAATATTTAACAAGACTTAATATTCTTGAAATTATTAATGTTTAAAATTGTTGTAAGTCTTAAATTTTAAAATTATTTGAAATGGATGTATGGAATACATGTTTTTTTATTACTATACTTAAAAATATATAAATTATAGTGTTATATTAATATGTTATTTTAAAAGCTTAAGGAAAATTATAAACAAGTGTTTTTATCATGTGTATTGTGTATGTTAATATTATTTAGGTTATAACTTAAAGGTTTCTTACTCTTTATTTTAAAAATAAGTATAATAATAGCATTTATTTTAATTTTTCATTTTTATCTTGGTTGATGACATTTACTTTTTAAAAATGTAGTTCTTTAATAAGATTAACACCATAAATAATGTTTAATAAGTAAGGTTAATACATATTAATAATGCGTGCATGTAATATTAAGAGTAATGTTATAATTGTACATGACTTGAATTATATTATATTTATTAATTAAAAAGTAACATCTTTAAATATAATTTCGTTATCAAAAATGGTGTTTTTTTATATATGTTTTTTATATTAATTTTCTACAAGTCCAAGTCTCAATGATATATTTTTAATTTTTAGTTCATAAATAATTTTTAGTATGTAAAATTAATAAATTATTTATTATACATGTATAATTTTATATTATTATATCTTTTATGTAATTACATATAAAGATTTCTTACATTAAATTTTATTTTATTACAGATTTATATCTTTATGAAAGATTTTGTTCAAGATCTGGACATTATTTAAAAAATAATGTTATTTAAAAAAACATAAATATTAAAGTTATATTTTCTTACTTTAATTATATGTTAAATATTATTTTAAAAACACTTTTAAGAAGGTATTTTTAAATATGAATAACTTAATAATATGAAAAATAATATAATCATATATTTGTCTCACTATGACTTAAATATAATTTAACATATTTTATTACATTTATATAGGATTATTACATTAAAATTTATATATTTTTACAAGAATTTGTTATTCTATTGATTATAAAAAAAATTATTTCATTATATTAAAAATTAAAGATTTATTGTGTTTTACAGACTTATTTATATTAAAGTTTAAACAATGGAACACGACCTAATTCTTTTGTACAAATTTAAAATTTAAAATTATTATATATATTACATAATAAAATAACTTTATTATTTTTGTTTAAAATTAAGACATTTCATATACAGGGCTTTTAAGACTAAATTAAATAAGATCCTTTAATAAGGCTTTTAAAACTATATTAAAATAAGATTTTTAAACGTTAATCGAGAATGTGACAGTCAATTTAAATAAATATTACAAATTCTTCACTGATGCCTTAACCTTGCTTAATAATATTATACTTTAGTTTAATAGCTTCTATTATGTGTGTGTACATATATTAAGAATTTGTTGAAATATTTTACTTTCATATTGTACAAACATTTTAACTTATAAAATTATGATGATATATTTTATTATATCAATTATGGTGATATAATAATCATTAGATATCAATTAAGTACAAATGCTACAAATGTTTTAAGTAATAATAAATAATTTAATAAATAAATTTTATAAGTGATGTAATAATAATTTAATAATAATACAGACGTTTTAAGAAAATAAAATATATCACTTATAAAATTATGGTGATATATTTATTATATCAATTATGATGATATAATAATAATAGATATCAATTATGGTGATATATTTTAAATTTTATAATAATTTAAATTTTATAAGTGATATAATAATAATTTCATAATTACTTATAAAATTTAAAACGAAAACAAACTTTATGCCATGTCATTTACTTTAAATATAGTATATTATTACTTATTTTTAGTAAACTCATCATTGGAAGCATATACTCTGATATTTTTATAACATTAATTTTATTAATAATATATCTTATGTATTAAGCTATAAAAAGTATAAACTTTCATAAATATTATATTTTAATTTGGTATAAATTAATGATGCCATCATGATTATTATTTTATTTTGAATAATATATACATAATAAATAAGAGATTATTAGTAGGTCAAAATATAAGTCTTTTACTATAAGTAAGCTATACTATTGGATTAATCATTATTATGGAATGTTCACATAAGAAACAATGTGTATATGTGTGTTTTATATAAATTTTTACATCTTTTAATTTTGTTTATTTATATGAAGAAAATGTTGTTATAATTGTATAAGTTCTTAATTTAAAAAATAAAATAAAGACGCAATGCTTTGTTATGTACCTAAGTAATGTGTCATACTTTGTGTATGTATATATGTATAATAAAAATTTAAATTCTTTTTTTTAAACAAAAAAATTTAGAATAATAAATTCATCATATAATAATGTAATCAATCAAAACTATATCATATAAAACAAATAATTTGTCTCACTATTATAAATTTACAACATTGTTATATTCTCACTTAATATAATATATACATACTTTAATTATACTTTAAATTCACTTTTTATATTTATAGGAAAAAGAAATAAATAATAATTTTTACTTACTTTCAAATATTATTAATTAAACAACTATGCTAATGAATTGCATAGAAACAACATTTATAATTGATGTTTCCAAATAAAATTTTAAAATTAAAAATTAAACTATCCAATTAAAGCATTGCGACCTTACATGTAAGAATCATCTAAAGATTTAATGTAATGTGGTTTATTCACAATGGCACTGAAATGTATTTAAAGTCCATTTTATTCAATTTTTCTAATTTTTTTTTTCTTACAAACACAATCAACACCAAATTCATAATCTAGCCAAGTAAAACCTCATCATAAGCTAAAATAGTTCCATTTATCAGACCTATCAGGTGGCTCACCAAAAATGGAATATAATAAATTAGGTGTCAAGAAAACGTTAGGATTCAACACAAGCATAATGTTTAGTTATATTTTCTTATATAAGAATGAGAAATATACCTTAACAATACTATTAAATCTCCAACCAATTTTGTTGGCATTGAACAATGAAGTAGCAAAACTTTTGTTGAGTCATGAGTTACATAATTTCTATTTTACTTATGATGACAACATAACCATATTTGGCTAGAAACTCATTGTATAAGGCAAAGAAAACTCTTTTCAGACTCAGAGTGTTTGTTGTGAGGTTTCAGGATTCAAGATCACCATTGGCCCTTCGTAAGCATGTTGAAAATTCACTAATTATGAGTTTGTATACTTCAATTCCAGCTTCTTTAGATGTGGAGTTTGATGCACCACCAACATTTTTGGCTCAATTTACATTATAAAAAATCGTGAATTTGTCCGAGGCATCCAGATTTGGTTTCGCATCTTTGAATTTTTGAAATTAAGAAGTGAAGCCCCTAGGCATGTGATATTACATAATAACAACTTGCCCCAAGCCCCTTTTTTATTCTAAGTCAAAGGGAAAAGCCATCATTAATAAATAGTTTTTTGTTGATCAGGTGCATTGTCATTAAAATATTGACTAACACCATATGTGAGCCTCTTCCCCTTGCCTTGTTTCCTTTTAACTCTATGTGGAAGATTAGAAGTCAAACTCATTTTCTAGAATAACATTGAGATCGAAATATAAAGGCACTTCCTTAATCTCATCGTTTGTTACACATGGAGAAAACATTATATTCAACTTGTTGTTAAATGTGAAGATGTTAGAGTTATGATAACGAGAGGAAGGATGAACAATGTTCATTAAACTTAATATAAAATCTGAAAAATAAACAATTCAAGTCACTTTACTTTTATCAATGAAAAAATTCTAGTTTTCATGTTATTCTTTTTTTCTTTATGTACAATCTAAAATAGGGTCATCCTTAACACGGAAAACAAAGGGGATTTAAGTATAATCACACCACGATGTCATATACCTTACACATGTCCTCGACACTAAGGATGGCGAAATTGTACGAACATAGTCTCCCCTTCTTTAAGTATACTATTTTCTCAGATATTTTTGTTTTATCTTAATTATCTTAAGATTAAATTTGTTTTAAATGTTTAAAGAAAATAATCATTTTCAATTATATAGAAGATGGGACAATGAAAAATCTAAGGCCCTCATGAACCTAATTATAATATACTTGACAAAGTCAGGTATTTTCTTTATGAGGATAAGAGGTCTTATTACTTTAATAGTAAACAATGATTTAAATAATAAGATGTTTTATTATGTGAAAAAGACAGTAATGGATGCTTTAAATGGTATATTTTTTGAGTCGGAGAAAATTATGAAGACGATTGATAATAAAAAGGATTAAAATCCACATCTACCACTTGATCGCAAAAGAAGACATTTCAATGTTGAGAAGGACAAGAGCTATTGGAACCATCAAGAAGACACCACCTTCACAAAACTAAGCAAAGCATATTGACTAGTCAAGAAAAGACTTCTAATCATTATATAAAAAGTCAAGTAATAAGAATCAAGAAGAAGTTTTAATAATTAGTCTTGCAACAAGATTAAGATAAAATTTAATAGTCTTTAAACCACGCTAAGAAGACAATTGATAAGGTTGTTGATGGCAATGCATCCACTAAAAGGACTATAGAATAAAAGGGTAGACTCCAAAAATTCCTAAGAAATTTAAGAAATAAATTAATTATGTTTTTGTGATTCTGAAAGAGCAGATATATTCAAAATGTCAGATTCCATTCAATTACAAAAACCTTGCTTATATACAGGAGACCTCCTGCCATGTGGCACACATGCGACACGTGGCGCTGACACATGGGGGCCAGATCACCACCCATGTGTCACTACGCATGTGTGTATATACACATGCGTATATACGGTATGTTACCTAATATATAGTATCTTACATTATCCTCCCTCTGCGGCTGTGTAGATGGTGATGGATCTGATGGTCCTGGATCCGTGTGAGCTGGGCCATCTAAGGTATGACCAAATGTACTCAACGAGTCTCGAACGACAAACCGTTTCATTCGAACCACGTGAACTATCTCAACCTCATGAGATCCCACCAACTTACTTGATATACCTGAGGACCAACCTTTCGGAGTACTCGGTAGGGACCAAGCCACTTGTGTAATAAACCAGTTGCAAGCCCAGGTGCAGTCAGCTTGGGAAAACGTACCAGGACTAAGTCACCGTCAGCAAAATCTGGTGGAATTTGATGTCGTGCATTGTAAGAAGATTGCTGCCGCATTTGAGCTCGACCAAGATGTTCAGCAGACTCTGCACGCAGAAGAGGCAAAACAGCATCCAAATGTCGAGCCCACATCTTTGCATCCTCGGCACGTGGCAGATTCGATGATAACCCCAATTCACTAGGCAACTTAGGATCATATCCATACAATGCCTTGAATGGAGAGATACCAATCGAACTCTGAATGCCTGTTACATAAGCAAATCTCAAACATCGCAAATACCAATCCCAGTCCGTGTGATTGAAGTTCACATACTTCGAGATCATACCCTTGAAGGTCCGATTCAATCGCTCCACCAAACCATCAGTTTGTGGATGATACGGAGAGGCAAATGAATGTTTTACCCCTAACCTCTCACACAACACTCGGAATACCTCTGCAATGAAAGCGGGGCCATTGTCTGATAACATCCGCTCTGGACAAGAATGCTGCAAAACCACATTATCGAACAGAAACAAAGCTGTTGACATGGCAGTTGCATCCGGAAGAGCACCAACCTCCACCCATCGAGTTAAATAATCGGATACAACAATGATGTACTGGTTACCTTGAGAAGAACGTGGAAAAGGTCCCATTAAATCCACTGCAATTAACTCAAAAGGGCGAGAGACATTGATGGATTCCAACACCCCCATGGCCCGAGTCGTAGAGGAATTCCGAGTTTGACAAGTGGGACAGCTTTGAATATACCTGATCACATCACCACGCATGCTGGCCAATAAAATGATCGGCGCAGCTTCTCCAACACTCGTTGGTGACCAAGATGACCTCCAACAATAGGTGAATCATGATATGCTCGAAGAAGGTGTGGAACATATGTAGAGGGTACAGCCAAACGCCATCTGTCCTCTGGATTTGTCCCAATAAAATACAATAAACCATCCTGAAGTCGAAACTGAGCATGATATTGTCGAAACCGAGGTTCGGAAGACGGATTTGCAAACGCATCGCGTAATTGCCTCGTCCATGGTTCATGTTTTTGAGCATCCTGCCACTGTTCCAAGGATGGTAAGTCGGCATCGAATACCTGAGGGGCTTGTATCAAACCGAAACGCTGCAGCTACTGCATGAGCAGGCAAAGTGGAATCGGAGAGGGGTGCTCGAGAAAGTGCATCCGCATCCACCATTGTTCGCCCAGGCCTGTGCACCACCTTAAAGTTATATACCTGGAGACGTAATGCCCATCTGGCTACGCGACCCACTAAATTCTTCCGTTTTAATAAGGAAGTGACAGCAGCATGATCACACTCCAAAAGTGTTTCACTCCCATGTAAGTAGGCATGAAGTCGTTCAAAACCCCAAACAGCAGCAAGGCATTCTTTTTCAGTAGTGGAATAATTCCGCTCAGCCGGCGTGAGTACTCGACTAATGTAAGCCACCGGGTGTCGAATTGAAGAATCCACAGCATCAGTTTGCATCAATACACCACCAATACCAACATCTGAGGCATCTACTCGTAAAATGAACGGACGAGTAAAATCTGGGTATTGAAGCAATGGTGGAGTTGTCAGGAACTCTTTTAACTGGTCAAATGCCTGCTGACACCTGCGAGTCCACCTGAAAGATACCTGTGGACGAACTAACTCCCGAAGAGGGGCAGTTCGATCAGTGAGATGATCGATGAATCGACCCAAGTACTGCACCGTGCCCAAGAAACGCTGGACTTCCTGTACTGTACGGGGACGAGGGAACTCTCGAACAGCTCGCAACTTCATTGGATCCACCTGTAAACCCTCTCGAGATATACGGTAACCCAAGTAAGTGGTGTCGGTCGAACCAAACACACACTTTTCAAGTTTCAACTTCAGGCCAACTTCTCGAAATCGATCAAGAACGCGCCGTACATCACGAATGTGATCCTCCCAAGAACCAGACCCATGAATGAGCACATCGTCGATAAAATCGGCAGTGATATCAGGCATATCGGAAAGAAGCTCATCCATCATGCGTTGAAAGGTGGCAGGAGCTGAAGTCAATCCAAAAGGCATGACCAAAAACTCGTAAAGACCAAATGGTGTCCGGAAGGCCGTTTTTGGAATATCCTCCTCAGCCATAGGAACCTGCCAATATCCTGATGCCAAATCCAACTTAGTAAACCATCGACTCTGACCCAAACGATCTAATAGATCGGCAGAGTTCGGAAGTGGATAGACATCTTTGATGGTAACATCGTTAAGAGGTCGGTAATCCACACAAAATCGGAGAGATCCATCAGGCTTGGGAACCAAATGAGGTTCACATGCCCATGGACTCCGTGACGGACGACACACTCGTTTACCAATCATATCAGTAACAGCTGTTCGCATGGCTGATAACTCCTTTGGTGACCTGCGTCGAACCGGGACTTTGAAAGGCTTTGCATTGCCGGTGGGTATACAGTGTCGAGTCTTCACACGTGCACCTTGGGACAGATCAAATTTGAACAAACTTGCATACTGTTTCTTAAGTTGTTCGATGCAGTGTGCTCGACACTCAGGTGACGGATCCGGCATTTGAACCTGTTGAGATGAACACCACCCAAGACCGGAATCAAAGGAGCTGTATGCGTGATACAAACAGCAACAAACTTCTCTGGACGTAAAGGAACAGACTGCAAGACACAGACTCCAAGCGTAATACAGGAGGAGAGAGTGAAAAATCACATGTACCTTTCGACTGCTTTAACCAATCACATCCCAGAATGATGTCAAAGACCTGGGAAGGGACAACCCTAAGAGACCCAGAGGGAAACTTACAGTTGGCACCCATAACCAGCGTAGTCGAAGTGGTGTACTGTGATACTGCACGAGACTGCCCATTACCATATAAAATGTGCAAGACCTTATCTGCTCGTCTCAAGGGTAATGAGCACCGATGCGCCAGAGAAGTAGTTATGGAAGACATACTAGATCCTGTATCCACAAGTACTGTGACTGAAACATCATTCACTCGTGCAGAAAATGTGAAAACTGGATGATTTGGTGGAACTTGCAACCCTTGATATGCATAGCGAAAAAACATGGAGGTGGAGTTTCCATCGCACGGGATCCCTCCGTCGCCCGTACGATTACTGGTTTTCCGCAACAGATCCACCCGCAAGAGAAGCGTCATCATCTGGAAGCTCATCATCAGACATAATGGCCGCCACAGGTACACCATCCGGAACATATGGTCGCCAGCCTGGATGTGGTGGACGCCAATCAGGATACACATCGCATGCCCGCCAAGTATGTCCAGGTGCCCAACAGGCCCAACAATGAACTTGATTGGGTTGACCTGCATTGTTCCGATTCCTCCTGTCACGAATCTGTGGATTTTGACCACCACGGGTAGGAACTAGAGCAAGTGCAGGACGATTTCATGGGGTGGTCCACGGGGTGGGCCCCGAGATCAACCATGAAAGGTTGTCATGCGGGCACATATGCAGCAGCGTCAACCTCCATTGGATCAGCACGCTGAATAGGAGGAGCAAGTAACCCAAGGGGACCACGGCCCTCACCAGGCACCAACTCAAATCGTTGAGCTAGTGCAAAAGCTTCAGCTTAATGGGCTCAGGCATGTTAGGATATGCACGCCGAGCTAAATCCCCGAACCTAATACTGAACCACATAACAGACTCACCAGGATGTTGTCGTATCGCATGCAGTTGTTGGAAAGCATCATCTGAATCCTCAACTTTGCCAAACGTACGTTTGAGGCATTCCGTCAACCGATTACTATTGGCTTGAATCTCCACAACCAATCCATTATACCACTTGAGCGCAGGGCCTTCCAAACATGTAGAGAATTCTCTTAGAGCATGGGCTTCATCTCAACCATGGTAACGAACAATAACTTGGAAATGATCAAACCAGTGGTATACATCATCTCCCGGATCACCACAAAAAGATCAGGGTTGAACCCTCGGATTTGTGGCCTGTGAAGAAGACAAAGGAGCACTAGAAGCAGATCCCCCGGCAAGAGGCTCAGGCGGGGAAGATGAGGGCGAACCCTCAACAAAGCGCTCCAACAACTTCGTTTGTGCATCAATAGCAGTAGCAATAATGCTAAAAGCTTGTTAAACAGGAAAAGGGCTCTCTGCCTCACCTTTTCCTATTTAACCTGTTTCCTTCACGCAGACAGGAAACCTTTCATACAACGTGCCGGAAAGGCTACACCCTTTCCTTTCTCAACTCTCAATATATCTGTATATATATATCAAACTTCTCCCAGTGCCACTATGACTGGTCTCCAAAGTCAAGGGCAAGAACGGATTTTGGCTATTGCCTTGTTAGATCCATTCATTGAAAGTACATAAACACACACACAAGATTCTCTAATATGCACCTTTCATTACTAACATGAATACAAAAGACAAAGTGTAGAGAACCTTTATCTCCTGCTAAAACTTTAAATGGAGACCCTTCTGGAGACCCCTTCTCCCTTGCCCTAACTACTCCTTAACTCCCCTTCCTTTTGCCACATCATCCTTTTCCTTTTGCCACGTCATTCTTTTCCTTTTCCTTTTCCTCTCGGTAAGGATTTCCTTCTTCACAACCTTTCCTTCCTTTTCCTTTTCCTTTTCCTCTCGGTAAGGATTTTCCTTCTTCACAACCTTTCCTTCCTTTTCCTTACTCACCTTTTCCTCTCGGTACTTCACAACCTTTCTTTCCTTTTCCTTACGCACCTTTTCCTCTCAGTAAGGATTTTCAACCTTTCCTTCCATGCTTACTACGGACCTTTCTACCCTTATTCTCTCCACAGTAGGATGTCCTATGCTCCTAATATTTTACCTTTAACAAAGCTGTCTCCATATTCATTGTTATGGAAACAAGAAAAGGAAGAGGCAGAAGAAAGGGGCAGAAGAAAAGGATACCCAACTTCTCCACCAATGAAAGAGCAGATATATTCAAAATGTCAGATTCCATTCAATTACAAAAAACTTGCTTATATACAGGAGACCTCCTACCACATGGCACACATGCGACACATGGCACTGACACATGGGCCAGATCACCACCCATGTGTCACTACCCATGTGTGTATATACACATGCATATATACGGTATGTTACCTGATATACAATATCTTACAATTCTTCTTTTGTCTTTTAAAATATAAATTATCCCTACTCAATGTCTTATCCTGGAATGACAAAAATTGCATGAATTAACATACATCTTTCCTCCTGGGTGGTGTCTTTACAACGGTTCGTCCATCGTAATGATTATGGGGCTGAAAGATTTATAAAGCATAACAAAGTCTTTAATCCTATTTTTATTAAGTATAAGACTTTGTTTTCATTTTTCCTAACAAAAACTAACAAGCATTAATAGTATGTTACATTTAGGACTTAGAATATACTCACCTCATCATCCTTGGAGTCAAGGATGGCATTTCATAAAGAAGACATAAATTTAATTGAAAAATATACGGATATTTTGGCACACGGGATTAAACGTATAAAGAATTATACGGATGTGATGACGTGGCAATATGGATGATGACATCACCAACACATTAGACCGCCTCCTTCGTTGTCATTACTCTTTCAAACATTTCTAAATAAAGGGCGTAACTTTAGATATGCCCTTTACTAATATTATTAAAGCAATTATATTTTACATTTAAAGTTTTCTTAAGTAAGATATAAACATATTAGAATATACTTTAATTAGATATGTTTTATCAGTTTCTTTAAAATTTATCTATAAAATTTATCTTTAAATTTTCCTTTTTAATTTAATAGTGTCAAATTATAAATATATATAACTTTAAAATTTTGAGTCTGAATTTCAAATTAAATTTAAATTGAAAATTAAAAAGAAACACTATAGATAATAAATTCGTAATTATATTACACTGTAAAAAACATATATAAATTTAATCATGATATATATAGAACATTATAATCAAATTATTATTAATGAACTTTAATCTATGTGTATAATTCTTTTTATAATGCATATATATATATAATATATATATATATATATATATGTATGTATGTATGTATGTATAGCCTCCACCCCTCTATGTACGTACATACACATACATATATATACATATATATTACAATAAATTATTAGTAATACACTTTAATCTTATGTGTATTATTAATTTATGTTAAATTAGGTTAACACAAGGGTGTCTATATATAGTAAAGGGCTGAACTGAGAAAGTTTTGAAGTGACGAATAAGAAAGTTGAAGGGAAAAATTAATAAAGTAGTTAATCAAGGTATAATTGATAAGGTAGTTAAGCAAGGTTGATAAGTTATTAAGAGTGAAGGAACCTCTTTAAATACCTTGGATTAAATAATCACATGTTCACCTGTATTAATATTAATTTTACATGTTTAAGTATAAGTATTAAAACTACATCAACCATATATAATATTTAAAACATTGATTAATCCTTATATATTTCATCAAGGACTACAAGGGAAATCGAGACGGTCCACGTGGCGGCCGGTAGTTGGGTAAGTAAATCCTTTTATGCGCCTTAGGGCAGGGTTTATTGCCCTTGTTCATCTGGATTTTCCACAGATTTATGACGATCTGACTATGGCGTCTTCTCCTGCAGGTATCTGTCCTCGTAAATCTATTCGCATTGCAAAATTCTGTGTATTTGTTTGTAATTTTGTACTAAATTACTGCTTTTGAGGTTATCCTGATGATTTTTCTGATAATTTCCTCAAATTTGCATAGTTGAAGATGTCAAGCAGCAAAATGGGGCCATTAATTCGACAGATAATGACTCAGATGACGATAAGCCTCTCTCTTTCCGGTTGAAATCCCCTAATAAGGCTCCGGCTAATAAAACGGCTGTGAAGAAGTCGGATTCTGACGACGAGGATAATTGCCCCATTGCTAAGCGACCACAGGTAATTATGTTGTTATAAATACGTATATACATATATACAGTTATGTAATGAAATCTCCGAATATAATATGTATAAAGAATACATACGTATATATAATACTTATAGCAGATGTGAACTCCAATGAAAGCTGTGTAAAGCATCATGCACAGCAATATGTACACATGTGACAGGCAATATATTACTTGAAAAATGATTATAATTGTTAAACGTACTTACAAAAATATTATATGTAGTTATAATTAGAATCCTTAAATCATAGTTTTCGTTAAACTGTTTATGCGATTTTATCCATACACACATAATATAATAGTAAAATCTACCAATGAAATGACAACTGCATAATCAAAATATTTTGACTTTGTAACTTATTATGAAGCTCGGCTGGCTTTTCTATATCTATATGAAACTATATCAATTGGACCTATATTAATATAACCCCTTGTAATTATAGCCTTTAGACAAGTTTTGCTATAACATGAGACCAACTTTGCAATAATCACTATCTGTGCTTAAAGTATGTGGGTAGTTTAAATACTGCGTTAACTTGACTTATAGATTAGTCCGTATAATATGTATAACTATATGATATATATTTATTATGTATATATGGAAGCTTGGTTCTAGTAACAGGATTTTGGCAATTGTCTATTGTTTGCAGCGTTGTATGTGTTAATATTTAGAACTTGTAGCTCTCTTTCTGCATGTGCGTGTGGTTAATGTTACTTATATTAAAATCTACAGGTCTCTAAAGCCACACCGAGTTCTACAGCAAAAACAGGTGAACCATCTACTTCAAAAGCTGGAACTTCCGCAAAACCTCCAGCGAAAACCCTGAAGCGACCCGGAAAAAGTCCCGAGGATTCCGAGACAGTCACAAAGAAGCTGAAAATCGAGCCAAAGACCAAGGCGGAACAGAACACGAAGAAGAGACCAATTGAACAGAAAGAAGTCGCAAAACCTGTGTCAAAGAAGTTGAGATCAACGGGGGAGGATGAAAGTACAGATACCAAGAAGACAAAGCAGGTGGAGAAGACCGTGGTAAAGAAGGCTACGGTCTCTAGTACACCAGCTGGTAAGAAGAAGGTCGTCGAAACTAAGGTCACTAAGAAGACCGTGGTAACACAAGATGGTAAGAAATGGACCACACTCGTACATAACGGGGTTATCTTCCCCCCTCCATATCAACCCCACGGAATCAAGATGCTCTACGATGGTAAACCCGTCAATCTCACTTCAGCTCAGGAAGAGGTCTCTCTCTCTCTCTCTCACTCTCACACACGCACACTAACGCTATATTATATAGAAGTGATAGCTTTAATTCACTAATCATATTAATACATATACTTACAGGTTGCTACTATGTACGCCGTGATGAAGGACACGGAATATATGTCTAAGCCGAAGTTTAACACTAACTTTTGGAACGATTGGAAGAAGATTCTTGGTGCAAACCATATAATTAAGAAGCTTGAGCTTTGTGATTTTACTCCTATTTATGACTGGTATCAAGCAGAGAAAGAGAAGAAGAAGCAGTTAAGCACTGCGGTGAGTGTATACATGTGTATTATCTTTGTACGTTTTTATATATGTATCTGTGCGTGTGTGTACACTCTCAAAACACAACATATATACAAATAAGAACTAGTTCGTCTTGTTGTGTGGGTGTGAACTTGTTTAACTCTTGCTTTACAGGAGAAAAAGCAAATGAGAGAGGAGAAAGCCAAGGCGGAAGAAAAATACACATGGGCATTGGTGGATGGTGTTAAGGAAAAAGTTCGTGTGTATATACATACTCACATGCATATATCCATGCATATATGCATGTGTATATGCATGTGTGCGTTGTATACATACCCTTATAACATGCTAGGTGTGCAGGTTGGTAACTTCCGTGTGGAGCCTCCAGGACTATTCAGGGGCCGTGGGGAGCATCCCAAATGGGAAAATTAAAGAGGAGAATATTCCCTGAGGATATTGTGATCAACATTGGCAAAGATGCACCTGTACCTGAATGTCCAATGCCTGGTCACAAGTAATAACATATAATAATAATTCTAATGTATATGTACTGTACTACCTTTATTAATATATTAAACATTTTTTTATTCTTTTAACTTCAGGTGGAAGGAAATAAGGCATGATAACACAGTTACCTGGCTTGCTTTCTGGAATGATCCAATCAATGAAAGGGAGTGCAAGTATGTGTTTTTGCACCCGAGCAGTAGTTTGAAAGCTCAGAGTGACATGAAGAAGTATGAGAAGGCTAGGCTGCTGAAGGTATTATAGATATATATAACATATATCTTACGTGCGTGCGTGCATCTGTGTGTGTGTTTTGCCAAAAATACATATATATTGACCGTGTGCGATTGCAGGACCTACATAGAGAACATTCGAAAGACTTACACTAAAGACTTTACGTCTTCAGATGAAACAAGGAGACAAATTGCTGTTGCGACTTACCTTATTGATAGACTCGCTCTCAGAGCTGGAAATGAGAAGGTATGTAAAATATCAAATATATTTTCATTATATAAGATATATAAAATATATATTTACGCTACTGTATTATGTATAGTTAAAGTTATCGCTATCTTATTGCAGGACGATGATGAGGCAGATACTGTTGGTTGCTGCTCTTTGAAAGTTGAGCATGTCAAACTACTTCCTTCAAAGAAACTCGAGGCATGTTCATATCATAATATATTATGTACCGCTATACATTAATATTGTAATCTAATTATTATTTATAATTATCTTCGCTGTATGCAGTTTGACTTCCTGGGTAAGGATTCCATACGATATTACAATGAAGTAGCGGTGGAAGAGAAAGTTTATAAAGCCATAGGAGACTTTAAGAAAGGTGCTGCGTGTCCGTGTGTTTGCGTGTGTAGAGAGAGAGGGAAGGAGTGCTGGTTTTAATTTGTATGTCTGGCTGTATATATGCATATATGCATATATGTATTTATTGTAATTTTGAATTGCAGGTAAGAAGAAGGGCGACGATTTATTTGACAGGTTGGACACGAGCAAATTAAATGCTCATTTGAAAGAGTTAATGCCGGAACTCACTGCAAAGGTTTTTCGAACGTATAATGCATCTATCACCTTGGACAGCCAGGTTAGTAAATGTGCACGCAGCGTGTGAGATACCGCACACGTGTGCTTGTGTATGTGTATACAAATATATATATATTATATATATATATATAGAGAGAGAGAGAGAGAGAGAGAGAGAGAGAGAGAGAGAGAGAGAGAGAGATGTATGTGTGATATCTGTGTGTCTCACTTGTTATTCTACATCAGCTTGTGAGTACGTCTGGTTCTATTGTCGTGGAGAAAGTTAGTGACTACCAACGTGCAAACAAGGAGGTAATGTCATGGAATGATTTTTTTTTACTGTAGTTTTTTAATTTTATTTATCATGTATTATTCTAACTATTTTAACAGGTAGCTATTCTGTGCAACCATCAACGCACCGTATCCAAAGGCCACGGTGCACAGATGGAGAAACTAGAGACCAAGATGGCAGAATTGAAGGTACGTGTCTGTCTGAGAGAGAGAGAGGGAGAGTGAGAGAGAGGGAGAGGGAGAGAGAGTTTACTATATAATCTTACAGGCGTTGCGTGAAGAGATTGTGAAGGACCTCGAGAGAGCTAAACAAGGGAAACCTCCTCTCAAGGATGCAGATGGCAAGCCAAAGCGGAATCAAAGCCCAGAGCAGTAAGTCACACACACGCAGACGCAGACGCACACATACACACTCACACACACATGCCCGCACTTTATCTAGATGTATTTATGTTGGTTGTTATATATAGCATACTCACTGTATGCATCTTTCTCATATATTCACAGATACATCTCTCTCCAGATATATACAGATATCTTGATATATACGCTATGTTCCATGTTGATGAATGTGATGTAAAACGTCTGTTTATGACATATGTTTGTATGCGTGTTCTTGTTTGTACAGATTACAAAAGAAGCTAGAGAAAATGGATGAAAAGATACAGAAGACAGAACTTGACATGAAACAAAAGGACGATTTGAAGACTGTTGCTCTTGGAACCTCGAAAATTAACTATCTTGACCCTCGTATCACTGTTGCATGGTGCAAGAGGAACGAGGTTCCCATTGAAAAGGTACATGCCTATAAACACACGTAGACATACATATAAATTGTTATCGTAATACCATGTACACATATACACCATTTCTAAATGCTGTTTATTTTCTTTCAGGTGTTTCAGAAATCCTTACTTCAGAAGTTTGCTTGGGCAATGGATGTTGAACCAACTTACAGATTTTAATAAAACTCTTAAAGGCAAGCTCAGATTTTTTATATATATTGTGTGTGTGTGTGCGCGTGTGTGTTAACCACTACAAGGATAATCACACGGTTGTGTGAAACCATTATTGGTCTCTATGAAGCGATCAAGCACATATATCTCTATTTAATTAAGTTTACAACAGCGCTGAATTAAACAAAATAAGATTTCATTTAACTTAATGGATGATATATATTTATGTGTGTGTGTGTGTGTGTGTTTGATATATTATATGCTTCTGAGTTATTTATACTATCACAGTTTGCGGATTATATCAGAAGTATTTTATGATTATATAAGTATCTCTCTCTCAACAAGATTTTGACTAACTTGAATCAGAAAGTCACAATACATACATATACCTTTATAAGAAACGCATATCTTTAACTACATAGTTATGTATATACTTGGCACATACATGTAATATACATGACTAACGTGTAAATTCTTATGCAGAAAGGAAGGCCGTCAACTTGTATGTTCAAAGGGGATGTTGTACGGACCTCACATTTACTTCAGTACGGACCAGGGAAGACGCCGTTTGCACGGTGCTCATTCCAGTTCTCTACCTGCAATTACAACCACGGGATTCGTTTCTTCTTTTTTCATCCAAGGGCTGAGGATCATCGAATAATACCCATTCATTGGGACACAATGCACGGTATGCCTTCCTGTATTTTTCACACCTCTTATCTCCTTCCCCATTCTCCTGGATGCATCTAAGAATACAGACACGTGTATTACTAATGTTTGTATTGACAAAGAAACAATATATTACATTTTTTTATTTAATTCATTTCTTACTTGTGGTATTCTACGTATTTAGTGAAACAATGCTTTGTTTGATTGGTAGCCGGAAAACGGCTGTCTTCTGGATATGTCTTCACATCGGCTGCCTGCAAATTGCTGTTATTAATCATACATCTCTCTCTCTCTCTCTCTCTCTCTCTCTCTCTCTCTCTCTCTATATATATATATATATATATATATCACATATAATGTAATATTAAGATATCATACGTAAAATGTATGAACTTGTATTTACTATGCACCGTTATTTTGCGTTTGCTTCCATCATCTCCTCGTTTCTTGTCCCCATGGCTGCGTCTGCCCTAAAAGGTCCTTCAGCTGAATCTATACGACCGTTCGTGTCCAACGGTGGGAGATCCAACGGCCAGTCGATGAAGGCGCTTTCCACGTCATTCCCATTTTCCCGCGCAAACTCTGTATTCTTAGGCTTAACTAGAGCTAGGGTTTTTCAGCGAGAATGGGAAAGAATGCAGCGGCGGCTGTCAATCCGGTGCGCAGATCGCCCAGATTCTCCTCGCCAAGGACGCCGAAGAAGCAGCCGGATCGATCTCCAGGTAAGAGATCACCCGCAGTAAAGAGATCGCTCGGATTGTCCCCTGCATTTCCGTCTAAGAAGGTAGGTTCATTCTTTTCGAGCAAGAAGAGCAAAGGGAGAGTGTCTCTGGATAGGATAGAATGTGACGGGACCGTGTACGAGCTCGGACAGGATGTTTATGTCCGGAGATTAGAATCCGCCTCGTATGAGTCCGATGAAGAGCTAGAAGAATGCAGAGTGTGTGAGAGAGTGGATGGAGAACTGATGATTGAATGTGATTCATGCCTTGGTGGTTTTCATCTCGGTTGTTTAGATCCTCCGCTTCAAGTGGTTCCGGAAGGTGATTGGATTTGTTTAATGTGTGAGGGAGGAAGCTCAAGTAAAGATCACGAAGGTACTCAAATGCCAAAGAAGAGACACAGAACTGCTCGAGAGAGACTTCTAGCTGCGGAATTGTGGGCTGCCCGCATTGAAAGGTATATATATAGATAGATAGATAGATAGATAGATGGATAGATATAATGCATGTCCGTTATTTTAGGCTGTGGAAAGAATCGGATGGGTCGAGCTGGTTTTCTGGATTCTGGTACCTCATACCCGAGGAAAGTGCAATTGGAAGGCAACCGCACAATGGCAGAAGAGAGCTTTTAAAACGAATCATATTGATCAAAATGAGGTACTCTCTCTCTCTCTCACACACACACACGCAGACACACACACACACACACACACACATTTACGTGTCTCATAGTCAAACACACGCACACACGGATAGACAAACACGCACACAGAAACATGTATACTCATGTCATGTTGGTGTTTGTAGATTGGTTCTATACTTAGGCAATGTTTTGTCTTGACTCCTGAAGAGTTCTCTAAAGCTAGAACTGAAGGTGATGACGTCTTTTATTGCGAGTACGAGTATGATGTAAGGTTTCACACGTTCAGAAGAATCGCAGACTTGGAACAAGCTGCAGACGAGGTAAATAACTTTTTATATGCTTGTAGACTAAACCCCCTCTCCGCTTCCCCGTTCGTCACCATCCATTTCGCATAATTTCCAGGGAACTTAGAGGGAAAGTAGGTTTATGAGCCAAAAAAATACATATGCATGCCAAGAACTAATGTGTAGATCTACTGTCTCATTCTGTGTGGATCTTCTTATTGGGAATGCTAAATTCCCCTGACAATTAACGTAAAATAAATGGTGCCGTAAAGTGTCCTTGTATTGTCTGTTATATGTATATAAGTAGATTTAGTACCTACATTATGTCATGCAGATTGATAGTGATTATGAAGAACTGCCATTGGATCACAAAGAAAAAGATGTGGCTCCTAGGAAACGCAAGTCCCTTACACCAAATAGAACACCAAAGAAGAAGGTGAACGTATTTGATAGAACTCATGCAGTCGTATTAATGTTGAACTAGATTTCATGATCAGGTTCATACAGAAGTCACTGGAATAGATGCCTTATTAACACGGAAAACTACTAAAAGGGCACGGAAACCTTTGACAGAGGTTGAAAAAGCAAAGGCTGCGCTGGCTCTTTCTTCAGTTCCTGGATCTTTACCATGTCGGAGAAGTACGGATACGCCCGTGCGCCCGCGCACGCGCACACACACACACAGATATAATATGTGTCTGTGTGTGCGCGCGCGCGCGTGTATCTTAATATTATTCTTATGCATTATGTTGAATTAGGGAGAGGACAGAGATAGAGGCATTTGTAACTGATGCAATTGGAAATGGAGCAGAATGCTTGGGTAAATGTCTCTACATCAGTGGAGTCCCAGGAACAGGAAAGGTAAGCGTAAGATTTTGCACGCACACTCCACACGTGTAGATATATGCATACACACAACTTATTGTATATCTGTTCGTGTTTATTTAAACGTATAACAGACAGCAACAATTTTGGATGTGATGAGGAGTATGGAAGAGAAGCTCAGTGCAAAAGAGATCCAACCGTATCGTTTTGTTGAAATCAATGCTCTCCGTCTAACTTCTCCAGAACAAGCATACACGGTAAACAACGTCATATTTCTTGTTAAAAAATGTGTGCTGACGTACAAATATATGTGAACTTCACAGGTTCTCCATGAAGCTTTGACTGGTCAAAGACTGGGATGGAAGAAAGCACTACAGCTGCTTGATGAAAGATTTTCTAATGGCAACACATCAAAGGGGTCGACAGACGACCATGCATACTTCTGGTTGACGAGCTTGACCTTCTAGTAACTCGGAGCCAGTCTGTAGGTCATCTCTCTCTCTTCAAGTTTATCTCTGACTTTGGTCCCCTTTTCTAGGTGCTCTATAATTTATTTGATTGGCCTTGCCGGTTAAATTCTCGACTTATAATTATTGGTGAGTGCAACTTTCAAGCCATCCAATTGTTTCCACACACAACTGCTCTGTAACTGTGCGTATCTGAGATGCTATTTCTATATATCGCATATCTTTGTTGAATATAAAGCATACTTCAATAACGTAGGATATATGATACTAGTGACTGTAGTTATGCAGTATACGTTATCGTCTTTATATATACATTATATATACATGTGTTATATATGTTTCTTTGTATGTACATGTAGATACATCGTCTCCTACTACAGAAGCTCATTCAAAGTACACTTGTTAAACAGGTATTGCAAATACAATAGACTTGCCTGAGCGTTTGCTGCCGCGTATTGCTAGTCGTATGGGGCTACAGAGACTTTCTTTCAGCCCGTACACGTATGGGCAGCTTCAACAGATTATAAGTTTTCGTTTATCCGGCATTGAGGCTTTTGAAAAGCCCGCTGTGGAGTTTGCATCACGTAAAGTATGTATCCTATATGTATAATTGTTGTAATCATATTATATTAAGTATAGCTTATTTGTATTAGTTGTATTGACTATTTGGAAGTTAGTGGAGCTATTTCACATCTGTTTATCTATTATGCATAGATAATACATACATACAAATGTGTTGTTCTTATTATCAGGTGGCTGCAGTTTCTGGTGATGCCCGTAGAGCATTAGAACTGTGTCGCAGAGCTGCGGAAGTTGCAGAATGCCGGCAAGCCATTGAAGTAATGTCTTCAATATATATATATATCACATAACATGCATATGCATCAAAATTGAATGTTACAGAGTCGAATAACAATCTGATTGGAATGTCTGATATTGAGGTTGCTGTTAATGAGATGTTTCAAGCTCCGCATGTTCAGGTAACTGACTGTTTTCTGTCACATGTACATATACATCCATCCCAACCATATACTCATATCTTATGCGTGTGTTTGTACATATGTACGGGAGAACAAACCGTTTGCAAACAGGTAATGAGGAGATGTTCTAAACATGCAAAGATCTTTCTGGTTGCAATGGTTTACGAGTGCTTGAAAACTGGCATGGCTGAAACAACATTTGAGCGGGTATTACATATATATTCATCGACGTGTTATTGTATTTACACGATATATGCTTTTAGGTTGCCAGGTCACACTCGCTATTATGCTCAAACAACGGTGAACAAGCTCCTAACAAAGACTTACTTTTATCCATAGGGTACGTGAATATGTAGATCTATGTTGTGTGTGTGTGTGTGTGTGTGTGTGTGAGTTTTATTGGACTTGTTCCTGCAGGTGCAGACTTGGAGAGTGCAGACTGTTACTATGTGAATCTGGAGCCAAACATAGATTGCAGAAGCTACAGCTAAACTTTCCAAGGTTGGACTACACACACACACACGCACACACACACACTAGGCACATGTGTGTGCGTGTGTTTTTTTTGTTAACAGCTTGTTATATTGCAGTGACGATGTAGCATTTGCTTTGAAAGACACTCCGGATCTTCCATGGATTACCAAGTATTTGTCTTGATTGGTAAGTGCTTTTCTCCGTGGATTAAATGAAATATATTAAGCTACAAATCTTTGTTATCATTGTAACTCTTATTATTTGGTATATATATAAGACACTTATATGACTTGTGTGTTGGAAATTAAGCTGATTTTATTGATATGTTTTTCCAGAATCGTCTTTAACCTTTGAAAGTGGTCGTGACTCTGGAAACAACACAAGTGGTCGTGTAACTTCTGCATTCCTGGGTATGTTGTATCCTGTGCTGTGCGTGCGTGTGCATGTGTGTGTGTGGAGATCAACAGACTGCAAAAAAATAACGAGTAAACGTCAGTTTTGAAGTTTTTGCAACGTCATGTTGATGAGCGTGGTCTTGATCTACCCGTGGACCTAAGGAAAATAAATATGTAATTTTAAAGCATGCATATTCCTGGTATTGGATGAGCTTTATCTTAAATATTTATTAACTGTAAAGTTTATCTTAAAGAATTAATAGTTATGTAATTTATAATTGCTAACTTAATAATTAATTATTCATTTAACTTCTATTTTATTTTAGAGTATTATATTTACGCCAAATATCCTTAGGAGCTGAGACATACCGTACATTTGATATCCTTGTGTTATTTATTCGAACCAAGCTATATATTATATACCATATACCATTATATACCAATAAATGGGATATATATATATGTATGTATGTATGTATGTATCTGTAATATAATGCAAACAGTTATAAAAATTAAATAATAGTTTATTACTCATTTGAAAGGTTTATGACAAAGACTCGTTTACTATGGACTGTTAATGTACACTTCAAACCACGTACATACACACACACATATAGAGAGAGTGTGTGTATAAGAATGAATAAGAAAGAACAAGCCTACTAGAGTTTATATAAATTGTAAAGCTGGTACGGATAAGGTAGAGTCGGCCGTACCCGCCAGGGACACACGTCAGCGTCCAAGCGTACCGGATCTTTCTTTTTCTTCCACTTACACTTATTTAAAAAATGCCACGTCATTAATATATATCTAAAGTGATTAATTAAATTAAATATTAAACTATAATTGTGATTAAGGAGGTTTTTTTAATTAATTATAATTTAAGGTTATTGAGTTACCTTATATTTGTGCTTGCTTCAAAGTGAAAGGATTGGCGGCATTTGGTTATAGATTTTGGGTATAGAAAAATGGATTGTAAACAATTTCAAGTTGTAATTGCAATTGTGATTTTCATTTGATGTATGTTAGGAAAAACTATAACATGACAAGTATGTTAACAATTAAATTACTTTTTAATACTTTTGAATTGGCCATTACATGTGATGACATAGCAAGGCGGAATTCTTTATTCATTTGGATGTATATAAGTTTAATGTGTATATTGAAAGAACATTTCTTGCTTTTTATAATGATGCTATGTTTAAGTTAAAAATGTGTGTATTATGAGATATTGCTTATTTCTATGTACAGAACTTGCCCAAGAGTGTGTGTTGCCCTTACCAAATTAGGCATTGATAATCTCATTAAGGATATTACAGATGAGTACAGTATTGGAATAATAAGATAGTTAAGGAGTTTTGTAATACAAAAAAATAAAGCTTCGAGATAAATGCATTGTTTAACCATCATTACAAAGATTAAAAAAAACTATTTAAAGAGTTTGAGAGGATCAGAGGCATTTTTAATGTTGTTGAAGCCATTTATGAAAGTTATTTACAAGTGATTACACCAAAACTTTATTTATAAAATTATTATGGAAGGGTTTTTCATTATATTATACTTCAGCTGATTATCTCAGCAAAAAAAGTATATATAATGATTATGACATTAGATGGGCAAGTAATTTGCATAACTCTAATATTTTTAGTAGGTCAACAGCTAATTTAAGAATTAGATATTGCATATGCTATTATGTAATGGTGAATTAAAAGCTTGTTCAGAATTATTATGAAGAGGAATGATACAAGTTAAAGTATTGTGCTTGATCAAATAGTTACATGTTGTGTTCTTCATAACTTATGTCTTTACATAGTATAGTTTTAATAATGCTTGATGGCTAAAGCTAAAAAAGAGTTGAAAACTACTATAATAAAGTTGAGGAGGAAAGTACATTGACTCTTCAAAAGGTGAGAAATACCTTTAAGTGATGCAAACTTGATAAAAATGAGGTAGCTAAAGCATCATCTTATAATTTTATATCGGATGAAAGCAATATGATTTATTCTATGGAAGCTTTAGTAAGATTCTTGAAGAACATGACAATGTAATAATATAATATATGTCAGGCCATGAGTAACTATTAAACTCAGAAAAGAGGGATCTTTAGTAAAAATGTTGTTTAAGAATACAACATAAACATTGTGAAGCAAGTATTTAGAGAAAATGACCTTAGTGAGTAAAAAGAATAAGAGTAGTTTGTTTGGTGTTAGAGTGATATTTTGATTATTTTTAAAACATAAATATTACAGCGGTGTGTTTATTTGTACATCAACTTATATGTTTGCTTAATAAAATATAAGTGGATATATTCTCTTATGGATCGTATTCTTAAGCAATTACCTATATTTCTGATTAAATATGCTCTGACGTAATATATTAAATATTAAGTTGTAAATTTAATTTTTGTGCATTATTTTATCAAATGTAAATTTATTGCCCTCACAAAAACCTGCATATGTTCGTGTATACAAAGGTATGCCTTACAGTTACCGAGTGACACGTGCAGTTCCATGTTCAATCCACACTACTGCGTCGTCCGGCGTGCATTGAAAACAACCACTATAATTCGATAATTAAAAAATTTATAATTTAAAAAAAAAAACAATTATTGTGTAACACTCTACACACATGCATGTTTTGTGTGTATACACAACACTTACTTCTGAAGGAAGCCTGGTTGGCCTTCATCCCATCCTTAAAAGGCTCATTACAATGACACAGAACACTTGAAGGACCTACGTTGTGAAACTCACTCTTGCCTGTATATAATAAAATAAACAACCGGACAAACCTAAGAGCATCTCCATAGAAACATGTGAGTAAATTTATTTTACTTAAAAAGTAATATAATTAAAAATTAATTTCTTGCACTCTGCGAACCGTATTTACGCAACATATACCCAATTTTTTATAAGCTTGATAATTATTAATTATAAGATATTAAGGGTTAAAAAGCTGGTCAATTTATTATTAATGTATTAAAAATTTAATTCTATTATTATACATGTAAAAGTTAATTAAAAACTATAAAGGTTATTTTGTTAGGTTTTTCCTTAATAATAATATATTTCGATGCAACGATTGAAATTTATTTAATGTTTGATTTATTAATCAAATCTAACATCTATGTTTATACGATTCTCAATTTAATACATTTCTTTGTACTAAAATGAGTTTAACTTAATAAGTAATACTTATAATATATAATAATGATATTGTACTAAAATGAGTTTAACTTAATAAAGTCATACTTATAATATATATAATTATCATTACACAATAGCAATACGTTTTATACATATGTTTCTATATATAATATGTAAATGAATAAATTTTTTCATTATTACAAATTTGACAAAAACAATTAGAACGCTCAAGATGAGCTTAAGTTCATATTAAGCTACAAATCTCGTTATCATTGAACTCTTATTATGTAATGTTATATTATTTTTAAATACAATAATGCTTGTGATGGAATAAGAAGAATCATCTTGTGTTCTTTTAACATAGGATGACGCCCATGCAAGTAGTCCGATAAGTGTATGATGTTTGTGTGTGTGTGTGTGTGTGTGAGTGAGAGAGAGAGAGAAGAGAAAGAGAGATTATCAGTACATGCCCATTTAATATTGTGAAATGTGATCAACAGACTGCAAAGAAATAACAAGTAAACGTCACTTCTGAAGTTTTTTGCAATGGATAGTCCGGTAGTCAAGCGACGTAAGGTAAATAAATATGTAATTTTTTAAAATGCATATTCTGAATTTTTCTTAAATATTTATTAAATGAGTTTATCTTAAATTATTTAAGATTATATAATTTATAATTGATAAATTAATAATTTATATTCATTTAGTTTCTATTTATTAGAACATTATATTTATATTATTTATACTTTGAATAGCTGAGCTATATCGTGCGTTAAGGTAGCATTGATATCGTTGTGTTCAGTATGTGTTGCTATTTATATTTCAATAGTCGTGGGCTTGGTGCATATTTGAACCAACATACCATATACCATTATATTCCCAATTAATGGTGTGTGTGTGTGTATATATATATATATATTATAATCCAAAATAATTATAAACTTAATTAGTAGTTTATCACTCATTTGATATGTTTATGACAAATACTTGTATAGTGTCAACTCTACTACATGTATACACACACACACACACATTATATCATGAGTTGATAAGGAAGAAGTATTATAACATGTATAAAGAATAGAGTTTTTCATCATCGAAAATTCAAATAATTTATGTGTGTGTATGTCTTTTTATATCTTAAATTTATATATAGTATAGCAATGTATACATATATATGTATTTAAAATGTTCATTATAATGACAATATAAGATATAACACAAAATTTATAATAAATAATTAGAAATTTTATGAAGTGGATTGTATGCGTTAGTTATGTACTTTTCTTTAAATTTAAATTTAAAAGTATATATTATAGTTTACAAGCTATTTAATATTTAGACATGCAATATTTTAAATTTAAAAAAAATATATATATATATATATAATCTCTAAACTTTGTCTATATAAACATATATATACTATATTTGTGTGTGTATATACAAGAGGCTACATACACAATATACACAATAATTAAACACTCAATTTTTAAAATATATATTACAGTCGCATACACGCAAAATGAAATTGATGAGATATTTAAACATATAATTTCTCTAATCACAGAACTACTTTATAAGAAACATATCAATATTAAAATTTAAATAAATTATTTAAATGATTTAAATCAAATATTTTTTTTATTGAACACTAGATACAAAAGGATTATGATATCAAAATTAGTATAAAATATTAAATACTATGTAGTTTTAATATATATTCTCTTAAATACATGTGCATAGATAATTCATTAATATTAAAGGCAAATATACTTATATGTGTATGCCTACATGTGTTTTTTATGTTTGACCAAGGTTACAATTAAATATTAACAAGGAATTTTTATAAATATATAAAATTCTTCTTTGTTCAGAAAGTATTTAGAGGTTTTCTATATACACATATACACATCCATGTAAATATATTCAAACTACGTATGTATGTATGTAATTTTGTTTAAGTGTTGTTGGTTCTATGAGATATAATTTGTGACTTTTAGATTGTGTAATTTAAAAATTATTAAAATCCATATCAATATAGTATAGAAATGTAATGAACTTTTAAATGAGTAAAAAAATAAAGTAAAAATAAAATTTTACATTATTAAGTTTCTTATGTTAAATATTATAATGTTTTTCATACCGTGTTATTATAAGAAATTATAATTGGACTTTTAAAAATTTAAATTAATATAGTAAAATTTATCATGTATTATGCTAAATTATTGTTTATGTTATTAAATAATATATTTTATTACTTTAAAAGTAATTATTAATCTTTTATTTAATGAAGATTATTATAAAAGGTTTATAATAGATGTATTATTGGAAAATAAAATTTGATTGCATATTCAAAATTAAAAATTATAAACTCAACTTATAATCAAAACTAGTTTTATTAAATGTATATATTAAAACCTAAAGTAAAATGAAAATTATTATAAAAACATTTAAATTACCTTATATTGAAATACAACAATATTAATGATATTGAAACTTATAAAATGTAATAAAGAAAAAATATTATTATAAAAGACACTTGTTATAAATATAAATTCAATGTAGTATAAGTGTATTGGGGAGATAAGAAATGAATTGTACAATTGAATAATAATATTTAATCAAAAAATTTATGAAGCGGATTATATGTTTTACTTATGTAGTTTTTTTTTTAAATTTAAAAGTGTATATATTATAATTCACTACCATTATATAATTTATTAATATATAATTTATAACACATAATATTCTAAATTTCAAAAAAAAAAAAAAAATTGTTTATATACTTTACATATATATACTACATTTCTGTGTATATATACAAGAGCCTACATACACAAAAATTAAATACTCAATTTCTAACATATATAGTATCATAGTATACTTATAAAATAAATATTAATACATTAATTTCTTTAATCATAAACTTCTTATAATAAAATTATCAATACCAAAATTTATTCAAATTATTTAAATCAAATATTTTTTTATTGAACATTGCATTAATGAATTATATGCTTACATATACAAAAGAATATATATTTAAAAATACATAATATTTAACATTTTATACTTATTTTGATATAAATCTACTTGTATGTGTATGCATACATATGCTTTTTATGCTTAACTAGGGTTATAATTAAATTAACAAGGATTTATATTCTATAAATATGTAAATTCTTCTTTGTTGAATATATTAGAAAGTATTTAAAAATTCATCCATATAATATAACCAAGTTACATATATACGTACTTAATGTTTATATACTTAAGTGTTATTCATTCTTTATAGTTTGATTATGTAAATCCCAAAAATTATTGATAATTTCATGTTGTAATGTTGTAAGTAACTTAATTAATTTGTATTTTTTAAATATAATTCATATTTTATCTATATAATAAAGAAATGTAATGAACTTTCTAATGAGTGAAAAGATAAAGTAAAATTAAAACTTTACATTATTAAGTTTCTTTTGTTGAATATTATAATGTTTTTTATAATGTGTTATTATAAAAATTTGAATCAGACTTTTAAAAGTTTAAATTAATATAATAAAATTTATGTATCATGTTAAAATCATTATTTATGTTACTAAATAATATTTTATTGCTACTTTAAAAGTATTTATTAATCTTTATTATTTAATGAAGATTAATACAAAAAATTTATAATGGATGTATTATTGAAAAATAAAATTTTATTTTATGTTGAAAAAAAAAGTGGTAACCTCAATTTATAATAAAAAATTAATTTTATTATATATATATATATTAAAACTGATTATTGATACAAGTGATATAAAGAAATTAAAATAATTCCACGAAGAGAATTTACTCAAATTAAAAGAGTACATTATCACTTCATGTGGGTTAAATTTTTATAAAAAGAAAAACCCTAATCAAATGCGTACATGGTTATTTAAAAATAAATATTTATTCAACATTAACTTAATTTAAATTCTACATACAAACTACAAGTATATTATGACAATTTACATTAACTATATGTTATTCTTATATAATTAAAAAAAATAAAATACATATTTTAATTTAAATAATACTAATAAAATATCAAAATTCAAATTAAAACACATTTTTCACAACAAGATCAATTTTTTAGATAAAACGCAGCGTTCACAGAAAAAATACAATAAAGAAACCATTTTTCGAATAAACCATCTTGTATAACTTTACAAACCACCAAAAAGTAAAATAATAAAAATCTCATATTACTTAATTAGTGGTTTAAAAGTAAAATGAAAATTATTGTAAGAACATTTAAATTTGCCTTATATTACAAATACAACAATTTAATGACATTGAAACTAATAAAGTGTAATAAAAAGAAAAGTATTATTATAAAAAACTTCTTCCAATATAATTAAGTAAATGTGTTAAACATACTGTGAGATGAATGGGGAATCACATGTTTTAAAATATGTTTAACTTGTACAAACAATAATGAAGATTTTAAAATCACTAGATTTCACATTTTCATTAAAAATTATATTACATAAGAAAATTTATAAATACATAATCAGGTTTATTTAAAATATTTAACAAGCAAAATAAAATTAACTTTTAAATTATTATTTCATTATAATATATAGTTTAATATATAAATAAACATTTGCCTTGAAAGACACTTGGATTACCAAGTATTTCCTTTGTAAATAAATGAGTTCATATTGAAGTACATATCAATTATCAGTGTAATCTATATATATAATTATATAGTATGTAATTGTTAACTTATCTGAAGCTCTTAATTACAATGTATTGAAAATTAAGCTGATTTGTATACAGTTTTTTTCCATAATCATCTTGTGTTCTTTTTAGCAACGTAGGATGACGAAGCTTTGCATTCATGGTATTTGTGTGTGTGTGTGAGAGAGAGAGATACATTAGAGTACTATTAATACTGTGAGATGTGATCCACAAATTGCAAAGAAGTTTTTGCAATGGAGTAGTCCATTAGTTGATAAGCGTGGTTTGGATATATAAGTAATTTAAAATGTTATTTAATAATAATATAAGATATAATGAATAATGTTGCATAAAGTTTATAATTATGAAGCAGATCTTATATACAATTTACTTATGTAGTTTTCTCTTGAATTTAAATTTTAAAAGTGTATTAATATTTATAACATGCAATATTCTAAGTTTGAAAATATAAATTGTTTTCATATATATAATCTTTAAACTTTGTCTATGTAAACATTTTCAACATATTATCCTAGCATATTTGCAAAATGAATTTAGATAATTATAATTTCTTAACTATAAATTACTTATAATAAAATTAGCAATATCAAATTTTTTGTATTTTTAAATATATATTCTTTTATATAATATTCATTGTGTAACCCTAAGCGTTTAAGACCAACAATTTTTATTTATATAAAATTGATAAGAAATTAACCTGCTTTTTATTTATTAAAATAACATTTCCAACTTTTACATGTTGTTAGTATGTCTTGATTTTATGAAATTTCAAACAAAATAAAATGAAAAACAAAAGTTAATTTTTAAACTTTGTCTATGTAAACATGTACATACTACATTTTTATGTATATATACAAAAGTACTACATATACAAAAATTAGATATTCAATTTCTAACATTAATTTGTTTAATCACAAAAGTACCTATAGTAAAAGTATCAATATCAGAATTTAATTAAATTATTGAAATTAAATATTTTGTTTAATGAAAATTGCATACAAAATGATCATAATATTAAAATTAATATAAAATGTTTAAATACTATGTATTTTTAAATATATTTTCTCTTATACACACACATATGTATATATAATTCATTAAATATATAAGATAAATATACTTGTAACTATATACATACATGTGCTTTTTACTAGCTACACCTACAACTAGACATTAATACATTTTATAAATATGTAAATTATTCTTTAAATATTTCTCTTGGATTAATTTAGAAAGTGTTTAGAGGTTTTATATATATGTATGTATGTATGTATACATACCCATGCAAATGCATCTAATTAAAATTACATATATATGTACATAATATTTATATACATGCATGTGTTTGAGTGTTGGTTCTCTTCCACAAAACAAAATTTATTGTGTAGTTTAATAATTATTATTAGTAACATCTTTTAACAAGACATGTATGTAACCTAGTTAATTGATTTTTAATTTTTTTAATATAATATAAAAATGTAAATACCTTTTAAATTAATAATTAATCCATATTTTATTGATATGGTATTGAAATGTAATGAACTTTCTAATGTGTGAAAAAATACAATAAAATCAAAATTTAAATTATCAATTTGTTGAGTATTATAATATTTTTTATAATGTGTTATTATTAAAAATTGACATAAGACTTTTAAAAGTGTAAATTATAATACAATTTATTATGTATCATGTTAAAATTATTAATTGTGTTATTAAATGATATTTTATTGTTACTTTAAAAGTAATTGTTCATTTAACAAAAATTTAATACAAAAAGTTTATAATGAATGTATTATTAAAAATTAAATTTTAAGTCATGTTCAAAATCAAAAGTGGTAACCTTAAAAATAATTTTATGAAAATATAATAACAACAATTTTGACAAAAATACATATATTGATTAAAATGAAAAATTATCATAATAAAATTTAAGTTTACCTTATATTAAAAAAATATATTTGAAGACATTAAAATTTATAAAGCATAAAAAAAAATTTATTATTAAAAAATTATCTTACATGTGTATAAAAAACATAATTATGTATATTATATAATTTGAAAGATGAGAAATAAACTATGTAATAAAGATGTTTAACTTGTATAAAGGAGTAACCAAAACTTTAAAATCACTTCATATTTTTATTTAAAAATTTATTGTATAAACTTTTTTAAATACATAATGAATTTTATATAATAAGTTTATTCATTATATCTGTCATAAATGCTTCATTACTAATCATTTAAAATTCTAACCATGTTGCATTATTAAGACCACAAGAAACACTTATTAAGTTAAGAATAATAACTGAAATAAGAATTACTAATTAATAAATTATTATTAAATAATTAAACCAACCAATGATAAACATGTGCACTAGGTTTAATTTAAAATGTTTAAAGAACTAAACAAGGTTATATTAAGAGTAAAACATTACTTTTAACTTATTATTAAGAGTTTTTTTATATTATAAATATAATTATTATTTTTATAATAAGTCTAGTGAAAAGAAATTTCATTATTATTTTTTATTATTTCAATTTTAAATGGAGTATTAATTATTATATTAAATATTTAATACAGGTTTCCACATGGTCATAATTGACTAGTCACAAGTTAAAGAACTAAATTAATACATCATGTTTAATAAATGTAAGGTTTTAAGAAACTTCAATGTAAATTTATATGCAATATGAAGGTAATTATAACATAATTATCATTTGAGAAACATTTTTAAAAAGTTTGGTTAAATACCTAAGTAATCCTATAAACATAAATAACTATGTAAAACATATATAATAACACATATTCATTATAATAACAATATAAAAAAGCATATCATAAGATTTACTAGTATATGTAATGAAATACATCGTAAAATTTATTAATATATTTAATATTTATAACACATAATATTCTAAATTAAAAAAAAAAAAACTGTTTTCATAGATATAATCTTTAAACTTTGTCTATATAAACATTTCTAACATACATATTATGTTACTAAATTATATTTATCATTTTTAATTATGAATGTTTTCATAGATATAATTTTTAAACTTTGTTTAGATCATAAGTTGTGTATAAGGGGGTTATATATATTAGCACCATTGAAGTTTACACTTTGAAAATGTTAAAATGGCATTTAGTTTTGTTTGAAATTTGTTGGGGAAGCTTTATTTACAAAATGTTTAATATATTGGTAACACTGAGACATTTTGCAACTCCTAGTCTGAGTTAGCTTTAATCTTTATACTGGTTGGCCATATCTTGGGTACCATTGATTTCCTACTATTCTTAACCATACCATTCTCAACGTAACCTTTCCTCGCTCTCGTCCCATTAAGCACGAGCTTCATCTGTTCTTTGTGTACTCTACCTTCTAACAATCTCAAACTAGAAAGGCTCCCAGGTCGGTGGTAAATATGGTCTTCGCCCGGTCGAACCTCTGTCTTGTACTCCTCTCTATACTTAGAAAACCGCTTCTCTTTCTCACACAGAAACTCCTCAACCGTTGTGACACTCTGGTCGAGTTCGGAACTCTTCTCGAGCACCTCGAATCTGGCCTCTGCTAGCTTACCTTGGACCTTCTCCTCCTTCCATACCTCTCCCATCTGTAAGGCTTTCCGTGTATCCTCGGCTTCCCGCCTTGCACCTGCAGACTGCTTCCTCAGCTCCAGTACCAACGCTCTGTCTTGTCCCACTTCCTTCGCAAGCTCGTCGCACACATCCTCCACCATCTTCTTTGCGTTTCGTTCTAGTACTGCATCCTTTTTCGCATCGGAGATCGCCTTCCTGATCTGTAGCAGCTCCGTTTCAAACCTGTACATGTAGTTAGAGATTCTTTCTTGTAATAAGTCTGGTGGGCAACTTTTATCTGTTATATAAACCTTTCGTTCTCCCCGGCAAGTATCCGGCATGCGTTCTTCTCCTCGGCAAGCTTGGTCTTCATCGTCTGCAACGAGGATGTGATCTTCTCTTCAACCTGGGATTCCCAGCTTGCCTTGCCATCATGTAGACGGGCCTTGAGGCGCTCGGCTTTCGACTTTGCCGAGTCGTGTGCTTTCTGTAGCTTCTCAATTGTCGTCCATGCCTTGAGCAGCTCCATGCGGAGCTTCTGGTTGGTCTCCTCGCTGTTCTTAGGCTTTGGCCTCTTCACCTGTCGAAGAACTACTGTTTGCATGCATTAAAACACACAGAAGTATACCTCATGAGGAGACTTTCGCTCCAATCTGGACCTCTGATTGTTTTCCTCAAAACCTGTAGGCTTTGCCCCTTTCACCTGGACAAGTATACACATAGATATAGATGCATGCATATGCACACACAGTTATCTGTAGGTGTATATGTGTGTGCACATATACCTTACTGGGTGATTGTTGCTCCACACGAAGCTTTTGATCAAGATAAACTTCGACCTGGAAAATACAGTGTATATCTGTATATAAAACACATTATGTGTGTGTGCAATAGTACCTATATTATACAGGGTTGAGTAAAAATATACCTCATGCTGCTTCTGGGTGGATTCTTCAACACTGGAAGACCTCGATGTTTTCACCTATAAAGACCCAGATAGTGATGAACTGTGTGTGTGTGTGTGTGTGTGTGAGAGAGAGAGAGAGAGAGAGCATACCTCAAGAGGAGATTTGGGAGACTTGGTTGTCCTGGGAGATTGTTGGCGAGACACCGTCCGCGGTGTACTGCTCTGTACCTGTTTCTTCTTCTGCTCGACCTTGGGATGCGGATTTAGTGTAGCCTCCACAACCACAGAGGCAACCACGGCAACGAAGAAGGGATTGTCGTAAAACTTCCATGTAGAATCTACAGAGGACTCAACCACAGTATCCGAGACCGAGCAGCTTAATCCCTTCATATCTAAACAAATACATGCAAATCTACAGAATCTAAGAGCGACCCAGTACTCCAAATCGAAAACCCAGTAAAATTCTGTATCTACATTGCTGCTGTATTAAACTCCTGTGATCTGTGTTAATTAGATGAAGAGATTAAGTGGTTGGGGACAAGCATTTAATGTGTACCCGAGAGATGTCTGAAAGCCTCATCAATTCTTTATGTGAACAGGTTCAGACTTTGCCAGTCTTGTGACTTGCATTGCATGCCTTCCACCTCCCGTTTATTTTCGCCCGGATTCGAACTCGTGGTGTGCGTGTGTGCGTGTGTCTGTGTGTGTGTGTTGTACGTATGTTTATACGTATTTTGTTTCCGCCGTCTTATTCGTGCAACGTGAGGAGATCATTTGTGACAGTGCTCCTTTGGACTGGCTCAGTTGCAAGGTATCACAAAGAATATATTTAGTATTAAGTTAAATCATTTAGCTTGCACACAACTTCGCTTGGAAGACATCGTAAGCAATATATATATATATATATATATATATATATACACACACACACACGTCTGTCTGTGTATGTACGACATGTGGTTCTTATATAATTTCTATCAACATAACAGATGTATATATATAGAGAATAAGTATAAAATCATTCGCATGATTATCCCATACTTCATATTTCATTGCTTGGAGGACATCGTAAGCACAAAATTTTAAAAAAAACATATCTCTCTCTCTCTCTCTCTCTCTCTCTCTCTATATATATATATATATATATATTGTATGATATATTTATACACTATATGTCAAGGGAATAACTGAAGTAATATATTTAATGACCCATGTCTAGAAACAAATTAAGCATCACGTTACTCGTTCATTACTGGCTTATTCTCACTCGCCTTTGGCCTCTGTTCCTTCGGCTTCTGATCCTCATTTTTCCTGCACAATCCCATCAATGAAGCCCCCCTTTATTCCCGAGAGAGAAAAGAGAGAGAGAGAGTACCTCTTATCCGCCGTGCCGCCCTTCTGGCTGAGGAACGATCTGAAGAGCGCCGAATTCACGTCGTAGATCATGACTTGCCGCTGAAAAAACAAATGAATAACCCTAACCCTGGCACCCCCAATTTAGGGCTCTTACACTCGCATTAGCACCGCGACACGTGGCAAGCATCGACGTTCCAGATTGGGTTTTGCTTAGGGTCTATAGAGATTGCTCTGTTTTAGGGTTGTCGTCTAGGGTAAGAGGAGCGGCCATGGCGAAGCATCATCCGGATCTGATCATGTGCCGGAAGCAACCGGGGATAGCAATCGGGCGCCTGTGTGAGAAGTGCGACGGTAAGTGCGTGATATGCGATTCATATGTCAGGCCGTGCACGCTGGTGCGTGTGTGCGATGAGTGTAATTACGGGTCGTATCAGGGGAGGTGTGTCATCTGTGGAGGATTGGGGATCTCTGATGCGTATTATTGTAAGGAATGCACGCAGCAGGAGAAGGATCGAGATGGGTGTCCGAAGATTGTGAATCTGGGCAGTGCGAAGACGGATCTATTCTATGAGCGTAAGAAGTATGGGTTTAAGAAGCGGTGACTATAGCGTCACAATCCGATTACATGTCGGATTGTCTTTCAGATAGTTAGTGTTTTTCTTTGTTCTTTAACATTTGCTTAATTACATATAGCTATGTTTTTTATGTGTTTCTTACAAATTATGAATATAAAATAATTATTTAAAATATAGTTTCTTAATTAGATTAAGCCTCTTCGTTGTATACCCTATTGTTCTCATACAGCATGTTTATGATGGTTTCATGGATTCTTTTGTATACGGCTGGATTAATTAAGGCATCTTCAATCCCAGCCATGTTCTTCTTTGGTGCCTCCATGCTCGACATTGGGACTAATAATTACATACCAAATTGCACAGTTCGAGCCGACATGCCTCCTTTCGGTGAGACATTCTTCCATCATCCGACAGGCAGATTCAGTGATGGACTCATCCTCTCAGATTTTTTAGGTAAGGTTAATATTTTTTAAGTGTTATTAATGTGAAATATTTCAGAAATGCTAGTGGCTCTTCCTTTTATACCACCGTATCTTCAGCCTGGAGCAGATTTCTCCCGTGGTGCCAACTTTGCTTCTGCAGGAAGTGGTTTGTTCCCAACAGATGAGGTAACAAGTGTGTGTGTGTGTGTGTGTTTCAAACTGGTTTTCTGTTTAGCTGAACTTGATACTCTGGGACACTCAAATTGAGCAGTTTGTGTCACTGGTTAACCATGATAATTCACCTAACAAGCTTGAAAAGCTTTCCAAGTCCTTGTTTGTTATAAATGCTGGCACAAATGATCTCCTGCGGTCCATGTTTCCCACTCAGATACTTGTTAACAAGTTTAAACATGGTTTACAGGTTGTGTGTGCGTGCGTGCGTGTGTGCGTGTACTGTGAAGCATATATACACTTTGTATTGTTCAGGAGATGTATAAGGCAGGGGCGAGGAAGTTCCTCATAGTAGGTATAGGCCCGTTAAGCTATGCACCAAGAGTGCAGTCTACGTATAAGAAAGGCAGCCTCGAGTTTCTTGACAAATCTGTGTTGAGTTACAACCTTGGGCTGCGGAATATAACAAGGGAATTTGATCAACAGTTACATGATGTCGATGTAGTTTACTTCAACACGTATGATTTCTTCATGGACATGATAAAAAACAGCAGCAAATACGGTATGTGTGTGCGCGCTTATAAAGTAAGTGCGAGAAGTGAGTCTTTTCTCTCTCACACACACACACGTTTTCATTATTGGTCATATATAATATATATATATATATATATATATATATTTGTGTGTGTGTAGGTTTTGTGAACACAGAGGATTGTTGTTGTGGATCAGGACCACGTAATGCTCTTATTGACTGTGGAAAACAAGTACCAAAATACAAACCATTCTTATGTGAAGATCCTTCGAAGTATTTATATTGGAACCTCCACCCAACCCAGAAGGCTTATCGTTACATGGCCCAGGCCATATGGAATGGGGATTCCTCACTTATTTGGCCAATCAATCTCCAAACGCTGCTTGATGTGTATTAGGTTTTAAAATTTAAATTAAAATTTCGGTATTATTAGGGTTTAGGGCAAGTTTAAACTTTCAAAATGAAGTGTGGAGATGCCGGGTATCGATCCCGGTGCCTCTCGCATGCTAAGCGAGCGCTCTACCATCTGAGCTACATCCCCATTACGTGTGATGTTCACATACTATCAGATACGAATGGTTTAATACACACATTTGTGTGCGTGTGTTGTGATGATAAAGGCATAAACCTTTACACTTTCCTTGCACCGGAATAGATCGTAATGTGGTTTTACGAGATTGCGATTATTATTCTTCCTTGTAAACGAATGAATGAATCGGCATCTACATTTTGCTTGCAATCCAGATATGGATTCATATCTTCACCTAAACACATCATTCCCTACCATACAACACAGTTCCAGGTGAGTCCTCTCTCTCTCTCTCTCTCTCTCTCTCTCTCTCTCTATATATATATATATAAAACATCATCGTATAAGTCGCCAACTTGCGAATATATATTGTTCTTATATGTGTGTACAATATATTGATATATAAAACATTTACAAATACAGTTTGTTTTCAAACTATGGAGCTATCTCTCCGCATCAATGCATCGTACAAGTCACCAACTTGTGGACATGGTTCGAATAATTTAATGCTTAATCATGATTATAATCGAGATGAGCCTTCAACTGAGTTAACCATTGGGTCTCATTATCACCGGGAGCATGCAATCTTGTACCAAACAGGTTTTAGTATTAAAAACAAATTTAAAGGTATATATTTATATATGCTATACTTGAATTAACTTAAGTTAAATTTGTGTATATTTTAATTAGATGGTCAAGATGTTAAAGTGATGAATTATCACGAGAGTATGATTGTTCATACAAGTATGTGTGAAACTCCCAAGATCATCAAGCCAAGATCAACGGTCATCACGAAAGCTCCCGTTAAGAGGACCATGCGGGCTCAAAGAATGCGGTGGACTAGCTCCCTTCATGCTATGTTTGTACGTGCTGTGGATATGCTGGGAGGACATGAAAGTATGTGTGTGCGTGTGTATGTTGTGTGTGTACGAGCTTTGTTATAATAAGAATGCAGGGGCTACTCCAAAAACTGTGTTGGAAATTATGAATGTGAAGGACCTTACATTGGCACATGTCAAAAGCCATTTACAGGTATTTCTTTTTTTGTGTGTAAACACAGTTTATGTATTCATAAGGACCCGATATATAATATGTGTGTGTGTGTGTGTGTGTGTGTGTGTGTGTGTGTGTGTCCTTAATGTCTCCAGAAAAGCTATTCTAGCAGATCATGAAGTTATATACAAGTACAGGACATATACATATAAACATGTGTATGTGCATGTGTGTGTGAGAGAGAGAGATGTTGACTGAAAGCTAATACTAATGTAGAATGTGTTCATTCAGATGTACCGAACTGTGCAAACTACAGGCAAGGGACCATCAGGTGACGTGAGAAAGATAAATATATTATATATTTATATTTCTTTATATATATTAATATATTAATATTTGTTTTAAATATAAGTGTTGTTGTCCACTTGTTGAGAATCATGCAATTTGGACACGGCATGGCCTGCCTTGTTTGTTTTGCAGGGATGTCACACACGAGCGTGGATATGCATGTCACTAGCAGTAGCAGCAATAGCAGCGATCACAGTGCCGAATCCTCCGTTCAAATCCTTGATGAAGAAGTAAAGTATATACATATATAATAACATTATATATTTATTATATTAATATAAATTTTATATTAGTTCTTTTAATCAGCGGTAAACTAAGAGTTAACAGTCCGCGGGAGCAAATTAAATGCTTAAAACAGGGTTGTTAAATTGAATTTAACATTAAAAAAATCATATATTTAACAGTTAATATAATCAACATATTGAAGGAAAGCAAATCGAACGACTAATATTATTGGGATCCAATAATTATATTAATTTAGATAAATAAAAAATTAAAATTAGACCAAAGAATTATATTAATTTACTGTAGCTCGTTTCTCAAACCATGTTGTCAAACAATACACATACGCGTGCACGTGTGTGTTATATGTGTATTCGAACAAAAAGCATCTTGTTAGTACTACCAAACATGGACTTTCAGGAGAAGTTTCAAGCCGAAACAATAACGTATATATTATCCTAGGTAGTAGTGACAACCATTCAACATATGCATGCTGAACGTAAAACCTTAGTTTAAGCTGGTGGTTAAGACGGACGGTGGAGATCTGACGCATGTCCAAGGGTGAAAGGTGACAGGTGACGGGAGATTAACGGAGGAGATCGACGGCATGCAGACTGACATTTCTATAATATAAAGAGTGTAAACCCTAATCAAACTTCTTGTGCAAGTGCAACAGATCTACACGCAATCTTCGATCGGGTATGTGTATTTTACATAATTAAGGAAACCCTTTTTAAATTTTTTTTAATATATTGGGTCCCATTTTTTTTTAATTTATACATGGAATGCATGTTCCATCAGCAGGGGTTTCTATAGCTCTTTCCTCAGGTATGTAGAAAATTGTTCATATATATTATATTCAAAAGGTCTTTAATTTCCATGGGTTTCCTTCAAAATTAGGAAAGCCCCAATTTCTGCCCTGTATTAGTGACCTAATCGCGTTTTACTTAATCATTAATTACCATTAACTTAATAAGACACTGACGTTTTGTATACAAACACAAAAGACCTCGTCCTTTTTGATTCCATATTGCATTATCTTATTATATCGTTCAATGTATCGTGATGTACGGTATACTGTATAGCCCTCTTGCATTCATATTCCTTGTTGTTTCTCTGGCAAAGTCTGTGTGGTATGTGCAGGAGAGCACCGGTGGTGCATTGTCGGTCAGGCATAGTTGAGTGGGTCTCGGAACGAGTCGGAGTTTGCTCAGTGTTTTTTTTATGCAGGTCAGTAAGAGGAAGCATAGTTTCGCCTTCAATTCCGGTTGAAGAGTATGTGTCGAGGAATCACTTCTGATACCTTCGGCTATGCGGCTGGTTTCGGGAGCTCTTCCCAGGAGGACGACTGGATCCAGCCGGACGAGTGGATTATGACATCCCCACCGGAAGTTACGGTGCGGATCTCGACTCGGTCCTTCAGCAGGACGATGCGTCCGATGACATATTCAAGTCGTGGTCTGCTTGGGAGGCCTCCGTCCAGGACAAGTCGTTGCCGGACGAGATTCCGGCTCTCCAGAGCGACTCTGGATCCGAGTTGGTTAACTCACCTCTGTCGGACTGCTGCTCGGATAACTCTCCGATGCAGTTCGTGGAGATGAAGCTCATGGAGACCAACGACGTGGTTGCTGAGCTCCAGAATGCTGAGGTCAAGTCGGAACCGAAGACGGGTAAGAGTAACGAGCGTGTTTCAGAGATGTTAGTGAGTGTGTTTTATATGCAGCAGATGAGGTGGAGATGAAAGAGGAGGAGGGGACAAAGAAGAAGCACTACCGGGGCGTCCGGCAGAGGCCGTCCGGTAAGTGGGCAGCGGAGATACGTGATCCTCACCAGGGGTGAGGCTGTGGTTGGGCTCGTTTGAGACGGCGGAGAAGGCAGCGCTGGCGTACGATGCGGCGGCCAGGAGGATCAAGGGGAAGAAGGCGAAGCTCAACTTTGTGGACAAGGACCCGGAGCTGCTTCTGGAGCCCAAGGACTATTATGCAGTTAACAAGAAGTCGAGGAGGAGATCCAAGGTTGTTACTCCGTCGGAGAGGCAGCCGTTTGTGGTGTCCGATCTCCTACAGACGCTGAATCTTAAGGCTCTACAGGACAAGGTGGATGTGAAGAACTTACAGGACAAGCTTCTGCAGTTCCTGCTTAATGAGCTGCTCGAGTCTAAACAGCACGAGGTTAATGCTGGATCTGCTCGGGTCTGAACAAGCAGGGTCGAATGGGATCGGTTCTAAGTAGATTGGAAAGTATGTTGTTTGTGTTTTAGCATTTTCAACATTGCATTGATATGATTATGATACTTTGATGCATAAGAAGCGTGTGGAGGAGGTGTGCCGGAGCTTGTGCTGGCAGTGTTATAATATTTTAGTATGCTAGTTGACAAATTTGATTGCGACCAAGTTTACCTGTCCATCAACTAATATTCAAAGGTGACTAAATTATGTCACGGAGTGGTTATTGGACATGACTAGAAATCGTGTGAGCTCTGCCCGCGCAGGTTCGAATCCTGCCATTCACGTTTTTTTTGTGCTGCACGATCGCAACAACATGTGGTTTTTAAAGTTTACTTTTTCCATCTCACATGAAAATATTCATGGAATATCTTTTTAGGTCTGGGGTTTAGGATTCTGTTTTTAGGGTTAGGGTTCATGTTTAGGGTTTAAGGAAAAATGACGAGGACGACGAAAGTGGAGCCGCCGGGATGCCCCGCGCAGCTGCGGGCGATCTGCTGTGACACTCTTGGATTAGTAAAGGGTAAGTTATTTCTGTCTTCTAGATTTGTCGTAAATTTCTTGAACAGTTAATGAAATTTCCATGTTTTCTTGATGAATTTCTTGAATGATTTTCAGTTGTGCAATCTCAAGTCGAGAATGGGGCTGAATGCGGGCCTCTCGATGTTGTTGCGAGATGGGGACAATTGGGTTTTGGTCTTGGAATCACTGCAATGTCATATGGTCTCAAAAACGTATGTACTTTATTGTATGTCGTTGTGGGTTCCATATCTGGGTTTTTGTAATATATATATATATATATATATATATATAGAGAGAGAGAGAGAGAGAGAGAGAGAGAGAGAGAGAGAGAGAGAGAGAGAGTACATACATGTTTGATGTATGGATGTGTGTGTGGGGGGGGGGGGGGGAGGTATAACCGTAATATTGTATATATACAATCACATACATACACACACCTACACACATAGATATGCTGTATCCAACAATATGGTTAAATCAATAATTTGTTTTATTTTGGTTTGCAGAAACTAGCAGTTGCAAGGAAATCTGGAATAGTAAGTAAACTTTTAGCGGGTTTTATATAGGTGTATTGATCCGTCTATGTTTTGGATTTTAGATCGAGGTTCTAGATTCCGCCAATGGTGCGGTTTGCACTCAAGTTGCAGCTCCCACTGTTGAAAAGAAAGGGGAGATGAAGAGATATGCGAGGTCCATTTGTTCAAAGACAACAGTTCATGGTAATGTACATAAGGATGTATATTTTATCGATGTATATACGCACATCCACACGCATTTGTGTGTGTTCGTTGTTGTAAATGTTAGATACACTTAACCATATTGTGTTTCTGCGTTAAGCCGGTTTGAAGTATGTATGTTTCGATGTATATACACACATATACACGCACATGTATATACATGTGTGCGTCTGTAGATGTAGTATAAGCTGGTTTAGTTATTGATGCGTTATTACCAACTACAACTGTATAGGGTATTATAAGCGTGCTCATGCGCGTATTATGTACAGTACAAATACTTTATATATATAATCTACTATGTGTTACAGGGAGAATAGGATTCTGAGCTGTAGGCAAAATGGAAATGTCCTGGTGCAAAGTTTAAATGATACAGAAACTGAAGTAGTAACAAAATGGGACGTATGCAAATCCGGGAAGATCTTATCCATGAAAGTTCACAATAATGAAAAGTTTGCAGCTGTTGGGGGTAAGTATCTTAATATCGATCGTCATTGTGTTGTAAATAAATGACAGGCATCTTTAATACTGTTATTATATTTATATTAATGATTCTGTTTGTTTCCAGTGAGGGGTAGAGTTGAATATTTGGGACCTTGAGTAGTTCCAAAGTCTGGGAGGCGAAAAAGTAAGTTATTTGATATATATATATATAATAGATAGATAGATAGATAGATACACACACTCAGAATGTTTATGAAAGTATATATAACTTGTTAACAAGAATATACTCTCCATCTTTTTCCTAATTTTTTATTGTTGTCTCTGTGCAGCCCAAACGTAACAAAATTGGACTAACTGCACCCGCTTTTGTCACTGCCTCTGCATTTGTTTCTAAGGATGACCATCGTAAGATTGTCATTGGCACTGGCGATTATCAGGTTGATAGTCATATATATAGTATCTATTATGCAATACCTATCACATTCTATATTATAGTATTACTAACAATAATATTACATATTTACAGGTCCGTTTATATGATGTACAAGCACAGAGAAGGCCAGTTATTGCAGTTGACTATGGGGAATCGCCAATAAGAGCTGTAGCCGAGGACCCAGACGGGTACACAGTCTATGTCGGCAATTCAGCTGGAAATATGGCCTCCTTTGACATGCGAACAGGTTTGAAACTACTAATATGTAGTAACAGTTTATTTAGTTCTATAATTCTCATATGCATTATCACATGTATGAATATTATATATTAATTATTCATTATTAAACAGGAAAGCTTGTGGCTGGATTTAAGGGAAAGCTGGCCGGAAGCGTACGATGCATTGCACGGCATTCTGTGCTTCCAGTGATTGCTTCTTGCGGTAACCAACATATTATATATTGCTTAGTTAATGTTGAAGTTCTGTATGCTAAAGTTCAAAACCTGTCAGGGTTGGACCGTTTCTTAAGAGTTCATGATGTAAGCAGCAAGCAACTACTTGGAAAGGCGAGTATGCTCTAATCCACTTACAGGATATATATACATTGATATGTTATAGATATGTAAAACTTAATTTGGTATTGCAGATTTTCCTGAAGCAACCGCTTGTTGGTCTAGTGTTTGACAACGTCACAACTAAAGAAACAAGTAACTCCTATTACATTGCATACTTTTTCTATCTCGACCCACTCCTTTAGTTATATAAGCATATCTGTATATATAAAGAATTACATGCCTGACAAATAAATAGAATTATCGAAGTTTATTTTAACGGTAATATCTTAATAAAAACATGGACTCTTTACATACATGTAGTATATCCAGTCTTGACCACTGTAGATTGTGCGTACACGCTTACATGTCTGTTTGGACTTGTATGTATGTATGTTTGGCACACACACACTTACACTGTTGGTCTTATTTCAGATGATGAAGCTTTTATGGACAAAGCTTCAATCGAACAATACGAAGATCTGAGTGAACATGAAGAAGATAAGAAGAAGGTTACATCAAAGAGAAAACATTCTGATGATGAAAGTATGCTCTCTCTCTCTCTCTGTAGCTGGATTAATGCTAATTCTAAAAAGAGTATATCTACTAATAACATGTTATTTGTATTTTAGCAGATGAATATCCTGAAGAAGAATATAGTTCAGAATCTCCAAAGAAGAAGAAGAAAGTGGTTACTTCAAAGAGGAGACACGAAGGTAGAAGCTATACATGATGATATATGTATACAGACACATACAATGCGTATACAGTATGCATACACATACATATATTAGACGTACGTACTTTATATTGCTGCAAACTAATACGCATAATACATACATACGTATTATATGACTTAATAGTTTAAGCAAGGAAGATGGTTTATAACACACACACACACACACACAGTTTTCTCATTCATTGTATATCTCGCAGATTGTGAAGTTCAACATGAAGATATAGAAGTTCCAAAGAAGAAGAAGAAGAAGAAGGTCGAATCAAAAAGGAAACACGGTGGTAAGTTTAATACATATATTACTATAATTTATAAAACACACACAAAAAGCACACACGCGTTCATTATTGTATTGTAGCAGAAGGTCGTAACATCGAATGCGAAGAGCATAAAATATACAAGTTCCAAGAAGAAAAAGTCAAATCCAAGCAAAAGCACGAAGGTAATCTTTACATACATTAGTTGAGTATAAATAATTAAAACCACATGAGCACAGTAAAATTGATCAGTTTAAACCGCGGGCGCGCGCACACACACACAAAACACAGAGTTTCTTATATTTTTATTTGTCTTTTGTATTATAGACGATCGTAATGGTGGAGAAGAAGAAAATGTAAAGAACGTCCAAAGAAGAAAAAGGTGACGCCAAAGGAAAAACACGAAGGTAAACGATTTATATAAAATTGTATTTATTGAGCACACGCTCACGCGCACACACACATTCCCACGCCCACGCATGCATACAATAACAAGGTTTCTTATATATTTTGTATTGTAGAAGATGGTGAAACTCACAACAGTGAACATGAAGAACAAAACGACGTAAAAGTCCCCGCGAAGAAGAAATTTAAATCAAAATCAGAGGTAAACTTGCTATGCCCCCTCCCCCCTCCCCTCCCCCCTCCCCCCTTTCTCTCTCTCACACACACACATACTGTTTTCTTATTTATTCGATGGTGAACTCTAGACATTCACAGAAGGTGGTGAAATCAAAGAGGAAAAAACAGGCGGGCAACGAAGGTAATAATTCTGGTTAATATTAATGCTAGCTATAATATACATAGACTCACGCGCACACACACACTACTGTATGTATTTATTAAGTTTTTATTATTTTAACAGAGGTTGATGAGGAATCTCCAAAGAAGAAGATTAAACAGAAAACAGATAGAATTAGAACTTCTAAGTTAAAACAGGTACATCTTTGAATTTATTAAGTGGATAGAGTTGATTTTTTTTCTCAATATGTACCTATATAAATATATAATTTTGTGATGACTTACATTTTAATAAAAGTTTTTTTTTTTTTTTTTTCCTGAGTTTTTAAATATTTATATGTTTAACTGATAAGTATTGTACATTAAGCAAGTGCATATCTTAATGAAACTAAATGTATAAGAACCCATACACTTTACATTTATTTTTTATAAATTATTGATGTATTTTTATAAATGTTTTATTTACTGTAATTATTTTATTTAATATAAAGAATCAAAATAAAGAACTTAATTAAGATATATATGTAATGTCGTAAGTAAGATGTCTTTCTTTTTTGTAATACACTAGAAAATACAGATATGCATAAGTATTGTGTCTATTTAACTTCTAAAGAAGTGATGTCATGTATTATTATTAATCAAGATTAAGTTAAATATAGAGAATATGCTCAACTTTCCAAATGTATTTCACTTTTAAACTTATATAATATATATATAACACTTAACTAAATTTAAACATATTGATTGTTATATAAGTTATTAATTTTAATTATAAAAATATTGAAATATTACCATGTTATAAATTGGTATAGTGCTTATTATTCAATAGTAGTGTGAGTAGTACTATTTAAACTACAAATTTTATTTGAGAGAAACACATAAATATAGGTATAAGATATGTAAATAAATGCCTTATTGCAATGGTACAAGTAAGGGTTGTTAAAACCATATCAAAATTTAGTATTAATTATTATTAAAAATGATAAAGATGATTTTATTAATTAATTAAAAATATATAAAAAAAAGAAAGTAAATAAAAAAGATTGTAAAGAAAATTGAAAAATATAAGAAAGAAAAAGAATCTTTTATGATTAGAAAAAGGAAACTAACATAATAAAAATTCTTAAATATCTAATAAACGAGAAAGCATTGATTTAATTAATAAAACCTTGAAGGAAGTGAAATTTAAGAAAAAATTAAAATAAAAATATATGTTAAGTGAATAATTTTGATCATACATGTAAGTTGCAATTGATTACATGTCAAATATGTAAAAAAAAAGACTATAGTTTAGGATTGTAAATATTTAATTATAATGTGGCTCATTAAAAAAAAAATGAATAACGATTGTATGTATTTTTTAAAAGATTATTTTCAATAGGAAGTGCATTGAACGCATTAAATATGGGTTAGAAGCCATTATTTTGAAATGAATAAGATAAAGTTTGTAAAGTGGATAAAAAGTGAAGTATAAAGCGTTTATGATGAATAAGTTTCTATCATATATATGTGAGAAGAAATAAATTAAAAAGAATGTTTATTATGAGGTTCAAGAGTAAATTTTATTAAGAAGAAGAAATGTAAAAAAATGTATTAAAACTTATACAACTGCTTCATTTAATCTTAAAGTGGTAATCAATGAAGTGTAAAGCTATTTGGTATAGTAAAATAATCAATATTAATTAAAGACTTTAATTTAAAATTTTCTTGATAGTTCTCTCAATGGAAGGACATGTTACAATATTATATTATGTTGTTGAACAAAACTAACCAAGTTGTGTATGATTGGCACTTAGAAAAATGACATTACCAAGTGATACAAAAGTTAATATTTATAATTATGTAAAAATATTTAATAAAAAGGATAAACCAATTGCATTGAAAGGTTATGATTAATCTAAGCTTTAATGATTAGAAAAGAGAAAGTTTAAAAATATCGTAATAAAAGTCATTGCAAAGGTTATTTATATGCAATTGTGAAAAAAGAAAATATATTTTTAAAAAGAACATGAAAGAGATAAATTAGAATTATAAATTTTTATAAGTATATATTTATGAAATTAATTTACAGGAACAACCTACATATTACATTACTAATTCTTTAGAACAAGTTATATGGTACATAAAGAACTAAGATATTGACTTTAAGGATTAAATGTCAATTTTAAAGATAATTATTGAATATTACTTGCAATGTATAAAGATTATTTGCATGGTTCTATCATATGATACCTAAAAAGAAATACTCCTAGTTCTGTATGACACATTCAATTGTTATTGAGATGTCAACTATTAGTAAAGTGCATACATGATAAATCTAAATTAATTAAAGAGAAAATTGATAAATTATTGACAATCGAATTCATATATCTTATACAAAGGGCATAATAATTATCACCACTTGTATCATTCTTAAAAAGAATGAGAAATTAAGAGTATATGTAAATTATAAAAAACTTAATTAATGTCACAATAAATGATGCCTTTCCTATTTTTTCACGAGAAATGCTTATAATGTAATAAGTCATGATATGTATTTCTTTATGGATGTTTTTTCATGTTATAACTAGATCATAGTAATCTAAATCAAACATAAGATACTTTATAAATCCATAAGTGTTTATGCATATAGAGTTATGCCATTTACTTTACTTATGTAATGCACTTTTATGTTTAAAAGGTTATAATAGACACCTGAATATTTTTTGAATTTTATGAAAATATTTTATGATGATTTTAATGTTTATAGCACAAAGGAGGAACATTTGAATTATCTAGAAAAATGTTTTCAAAATTGTAAATAGAATTTAATTATTTTAAATTTAGAAAAATATAATTTCTTTGTTATATCATGTGGTTTGTAAGGAATGTATATTGATGGACCAAAATAAAGTTAAAGTTATCTTGAAATTGCAACCACCATAGATATAAAAAAAATTAAAAGGTTTTTAGGCAAAATAGGCTATTATAAACAATTTATAAAGCATTATGTCCAAATAGCAAAACTTTAACTAATGTACCATATGATTAGACATCATAATGTTAAGAGGCATTTGACAACTTATAAAGGCTTTTATTAAAGCATAATCCTAAGTGGGAATAGGGAATTCCATGTATAAGGTTGATGCCTTTGACATTATTATAGAAGTAATCATTGAAGGGAAAGTATCATTTTATTTATTATGCTAGTTAAAAATAATACTTACAGAAATTATATTACACAAAGAAGGAAGCATTAAATGGTATATCTCATCCATAAGTTTAACATTACATTTTGGCTAACAAAGTTAAAATCTTTATAAATCATAAGGCATTATTATATTTACTTAATAAATTAGTACTTACATGAAGATCAACTAATGGTTTCTACTTTTGCAAGAATATGGTTTAAAATCATTCATAAGCATGAATAAGCAACAACTTATTATGCAAGCTGTTAAGAATGTTAACATTGAAGATGGTAGCAATTCAGGGTAATAGTCAAAAGAAAGTGTAGCACTTAGTGAAGCCATGAACACCTAGCAGTGTTGTGGATGTTAAGCCAACTTAGGTGTCTCAGGAGCCAATGACCCTATTTCAGAGGTTCATGTAGGCCTGAGACAACAATAAGCAGACTACAAGTGTTTTCATAATTGTAGTCAAGAGTTCAATGTCTCTAGGATGAAAATGAACAACTCAGGAAAGAAACATAAGCACTTTGTCTTCCAAGTTGTGATGATACAGAAAAGCTTAAAGTTGAAGGCGCTACACAACGTCCCTTGAACACCATTGAGATATTAACTTCATGTGCTTGCACACTACTCTATCACCCTTTTTACCTTTTGTTTTTAGTATTCAAAGGTACATCACAATTAAGCATTAGACCACACTTAACCTTAGCTTTTGCTAGGTCACATGTTTGACTCTAGCACTACTGGGGCTTGTGTGCCTAATTGGAAGCGTGGATGCTTGGTAGATTATGTTCTCTTATCCATATACCTAAGGGTTCATAAAGAAGAAGCCCAAGGTTAGCATTTATGAGCCACATCTGTGGCAACATGTGAAACTTTTGTTTCTAAGAGGTTTATGAGATAGCCTAAGTCTTGAGAAATAGTGTTACATGTATACCATGTTGGATGCTCATTTTTTAAGGAATTGACAAGTGGGTTGACCAAAATCTCCATGCCAGATGTCATTACTTCAAACTTCTTAAGGGGAATAAGTTTGATAGTTGAGTGCTAACCTAAGTAAAGTTTACTCTAGCCTTGATGATTTAAAGACTCTCAATTCCTAAATGCATTATAAAGATTGTGTTTGTGCCTCAATTGTTCCTCACGCATGTAAACTAAGTATAAAGTCAAGAGTTGTGCAAAGTAAAAAATAGAAACTATAACATTCTCTCCCCCTTGAGAAGAGTCAATGCCCTCCTTGATGGCACAATCTCTAAGGTGGGGTATGGTCAATGAAATCTTTTACATCAAAATTACACAATACCTCCCTATGTAAAGTAGTTAAAAGCTTCCTATATTGGGGTATCTACCAAACCCAATAGGATAACCACACCCAAACTCTCTAGAGCCATCGCCCTTGTTACATGGTAAGTGAACCAACTATACAGAGGGAAAATGAGAGATGAACTTGCATCAAAATTCATCTGTTTAGTATGCTTGTTCAATAAATAATTTCACATAACAGTTAGGAAAGGCTAGATGTTTTTCATTTTTTTGCTCTTCAATATTAAATCACTTCCTTATCCACAATGACTAGTCTTTAAGTCAAGGGCAAGAACATATTTTTGTTATTGTCTTGTTAACATCTCATTAGATTATACATAAAAGATTTTAATATATGCACCTTTTTTTTTAGCATGAACACACTTTCTCCTTTGCTGTAATTACCTTCCTATCCTCCCTCTCTTGCCACATCATCTTTTTCCTTCTTAAACTTTTTTTTTTCTTCTCTCGGTAAAGATTTCTTCTTTCATTGTCTACTTATGGACCTTTGTACCTTTATTCTCTCCACAATAGAATGTTCTAACCTTTTAACTTTTTACCTTTAAACATTGTTCCCTCATTTGTTATTGTGTCTTCATAGTAACATTTCTTTAGTATCTTCTTGATATTCAACTTCCTCTTTATTCTTATACTTTTGGAAAATATGATTTCTTCTTTTCCACTACACTAGACTGTAGTTATGTATTTGAGCCTCCCAACACAGACACATCTGAGGCATGATTTAGAGTCGTGTCACATGTTCAACTTGAAGGGTTGATGGATATAGCAAAGTTGAACATGTGACACGACCCTAAAGATTGTGCCTCATATGTTGTATCGTGTGGGGCTTGAAGCTTGTACTGTTAGTTGTAATTTGTGTTATAATTAAAAATAAAAAGAGTGATATGGATATTGATTTGAAAATGATAAGAAAATGTATATATTTGAAGGAACTATAGCTTGGTTATGAAGATCATGCATCTTTAAGATTCAACATAATAAATTTTACTTTATGCTACAACAAGTTTAAATAATTGCATAACTATGGGTATATAGATTTAATCTTTATGTCATTTATAAAATGAGTGCAACAATAACACCATGGTTTAACTTGAACCTAGTAATTAATTAAATAAACTTAATTCATATTTATGAAATTACATATAAATTAAATTATAGTTTTCAAGAAATGTATAACTCTTAAAGAATACGTTTAAGTGTAATGAAATAAATATGTTATTTATTCATCAAAAAATCAGTATACAAAGTTGTTTTCTCCCTATAAATTTTCAACATAAATTGGTTTGGATAACTAATAGTTTCTGAAAATAAGTAAGTTCTAAAAATAATAAGTTTTGAAACCAATAAGTTTCCAAAACCACTATGTAAAGTATATGAAAAAATAATTTGTATAATTGATTTTGTAACAATTAATACTATATTTATTTCATTACACTTAAAAAGGTATTTTCTCAAGTGCTATGCATTTCTTGAAGACAATACATGAAATTTTATAAATATAAATTGAGTTATTTTAATTAATAAATATATTACCATGGATTCAAGTCAAACATAAAATGGTATTATTGCTATAATCACTCTTGATTCTATAAGTGACAAGAAAATTAAATGTAATTATCCAATTATTTAAACTTGTTATACCCATTACCATGTTGAAATTAAAAATGCATAATCTTGAAAACCAAACTATAATCCCTTTGGAATATAAATATTTTCTTGTCTTCTTTGAATCAATATTCATATTCTTTACTTCACTTTTAATTACAATAAACACAACAACTAAAAAAAAAAGATAAGAAAATTAACTTATTATTATAACATAATAATAAATTTAAAAGTAATCTATATAACAAGTTCACTGTGAATAACACATACAATACATTAAAGAAAAACATTCAAGTTCTAGAATACATATGTAGTTCAACAAACAGAGCACAAACTGGTTTGTTGTCCTCACAACCTGCAAGTGACAAACAACCATATATGAAATACAAATGAAATGTGTGTGTGAGTGTAATTTATAATTACCTGTAAAGTCTGGTCTCATGCGGCTTGGAAGCTCTGATAAAGTTTGGAGCCTGGAGCACAAAAAAAATCACATAAAGTATATACACAGTGTTTTTAAAGAGAGAGAGAGAGAGTGATTATCATCTGAAGTCCGCTTGTGCGCAGTGGTAATGTTCCGAGCGTACAAAAGTGAGGGCGTTATATTGATTACATAAATACCTCTCTTGTTATTCCTGCCAGAACGTTTCGTGTAAAATCCTTACAGAATGTCCCACCTCCCTGAGAGAATGCAGGCTAACCGTTTGGTGTGCAACTCATAACATTGAAAAAGTTTATCTCCATGTTGAGTGCTTATTGGATTAGTAAGAGAGTACCCGTGTACTTTTGATAATCAACTGATCGTCGCCATGATGCAATAAGAAGTAAGGCTGCAAACCCTAAACCCTAAACCCTAAACCCTAAACCAGAGGCTGAATATTTAAAGGGATATCCGAAAGGAATATTTCGTGGGGCTAAATATTCGATGTTAATTCTGGCTTGGTCCTAACGAAGGTGTCAATCTAAGTAAAGGCGGAGGAGATGGAGTTTGTTGTTGTCCCTGGAACAAACTTACCCTGTTTTGACATTGAGATCGAACATGTTGTTCCTCAACTTCGACAGGTGCTCCAAGAACTAGTAAGTCGTTGTCAAAACTTGGAAGCCGATCAACTGTCTAATTGATCTTCCCAGGAGCTTGCCTTTGTCAATCTGGAAGCATGTGAAACACATTCCTGGGATCACTTGTTTCTCCATTGAGAGGATTGTGGATAGACTGAGTATTGCATTTGGAGTGATCTCACACCTCGAGCATGTCAGAGACTCGAAGCCGCTTCGTGCTATTGCACAAGAAATCCATGTAACACTTTTTGTATTCTCTTTCTTCAAGACAAGTACTTAAGGATCATTCCAGGGTGAGCACACGCTTCCAGCTTAAACTTGCACAGAGCAAGCACCTTTCCAGATTTCCAGTCAATTCGAGACGGTCCCAGATTTGAGGAACTAACTGAATCTCAGAAACGAATTGTGGAAGGTAATTAAAAGATAGTAGGCCATGCATTCATTGTTTTTCTGATTGCAGCTCAAATCAACAAGGCCATAGTGAATGGTGTTGCTCTGGATGATGAAAAGAGGGCTCTCTTCAACGAGTATCAACAGGTATTTATCTTTCAAATCTGTATCTGTATCATTTTTATGCTCGTGTACTACAGGAATTAGTCAAACTGTGCAGGAAGTTCAATAACAATCTCCTCGATTCCACAAAGCAATTCGGGAAGCTTGTCACTGACAAGCAAGAGCTTGACGGTTGCCAGCAACATGTCTGGCACTTGCTGCGGAAGCAGCAGTTTCAAAGGTACTAATAAACTTGGATGAATTTTCTGCGTATTTCTTAACATCAATTTCACACAGGGCCACCAATCCGCGACTCCCGAGCATGGACCTTGGCTGGTCAATATTGATAAAGCAAGCTACCTGAGAGTGATGCGTCACTTAAAGAACAGGGCACTGCGT